>CM065420.1:20650197-21117459 GCA_033060865.1 Dorcus hopei
ATCTGTCGCACAAATATCACAAGAGATAATATCCACAGGTTGTACATCGACTTCTAATAGTTCCTTCCATTCTTCTTCTAACTTAGCTTTCAGTTCCTTTTCATCGAGGCAGATGCGAGAGTCATTCGCACACTTCCTCCTTCCCATGTAAGCACCTCGAACCTTTATAAACATAACCAAACAGGATTCACTTTCTTCACAAGTTGTTGTTGGTGCATTATTGATCGCAGCCCAACAAGGAGATGTGTTATCCAATACCGGTACATTGCAATTATAGCATTTCAATCGTTTTGTGTAAGAAAAGAATGGCATTAAGAACAGAACAGAATAGATTAACATCGCTTTCTTCCACATACGAGGAGGTGACATTTTAATATTTTAGTTGTCAGTCAATTTTGACGCTACATGCGTTTTTTTAGCAAGCGCTTCATAGGCCCAGTATTTCATTCGGAGTTTAACTTTAAGCTTCGTTTTATTTCTACAAAAACAATTGTCTTTACAATTATTACTATGGGAATAAAACGAAGCTTAAAGTTAAACTCTGAATGAAATACTGGGCCATAGAATTGTTTTCAAAAAGAAAATTAGACTTATTATTATTTTTGCCAGACCGAATACAGATATATTCAGACAAATATTATGAAATTCGGAAAATGTTCGAATACATTCTCCTTCGGCGAAAAAAGAACACAACAACGCCGATTTGCAAAATAATTTAATTCGTTTCCAGCAACATATTGAAAAATTCTTTGATAATATTCCTTGAATCCGCGACGGAAATATTCGGTAATTATGCTTTAAAAATGCGCTATTTCGCGTTATTAAAAATGCCACTGTTTAAAATTCGCTCCGGTATTTATTCATTTTAAATGTGCGCCAGTTTTAAAATGCGGAAATTATTTTCCTTAGTCTCTTCTCTCGTTTTCTGCGCCGCGAGCCGTATTGATTGCTTCTAATTTTTTATACCCTCCTAGTTGTGTCTACGTACTTTTAGAAAAAAAATTATCATCAACTTCGATTTATAGCCATAAAGGATTAGGTTCTTACATTTCAATTTAAATACGCACTTAGCACCGCAGATTGTAACAAATTTTATAGACTTAGACGTTACATAGTTGCAGATTTTATTACCTATTTACTGTATCCATTAATGGTTATTTGTTATTTTAAAGAAGATAACGTTCAATGTGATGTTTCTCTGAAAAGAAACACTGTTCTATTAATGGCTTCTCTAGAAACATATTTAATAGAACACATCCTTTATCAAAAGCTAGAATGTGTTCTATTAGACGAATTTTCGTCTGGTTAAATTAAAAGTTGAAATAAAACATAAATCATTTCGTTCGTCATTATCAGATAAGTAAGTACTTCGAAAGAAACTTTTGAATTAAAAATTTAGATAAGATCTTGCGAAAGGAATCCATTTTATAATCCGATAAGTTCAAGATAAATCCCCGGAAAATTAACTTATTCGAGGCCCTCGTTGTCCTACAACGCCGGTGAAAAACCGGAAGCGGAACTTAGTGCATTAAAGCCCGGCGTTTTTCCGATGGAGAAATATTATTACTCGCGGCAAATCGTACGCAGGGCAAACGCAAACTTCGAAAGTTCTGGACGTCCGAGCTTTCCGCGGCGCTCTTTTGTTTGAGTTTAAAAGTTTTTTTGTATATTTCAAGCTTATCCTTTTTGACCGTATTGACCGTGCGCCAACTTTCAGAAAACAGAAGTAATTGAATGTGCTGGAGATCTTCACTGGGATCTAATTAAAAACGAACGGTAGACACAAAATTCCTTTTAGTCCTCTTTTGTAACTCGGAAATAAAGATAGGACTTCGAAAAGTAACTTTAACAAAGCTCTATCATAAATACTCACCGAGAATTATAATTTGTAACTGAGAGTTAATGAGGAAAGAAATACTTTGGATATTACTCATACGTGTTAATTCTATTTTGCTTCTATTTTCTGTAAACGTCTGCTTGTTTTTAGCTTGCATTAGTAATGTAGGTCCCAAGAGAGGATTGAGTACATATTGATCGAGGAGTTCTTGGTTATCACGCACTTGGATCTAAACTCGCAGCTTACTGCCAACTGAATGGATTTACAACGTCTCTGAGATCCCGTATTCACCCTTCTATTTTCAGATTCACATTTACCGCGATTTAGGCTTTTGGCAATTCCACTTGGTGTTCCTCAGTTGTTCGACGTTTATTAAATATTTATTTAGTTGATTTAAGTGCAACGCCGAAATGCGTGTGGGTTGTTACATAAAAGAAAAGAAATCTGATGTCTTTTAAAAAATTATGATTTCCCATTTTTGGGGGGCGTGAATAATGCAGATAGGAATTGAATATAGAAACGATATTTGTCAGTTGTCGTCGGTCGACGTCGCAGATTCACATTCTGCGACCTAAAAAACCTTTTAAGGACATTTGAGCCAATTTGCCTTCCTGGAAATCTTATCGGAGTTACCTATATATTTGTCAGAGACTATCTTTCAGAATGTCACATCATACGTCCCTTGCGAAACTCGCGCTTCATTTCACACGGAAACATATTGATGGGGAAAAATTTTCCGTTATTCGCGGGGGTTGTTTCTGCCAATGATGTTTGAAAGCCTCACATTCACAAATCTTTTAGTTAAGTTTCAAAGGGTTTCAATAAATTATAGTAATTATCTTTTTACGTTCCGAAGTTTCTTTCAAGCCAATGTACGTAGAAGTTTAAAGTTTTGATATCTTCTTAATAAAAGGTAAAAGAAGTTTAATCTTTCGATTTAAGATAAAATTTCTCTTTTACCACGACTGTATAATTCGTTCCCGCTATAATTCAGCTAGAGGCGATAAAAAAAAAAGAAATTACGTTCGGGATTTTAAAGCGCAATAAAAAATAAATTTCTCGCCGGAATAAAGCCGTTCAATGCCGCGCACACACACACACAATATTCTATTTATATCAGGGCGTTGATTATTTATTTGGAGCAACGCTTCTATCATCGCGGGGGATCTTTTATCGGAGACACCTTCGCTGAATTTCAGTTCTTTCCCGCTCGTTCGTGTTACACCAGCGGCAGTTTCCGTCTTGATTCTTCCTCTTGCGGAAGTTCTTAAGGAATTAACCTCGCTATCCGCTTCCGGTCTCTCCGACAAGGGTGGAGTGTCAGATATACCAGAGACGTACGACTCTTACTTATGAGGACTCCGAATTGCTCCGATAAGTGATATTTATCTGATGAACGTTTCATTCAATTTATGCTTCGAGGAAGCTCCCGGATACGTTAGAGTGATTCTCCTTTAAGCTTTGCTTTCTCTACGTCCGTTTCAATTTAGGACGATTATCCTTTGTGCTTTAATGATTTTAATTTTTAATTTAAAATAGTACTACAGTATTATGATCTGATTTTTAGTTTCAATTCATTTCAAAATAAGCACTTTCGCTTTGGTATGGTACCTAAAGGATATTTTTTGATCCCGCTGTATTTTTGTCTCTAGTTCGAAGGTAATGGGGTTAAAGAAAATGCTGGGCTTGAATGTTTCTTCTGGAACTAGTTAAAAACCAAAACATGGCTGGCTAATAAAAGAGCAATAATTGAATTAGACAACATCGTAAAACAAGTGCAGCTTTAATTTGCAGTTAAAACCGGAAGGGTTTGTTTTATTCAAACGTCTGAAATACGTGACGGCCCCACTTCCGCTTCAAATCTACTGTGAAATGCGCGTTTTTCACTATGATGCAGAAAAATAAATTGAAATATAAAGCGGACGGGATTTTAAAGGCTGTTAAAAATGTCCGCGCCGTTGTCTAGTTTTACCGCACGGAGAGCGAAGAAGTTTATGCTGCTTTTGTTCCACTTCTTTTCATGTCTACTGCAGCTTTATGGGCCGCTTTTTTGCGCCCGCGAATTAAATTTACTGTACGTGATTTCGTTCGTATTGTTTTGCGTTTACGGTTTCCCGGACGCTTAATTAATTCCTAAATTAAATCGCTCCTCATTTAACTAAAAGTTTACATAAAATAATTTTCGACTGAAAAACGCTTACTTTTTCTCAAGCCCAGCTCAACGCTTCTGCCGGTCTTGGCTAAAACCTCAACAAAAGGAAAGTTTCAATCCTCGCAGAGGTAAAACTATGACAAAAATTTCGAACGTAAATAGAGTCCACCTCGATTTATCTCTTCCAACACATCGATTTATTTATCTGCAATATAATTTCCGGCATGTTTGGGAATTACCCGCGGAAAGTTAAAAACATATAACCGCCGGTTCGGATTAACTCAATTTCAGTTAATCTAGCGAATTACAATTGCAAATGTACGCGAGGCAAATTAAAATATTCAGCGAAATTTCATATCTCTCGGTATAGACAGGGGACTCGAAAACGCGTAGGTACTTACCCGATAAATATTTAAAAGAAGGAATATTAAGTAACTCGAATGGGTTTGTTTCGAATGCTGGTTGGTTCCTCTACTAGGAATATTAATAACTGAAGGTACAGTCGCGTCACATTTAAAGAATACATAATAAAATGTCTACACAATGAAATTAGCTTAAATTATTTTTTATTTGAAATGCATTACAGAGTGTCTATAAAAGATTGTCATGACGTAGGTGGCTATTAACAACGCAGGAAAGTAGAATAATATAAGAATTCGTAATTTTAGTTAAGATACAACAGTTTGAGCTGTAATAAACTTTGTTTTAAGATTAAGAAGGAGAGAGGAAGGTGTGAGCAACATAATCGATCTGTATTTTTTCCGTAGTAAACTGGTCTTACACGTTTACCACACATAAACAAATCGTTTACTCTTACTACTTTTGTAATCGAAAGGGCACCGCACGTACGTACGTGTTTTCTAATAATAGCAGCCAAGTTCGTTGATACCGTATTAATTAGATTCTGGCTTTAAATTTGCGTAAACCAAATGGAGTTGTACCAGCGCAGGTATATATTATACCATGAATTATGTCCGCCTATAAATTGCCGATCTCAAACTTAATGCCGTGGCGTATGCAGATGCGGCAATTTATCTGGTTTTTGCCGTAACATCCTGTCCTAGAATGGATCGTTTATATTGGAAAAAAATCAATAATAAGAGCACCTCAGAAGAAGGCTCTTAGCAAAAGATTTGCGTGTAATTTAATGGTAACAAACTTAATTTGTTTTGTCTTGGTGCATAATTCGAAAAAATAAATATATGTATAAGTTTATGTTATTAATTAATTAACAACAAATCATCTTCGTTACTGTGATTTTAAAATAGAATAGGGACTCGTAAGTATCTAACAAATAAGAGTTTCTCCCCCCCCCCCTAAATAAATCAAAATGCAGACGGTGTAAGATAGTAGGAATGTAAAATCAGCAGCATCTAATCACCGCACAGCAATTCTACTACATAAAACATGATACATTCATAAATAACTGGTAGACTAGAAGAATTTAAAACCGCGGTTAAATAAGGATACGTCGCCGAGCGACGTTACAAAAATAATGATTGGTTTCTCGGTTCTTGCACTGTCAATTATTATCGAGTTTCTAGTTTACCTAGAATCTATTTTGTCAGACGCAATTATTCACGACTCTATTATCGATGTCCAAGCTCGTGCATTTCAATGCAAAAAGAAAGATGACATATCTGGCATGAGGCTTTTATCTATGTGTGTGTAAATTTAGCATACGATGAGCTATGCTCAGACACAAACATGAATAAATAAGATGCAAAATCAAAATTCCTGGCGAGTACACGACTTTTCGCTACCGTATATATTTTTCAATAGCTTCTGAGATGTTTTAAAAATTTAATGAGCCGGTGCTTGAAATATTATTTATCAAGCCTTGGATAATGTAGCTTTATTAACGATGAATTTCATATATCTTTTTATATTATTTATTCAGGATTGATGTTATCATATTAATAGATGTAGCAGTTTTCAAAAGTTTTCTAATATTTTTTTCTAATTCTTATCCGTTGAGAGACATGCGAAGCTCGATAAATAATAATAATAATAATATAATACGATAATAAAAAGGTATACGTTATATTTAAAAAATGTAAACTGAGGATGGTCGCGGAGAGACGAAACGTGTGACCACAATTCTACTGCCCCTATTTAAAGTAGAATCCAAAAGTACCTGTAGAAAGTTAAGACAGAATTTCTAAATTATTTTTAATAAGGGAGTTACAGAGGAAAAAAGAAAATCGATATTTTTACATTTTCACCAATACTTCAAGAACAATTAAGAGAAAATTGATTCTGTTAATGGATACGAATTAAGCAATGACTGGTGCAACTTTTCTTCCATTTAACCGAATCTGTAACTCTCATGGTTTAGGAGATCCCTTCAGTGCACACCCAATTTGAAACAGCCGGTATATTATGTTAGGTTAGAATATTTATTTTAAACTTTGAAACCTTCAGAAAAGCACAGTTCACCTTTTCACAAATAAATTTCTAAATTTTGTTTTTTTTTTTGACATGGAACCGAACGTCGACATCCTTGAGGGTTCGCTCTCTGCTTCCAGAAC
Organism: Dorcus hopei; assembly: GCA_033060865.1. Classification (NCBI taxonomy): domain Eukaryota; kingdom Metazoa; phylum Arthropoda; class Insecta; order Coleoptera; family Lucanidae; genus Dorcus; species Dorcus hopei. The sequence goes on from CM065420.1 coordinate 20,656,718, forward strand.
AAGTTCAATGATGTTCTGCAGGATGCAGAACGCTTCTGGAACAAGGGGATGGAGTGACCAGAATTGACTACAAGGGGGTCTACAGACAGTCGACAAATACCAGCTTTCGCTGAAATAATCACGGTGGGAAGTTCTTCACCAACACCGTCAACTATAGAAGGTGCCTCAAGTAGGAAAACACGTCATTTTTTCTATAACAGCCATGGTAAACGTCGCAGCGTGTTGGTGAAGCTTCTCAACCAAAATCGAATCCGTCTCTAGAAAACAGAAGCTGTTAGACTAGGATTTGTTGCAATTTGAAATAATTTCCTTAATCAGGGGAAAGAAGTTTATTTGTTAAAAAGGAATTTATTTTAACCTTGACATTTTTTTCAGAATTTGGTTTGTGTACATTTAATTTAATATAAATAGGTATGCTGAAAATGTCAAATTCATTCTATGTCATGATCTTAAATCTGTAACATCTTTTTGTTTGCTGTGAACAGTGATTTACGAGAATTATAAGAACACTTTGTTAAAAAGTTTGGAAAATTATATTTCATATAAGCTTCAACTGTTCGAAGGTTGAAAGGTTACTGTTGCATTTCGTTGTTGATTGTTGTTAATTTCACTAACGTCATTAAAGAATATACCATTATTAATTTGTTGCTGTTCTATTAAATTATTTAAATCGTGTTATTTGTTGCATCAAGACAATTTTATTTCGTTTATGCCGTGTCATTACCAGCTGTCTAATCAAGTTTATTATTTTCTGTGTGTCCGTGTAATATCAACTTAATATCTCCGTCAACTTACGGCACTGTGTACGACGCCGCGATTTATAAACGCAGCAGTATAATAGGACCATAAATTTTATGATTATTATTTTATTGACTTCTTGTCTGCACACATGCGACTTTGACATACCGGGTGTCTTTCTGACAATGAGACATAAGAATTTAACTTGGGAAAACAGAAATTGCTTTATATTATATACCTCAACAAATTTTTATGAAATTATAGGTTATAGCCGGAAAGATTATGGCGTTTAAAGTATTTTGATACTAAATTTATGGTATATTAGTTAATTATTTAGAAATTAAGAAAAAAAAGTAATAATTTTTTTCCGTACAAGCTTAATCGCTATTTAACGGAGATTATAAACGGTTCTCCTGGTCCAAATTATTTGTTCGCGTCAAATAAGTGCGCCGCAGCACGACTATTTTGTGACCTGTATTTGTTCGTGTTTGGCAACATTAGGGTCACAAGATCAAATCCGAGTGAGGACAGTATTTTGTTCTTTTTTAATATTTCTTTAGATTTAAAATCATTTTCTTAAATATTATTATATTTATTCTCTCAGCCTATTCATAGCGCTGTTCTTAAGCTATTTGAGGCTAAGTACACACAGCAGGAATGGGAATATCTTGAAACATTTCCATCAATGTTGCATGAATTTGACGATAACTACTTCCTTGAAAGTACAGACGAATAACTAAAATTCTATTTTCTAAACTGAGGCTTTCCTTCATTAGAATTACCAGGCAAAACGAAAAGATACCTGATAAATAAGAATAATAAAAGATGAATTTGATCTCCTAAGCTAATCTAAAGTTATTTGAATATTAAAATGCAACTTAAATAAAAAATTACTTAAAACTAAAACAAATAAAACCAGACTGATAGAATATTTCAACGTTTTAAAGAAAGAATTAAGTCTGAAAACAGTGTCAAAAGTAAAAAAAAAATGGGATGGACTGGGTTTGATCTCGCAACCCTACGGTTACGAAATTTGAACTTAAAAACCTTGACCACGAGAATTATTAATTGTGGTTGCTAAAAAAATTTTCTTTAGTTTATAAATAATTAATACTTAAAATATCATAACTTTAATATCAAAACGCTTTAAAAATCAAAGTCCTTCCGATTGCGACCTACAAATTCATATGAATTTATTCAGGCAGATAAAATAAAGTAATTTCTGTTTTCCTATGTTAAGTCCCTACGTCTCATTGCCAAATGGACAACCGGTATATCTCAATTACGTTTTATTGCACGTTAACAGCCGAGTACGGAAGTCTAAGTTGTTTCTTTTACGCGACCTAATTATTAGTAATTTCTAAAATGACTGGAATTGCGTATGAAATAAAAGTAACAAATTCGCAAATAATTGTATAAATAATTGTTTGTTAATTCGTAAGGACTGTTTATTAGAGCGGAATGGATCAGCTGCTTCGTCCATAAAAAAATCGCAAGTATTTAAATCTGGTGATCGCAGCGGTCAATGCACGGTCCCTTAGGCAGCTGATAATAAAATCTTTCAGGACGTCTCGATTTTTGCGATGATCCTTACTTCTTTTTTCCAATAACTGGGCTCCGACGGCATCGATGTAGTGTGTGAAGTGTGAGTGATCACTCGACAAAATGCTGCCCAAGCAGTGGTATTAGTGCTGCTCGAGGGTTGGTCAACGCCAGTGTCGCACAAGGACTGGACAGCGACAAGGCAGATGTGTATTGCACGAGAGTCGGTCAACGCCAAGGCAGATGTGTGTTGCACGAGGGTTGCAGCCGGTCAGCGCCAAGGCAAAATGCTGCACGAGACGAGACTGAACTGGAACGGCTCGCGTCCTCGCTTTTATAGGGTATTTTCGTAGCGGGGATTAAGTAACTCTGCTTCACTGGTTTGAATGCATGAATGCATACTTGAATCAACGACGAGCAGAGCTGTGTCTTGTTCGTCAAGGGGCAGTCTTTTTGAGTTTGCTCCGCTGGTTATCTTAACGACCAAATTAAGGATGCGTTCCTATTTGTTGGCCAAATCAGGAACGAATGCGGTTTCGCTTTAATTCGTCAAGGGGCGGCCGTAATTTTGTTTATTTTAACGATCGTCGTCGTTTTGTCGTTTTGACGTTTCGCCCGTATCTGTCTATATGACATTGCAAGGAAGACAATAAAACTATTAGAGTACAGTTGTTTTAAACGTCGCTAGTGTTATACGTAGAATTATTGATCAAATCGCATACCTGAATGCATCACAGATTACGAGAAAATGTATAAAAAATTATGTGGAACAGTTCTTAATTAGTTATAAATTTACGAAAAAGAGTAAGTATGTTTAGATCAAAACGCCAAGCGTATGTATGTCAAACGCTTTACGATGTTTACTAAGAATAAAGCTTTTAAAACTTGACCTTCCATAGCAGACGTATTAAACTGCACACCGACAGCATGCCTCGGGATGTGCAGCGTACGACCTCGGATCGATCCGAATGCTGTCGGTGCTCAGTGTAGACGTAATATTTTATATCCAATTTGTTTACTAACTACTTCGAATAACTGGATCAACAAACATTCTCATACATCCACTCGAGGAATTTTTACAAGAGTGCGACGAGGCAATTCGCGTCCTTTGTCAAGTCTGTACACAGCTTTAATCAGTTGACGGAATAATGCGAGTAAGAGCGCTAAAAACACAGAATACGCGTCTCGATTTTGTTAAACTTTTAATAGATTTGTGTTAATAATTCGTCACACACAAAAGGAAATTATAATAATTAACAATCGAAACAGATTACGAATGAGTTTACTGATTATAATGTTTTAAATTTTGGTGATTAAGGACACGTTTCTTGTGGAAATAAACTTTATGTACAAAACAATTTAACTTAAATGAAAGAAAAATACTAGGAATTCGTAACAGGGATATTTAAAATTGTTTCTCGTTTTAGTGATTTATTTATTTACCTGTCAAAGCAGGTGTTAAAAGTGACGCCGTTGTGATTCTTTGCTTGGAATAATCTGCTTCAGGTAATTTGAAACAGAGTCGACTTAAAGGTCAAGCTCACGATTGATGCAACACCGCCGCCGTGCCCAGCATAAAACTTTTATGAAGGCATTTATTTCGTTCATCTGCTCCTCTATTTTTTAACCAGAGGCGCATCATCGTCTTGGAGCTAATTATTTCTCGAAAACTAAAGTTGAAAGAATTTTTTTAACATTTTTCCATACCGTCGGACATCGCTTCTTATCGTGGTTTCATTTTGTCGGGTTAATTAACAGGCACCCTGTATATATAATATGTTAAACTATTTTGTGTTTTCTTACCTGTGACATATTACGTAACAACACAATTTTCAACTTTTACACTTTTAAATTTGTTAGAAGTCACTATCTTAAATTGTTCAGACAATTGGCAACCCTGAGATACTTTCACTTATTTAATTTTATTTTGTTATTCAACATTCAAAGACAAGAGTTTCATGTAAATTTGCATGCTCTGCCATTTAGAAATATTAAAGGCAATAACATAGCAATATGTAGATACACTTTCCAGTCATTCACAATTTTATGATAATAAGGGATAAATTGCCGTCGCATGCGTCGCTTCGGTTCTGCAGTGTAGATTATGTAAAATAGGTTATTACGTTATTTGTACTCCCCATGTTGAAGGATAAATAAATATTCATATTATGAGTTGGCAATTAAAACATGTGAATACAAAATTTGTTTACCGATGGCTTTAATAATATTCACAGAAATCTTCTAAATCACAATTTATTGATTGGATAGTTTTACGACAAACCGTTTAATACGAATTCCTTTAAAATATTCATATATACCGCACACGTAGCACTTGCTAATTAACTTACATCAGTTAAATTGATTTTTTCTTCTGACGTTGAACTAGAAATAAATATTTAATATACTTAGACATTCAATCGCGCAGATCCATAATTCCCAGACCAAAAAAAAAAAATAGACCATCATTATATCGCTATAGAACGTATAATTTTCGAAACAACAATTTTCCTTCAATATTTTCAAATAATTACACGTTGCCGCTCTGCCTAAGAAAACAATGCTGCGCCGCTTAATGTTTTCTAAATAAAGCAAAACACTAATGCAGTATCTCATTAGTGAAACTTGGTTCTTTATTTCAGGGTTTCCTCGTAATAAAGGAAAGAAACCATTGTTTCCTCACATTTTGATGTACAATAATGAGTTCGGCCGCCTCGGGACGTACGCGCAAGGCCCGATAATGGTACGTTGAATTTTTAAATAATTTATTTATGTATTCATTTGTAATTTTATTCGGAATATGATACACACAAAGACAGGATTCTTTTACTTGATTGCTTGAAGCAATCTCTTGTATCGTCACCTTACTTTCAAAACGTTCTAAGTCCATTTTATCAAAAAAAGAATGAAGCTCTTTGTAACTATGGATCCAATAAAGCCTATCATTAGGTTTTAATAGTGAACAAGGCGCACAAAGGCGAAAATAAGAAGTCTATTCATTCCAAAGTTTTTAAAACCTCATGTTTGTAAAAGTGTACTTTTATTTTATATTATGCAGTGCTAACTAGCTTTCCATAGGTATACTCGTTAATATAATGTGCAGGTTCCACTCATTCTGAAATGATTCTATTATACAATTTTCAAGAGGTGCTCTTATCATAAACTAAAAGCTATTGCAATCTCATTGGTTATTCACTTGGAACTACCTATGTGACTGTGTTTAATAAAGAGAAGTGTCGAAGAGTTGTGAAAAATATTTTGATACATTGCAAGGTGATGGCTATTGTGATGTTGCAAATTCGCCTGATATATTAATGAGCGGGGTTAGATTTTATGCGAAATTTAAGGCGAAATAAAATTTCAGACAGTCTTGTTTTACGACTCCGCTATAGTTTGTGCAACATACATAAGCCGTTTTAGAGCTTAATAAAACTTTATCCTGTCTCTTTCGGCTCCAAACTTCGCCATTTACGTTCGCAACTCTGCTAGTTTATCAAAAGTGGAAACTTTCATCTACAGGAGAACGTGAAACCTAACACGCACGTGTTCTACGTGCCTATTTATTTCCATTATCATAATTAGGAAGTTCAGCCTATTTATATGTTTCGTTGTTTCGCTTAAGCTTCAGGAAATTAAACTTAATTTTATGTGACATCAAATTTTCAAAGAATTTTCGACGTAATACTAACTCAGCAACTAGAACCTTTTTTGGTTGCAGGTATATCAGACTAGCTCGGTCCAAAACAGGACCATTATCATCTTCAAAATGAGTTTAGACAATTATCGTAAAAAAAGTCAATATACAGGGTGTATCAAAATCAATATCTGCTGACAGATATTCAAAGTGGTATTTTAAATTTTAATAAGGTATTCTCTGAAATTGATTGATTTAATATCCTTAGGATAAAGTAATTCGTATTCAAAACCCATGTAAGATATATGTATGTTCACAACGAAGAAAATAAATGTGATTTAACTTAACCTCGCTAATAAAGTTGAAGTGAAATACGTAGACGGCCGCTTGATTCATGCCCTCCCAGAGGACATTAAAAACACTCGCTCTCCACTAAATATGCAAGAAGTAATTACAATGTAAGATGTACTTCCGAAAAGGAATAACTCCGTATAAACTTCGCGCAAAGTTGGGGGCCCTAAATCACGTTGACAAGGAACTGATACGTCCTTCTCCCTTTTGTTGTGCGCGCAATTCATTATACGACGCTATTCTTTGCTTAAGTAAATTACTTTGCCGAAACAATTACGCAATAATTTATTGTTATTACGGCCGATGCCGAAGAATGCGCGATGTCAACGCTAACCGATTCCTCGGGCGAAACATTCTCGGAATGTCTAAACAAATTCGAACAAGTTAAAACAGACTAATATCCGCGTCGGCGTAAATTTATTCGGTAAACCCTTCAAGGGATTCTTAATTATGTACTAAGTGAGCATGCCTTCAAATGTGAATTCCTCCTCTCAAGCTTGTAGAGTTTCGAAAGAGCTCGTCATAAAATATCTTGAAACAATATTAACTACCCAAAAGAAAATTACAATAAACAGTGACGCATTTCATATTTGGTAGAAAAATGATTGAATAAAATGTGACTGAAACTGAAATTTTCCCTGGGGGGTACATAAAGCAAAAACTTGTTGTCCTTTAAATGTTAGTTTCTAAAATAAAACGTGCAATATGTTTACAATTTTTTTCCCTGATAAAATATTTTGCGGCGAACAAAGCAGCGCAATTTTTTATTCGGAGCTCTTCGTATTGTTCCAGGGTTCAAAGGGAGGGCCGAAGATAAAGCGATGAATAAAAAAGGTAAGTGGCCCGCAGCTCAAGCAGCGATTTATCAAAATTACTCGCAACAAAGCTTTTCTTTTAATTGCAGATTTATTCGCGGCAGCTGCGTAATTTCGAGTTATCGTGTGAGAAACCATGATGTATTGAACTGCATTCCTCATGAAATTTCGTTGTGTTGCCTCTTTTATCTATAAATATAAGCAGAATTACAATGTGCATCCGACTATCTGAAAGCGTCTGTATTTATTATATCCGTCTCAGTTGTATATTAGACTTTAGTCCTCTATTAAACGTGAAAGATTCAAATTTCTACTACACAGGATGGAACACATCCAAATGGTTCTTGTGCACCTAGATCCTGCGTAATCCCTCCAGCTATAAGGGGGTTAAAAGTTTGATGGATCTTTAATATGCAAGAAGAAGAAAGTTAACAGAATGATCTCACTCGAAGCCTTTTTTTATAATTACGTGGTTACTCAGAACATATATTTTTAAAACTATGCGGTCGAATTTTGGGCCATAAAAAAATTGACAAATGAATATGTTATTCGGTAACATGTTTGAATATTCCAGTGTAACGCGTTCATTAACGAGCCTTCCATTAGTACACCATCAATACACAGAGTGAAATATAAAATTCATTCGTGGCCTCTGCGTACATCACGCATTAAATGCATGTATGTAACGAAAATAGATATTTTCGTGTTTTGATGAGTCGATGCGATCCATTAAACGTAAAAAAATCTTTTGCATAAGAAAATAGTTAGCTTTAAAAGTAAAACTACTAAAATTTATTAATTACATTGGCCCGTATTCTCAACCTCTGTTTAATTTAATAACGCCTTCCGCCGTTCTCTTATACGTTAAATTGGCATAAAGCTATATCGTTTCTTGTTTATTTTAATCGCAAATTTAGTTAAACACAACCTCAATCATAAGATGAGAATACGGGTTTACCAAACCTAATTTTTCTGTAAATTATAATGCCTTACTTCCGGATGAAAACTTGGTTTGAAACTCTTGTAGTCGAAATTCCAGTTAAAATCTAAACAATGCCGAGACATTATTCTTTATAAAGGGCCCAATAATGAGGCGCAGGACAGACACGAATGAATATAAATCATTTCCTCGCATTTATTATTAAGTTTCGGGTTAATAAATCACTGCACCTTCATATCTGACCCCGTATTCCATTTCAGCAACACTATAAATAAGCCTGCATTAGGACTGGTAGTGATTTCACATAAATTTCGGTGAAATAGTAAGGTACGGATCACCTTGCTTAAATATTAACTCGTCCATGCCTTTCGGCAGTTTGCGAAATAAAATTTTCAACGCAATTGATTTGCTTTCGTTCAGCGTTACCATCCGTAAATTAAAAAAAGAGTTCAATTCCGTCATTCTAATTTAAAATTATTCAGTGATACATATTTCAATTGCAGAGGAAATCCCAGGTTTTTAACATTTGTTATTTTTTCTAATAAACTACAAATGCCACGTGACTGAAAAAACTGACAACTCTGCACTTGAAATTTCATACACTCTAATGAACAAATACATTGAATTGAATTCACATGAAAATGCTCTTTCGAAAATGCTAGCCAATTTTTTTGTTGTTTTTTCGTTTTAAAAAGGATGCCCTCTCCAATTTTTTTCTTCTTTTTTTTTCAACATTTTCGACGCACGGTATTGGCTATTTTACTCAATTCATTCCTATCTTTCTCGTTTTCCTCACAACACTTTATTCCCATTTTCTTTAGGCCTTCATATATTTGGTCCTCCCATTTATTTTGGAGCCTTCCTCTACGTCTTTTTTTCCACGGGTGTCCAATAGGTGGTTATCTTTATTATTTCACTGTCTCCTCTCATTTCGATATGTCCGAACCACCTCAATCTATGGGCTTTAACATTCCTTACTACATACCGCGTGAGCAGTTTCAATCCGGAACATAGGAAGTTGCATGACATCGAACGTCCAACTTTAAAAAATCGCGAGCGAACCGGACGGGGCGACCTCCATCGTGAAGGGGAAGGACGGGGGTGTCCTCCAGTTCAACCATCACGACTAAATCGCTTGGGAGCCCCCCTGGCCAAAATTATAGGACGATATTTCCGCTTAGATCCATCCTCTCTCTTGCAACCCCTGTCAGTTACTTGGGTCTCCATTCCGTAGCAACTCTTATGGGAATGGAAGAAATGACCAAAAAATGCAACGTTTCTTCAACCTGGACGTCGCGGTATTAGAACCAGGCGAACGCGCTTTTAACAGCGGCCGAAGACGTCGCTGGAGTCTCTTCTGATGTCTCCCTCGTCCCGGTCGGATATAGACCTGCTCGGGAGGGCCTCAAAGTTGGCGCCGGGTAGGTAGCTGACTGAAAAAAATTCTTTCTCCGAAACCGGAAGCGATATCGTCATGGTGGTTGAACCGGAGGATATCCGCGTCCTTCCCCTTGACGACGCGACGGAGGTCGTCCCGTCCGATTCGCTCTTCTTACGAAGGAGCCGAAGGAGACCCACTCCATTCCGTAGCAACTCTTGGGAATGGGAAAAATAACCAAAACAAGCAAAGCCTTTTCGACCTGGACGCCCGCCGCGGTATTAGAACCAGGCGAACACGCCTTTGTCACCAGTCGAAGGCATCGCTGGAGTCTTCTGATGTCTCCTCCGTCCCGGTCGGGTGTATAGGACCTGCTCGGGAAGGCCTCAAAGTTGGCGCCCGTTAGGTAGCTGACGGCAAAAAATCCTTTCTCCGAAACCGAAAACGATACCGTCATGGTGGTTGAACCGGAGAATACCCCTGTCCTTCCCCCTTTCCGGCAGAGGGCTACCCTGCTAACTAAAGCGTGGATCCAACGGCCTCGGCCGTAGGTGACCATTGTGGACATTTGATAAAGTCCCTATGGGTGTGACGAGCCCACTGTCCCGAGTTGGCGTACCAGCGCCTGGTTTGCACGAAACCTAATCTGCAGGACGCGTCTTACGACGTGACCGAACTTCCAACCAGTGAAGTTAACTGGTACCGTGGGGACCGGTTAGCCCGGAGGATACCCTCCCCTCCTCTGGAGTGGAGTGTGTAGAGGAAGACATCCGCCGGTCGGTTGGACTCACGGGGGCAGTGGTTGCAAACTCGCATGCTTGGGCTAGGGATGATGTCCATCCATCCCGGCGAGAGGCGTGCACCCCGGACCACTCTGGTAGCAGTGTGTTGGAAGTCACTTTAAGTGCCAGTCACCGAAAGATGGGCCCGCCTTGCGCGCTGATTGAGCGTATCTCAATCCGATGGCTCTGGTCGGGGTCCAAGCGGATAAGGGCTAACTCGCCTAGGAATCGCTTGATGAGCGTACGGTGCGATTAGAGGAACTGGTCTGGTCTGGTCTGTCCCCCTTCACGACGGAAGTCGTCTCGTCCGATTCACTCTTCTTAAGAAGGAACCGTGATATTTTAAGGTCGATCGTTCGAAGCACGAAGGAAGGATACAGAGGTGCTCTGGCAATCGCTTCGGTGCCGGCACACGAACGCGAGGAGTCAGTGTGCAGTGAGGTAGGTAGTAGTTTGGGTACGGGAGGCGAGGCATCATTTCGAGTAACACGTTTACCGACTGATGAAAGAAACCACAGTTTTAGATAAAACTGTATTAACCTCAAGACTGCTACAAATTTACCTGAAAAGCAAAAATTCATAAACTTACGTAAGAATAATTTGCGGACGCGCTACTACTCGGCGCCGCGTACGGTCCTTTTCTTTCCTTTATACCGTTCTCTTTCTCGCATTGCTCGAACTCGAAATAGCGATCTCAGAGCATGGCCCGGATTCGTTTGAATGCCTTTTCTTCTACCGTGGTTCAAACTCATGCTAACCTCCTACATTCCGGATTGAAAATGCTCACTCGGTATATACTCTCCGTCCATTATGGTTTTTATTTCGTTGTTCATTAGAGTTCCGAGTTCTCCTTCATCTGTTTTCTTTGACCCTAAAAATTCTTTTCGTAGACACATTGTTTCTGCTGCGTAAGTAATTACGGGTCTGATTGCTGCCTTGTATATTCTTTACTTAGATTTCTGTTTCTTAGTAGTTTCTAGTATATCCAATAGGCTCTAGTTCTTGCTGATAATCTTTCTGTTATTTCTATATCCCTATCGTTTTTCTCGTCTATGGTAACCCCAAGATATTTAAAATTTTCTACTTTCTGTACATAGTAATTATCAAACTTACGTTCTTTAATATTTTCTGTTCCTTTTTTAACACATATCGGGTACTTTGTCTTATTTTGATTAATACTAAGTCCCAGAGGACATATAAGGAGGATAGCAAGAGAAGCTGAAATCAGAATTTCAGCTTTTCTTGCTTTTCTTGAGAAGCTGAAATCAGAATTTCAGCTTTTCTTGCTATCCTCCTTATAATTTCCTTCAAGATGTCTTCGTCTCTTGCTATTAGTTATATAACTAACTATATAGTTAGCGTATCCTACAACTTGTGTGGAACTTTGTGCAATCGTCTTCGTTAGTTCCGAGCTGTTGATCACTCTGTCCAGAGCGCTATTGAAAAGCGTCGTCGAAAGCCCCCTTGCCTTACCCCTACCTCTGTTTTGATTTTTTTGTGTTTCCATTTGTTGTATCTGTTGCTGTTGAATCCTCCATTATCATTATTGATAGTTTAATCAGTTTTGCTGGTATTTCCATGTTTCTCATTTCTCCTACCAATTGATGTCTCTTCACGATGTCATAGGCTTGTTGGATGTCAATGAAGAAAGAGCACATAGAGGACAATTCCATGTTCGTTACAATTTTTTTTTGTCTGTGTTAGCTTATGAATCGCATCTGACGTCGACGTGCCTTCCCTAAATCTCAGTTGGTTTTCTCTGTGTGTTTAATTAATCGGTTCCTCATAACTGTTATTAATAGTTTGTATGCCGTATTCAACAGTATGATTCCTCAGCAGTCTTCACAGTCAGATGAATCTCCCTTTTTAAAGATCGGTTTTATCTGTCCATTTCGCCAATCCATTAGCATTTTCTTTTCATTCCAGATTTTGACGATCAGGTTATGTATTCGCTGTAGTACTCTTTCTCTTCCGTTCTGTATTAGTTCGTTATTAATTTCATAATTAACTTGAAGGCTTCCGTGGCCGTCGTCCATGTTTGAATTGGCTTCACGTTGACTTCTTCTACTGCTGACGTTTCGTTCTCCATTGCAGAAGAACAAGAACTTTCCCAAAATGTGTAAAAAGTTATTGATTTCATTGGCCCGTACTCTAATCTCATAGTTAATAACGTATTTATTTACCATGGCAATGCTCTCCCTCGCGTTGCACTCTTACACAATTGGCATAAAGCTATAACGTTTCTTGTTTATTTTAATCACGACTTTAGTTAAACACGACCTTAATCATAGGTTAGTGCATTTTCTTCATTGTCTCCTTCATCTGTCCTTGGTTCATCTTCATTCTCTGGCTAGTCTCTGCTTTTATACAACTCTAAATAATATGTTTACCATCGTTTTCTGTGTTCAAAGAGCTTCGCGTTGTCTTTACTGTTTGTCACACACACACGGTTAGGCCTGCAGCTCACTTTGATCCCTTATCACCTGATGTGTTTTGCTTCAAGTTCTTGCACCTGATCTGTGATCCATTTCATTCTCTTCCTATTATACAGCTTCGTCGGTTCTTGTTTTTTTTTCCTGTTTTTATCCACTTGCTCCTAGCTACATTTTTGGACTTGATCTTTTCCTTACAGCCATTCTTTTGAAGTCTTCCACTCTTTTCGCCCTAAAATTCGTTCTGTTATTTCAAGGATGCTGTTTCTTATGTTTTCCCAATCAGTTTCTAGATTTCCATATGTCTCGGGTGGGTATAGGGTAACTATCATGTGCAATATTGCATTGACATACTCGTGACTAAATTCATGATATAAATAAGGCACTGCTTGGGGTAGAACTGGTCTTACTGTTGCACATTAGCTATCTCCAATACCTTCTCGTTTCTAGTAATGCAATGTTACACCTTTTCCCCGAAGTACCTGTATACGACCACGAGTACTTTGCAATGTAATTTTTAATTCGCATGGAAATGTTCAATCAAAATAAAAAGATGTATATATTATACCGGATACTTGTAGGTTGTGGCTAATATTTGCTCGCAAAAACGTCGTTAGAAACAAGTATTATATAGGCAGCACTTTAGTGTCCGTTGTGAAACCTGTTCTCGTCTATGTGGCTACCGCATTTTTAACGTTTATGGCTTCCCATTACTCGTTTTATGTGACTTTAAATTAAACTATTACGGCGTGGACATATTTCGTGACGTTGTTTACATCTCTGACACGTCAATTATCGGGGCACCGCCGCATAATTCCGTGATCGATTGCAAATTTTATAATTGCAGTTGATTGTAAGTTGAGGTACAGACACAATTTTGCCCAGATGAGTACGGACCGGTCCATTAATTTTCTTGCTAAACTAACGAGTAAGTTTATCCGGTACATTTAATACGGTTCTGCGTCCTGGGTTGAACCCAACTTAACTATTATTATCTTTATTAACTTCCTTGAAGAGACCAATAGGCTACAACATCGTGTATGTATGTGTACTTACATACTTTGTTAGTTTATGGGTTTGGAAAATAATTAATTAATACATTGCCACTTTTCATTCTGCTTTATTGAAAATACTCTTTCAGTATCTACTTCCGGTTAAATAAATACACACGTACAGCGATTAGTTTCAGGAAGGTAAGGGGAGATGTAGACATATTACTATGTACACATGAAACTAAAGCAAAATAGAAACCCAGTTGTATGTACTCGTGTAGGTGGCAGATGAGGGTGAATTAACCCAAAAACGCATTTCGACGTTACCAAAGCATCCTTTGAGCTTTGAGTGTTGTTCTCGTACTTTTATGGCCATACGACGACATTGTTATTAAATTCATCCGTATAAAGTAAGCAGTCACAATTTAAACTGCCAGAAAATACATTCTTAAAATACAACACGCACAGATTTCGCTGTCCCGCTAATAACTAATAATTTCCAAATTGCCGGAAACATTAAATCGCAGCGTTTCGGTTTATGAATCGTTATTTGTCTTTATTTTTATTTGGCTGCTGCTGTGACACATAATTACAACAGCAATAACAATGACAAATGATGATGGCGAATTTGTTAACACGTGCTGCGCCTAATTTAATTTATTTTCAAATTGATACACAAATGTCACGAGATCATATTAATTCATAGTTAAATGTAATGTACTAGTATAAATGAATAATACTTGAGTAGATATATTTTGCTCTATACTCCTTTTTTTAAATATAATTTATGCCATTGTAGAAAGCGAGGGAAAAGACATTCAAATATCGAAACTGCATTATTTAAAAATATTTTTTTAAATGAACATCTGTTTTATTAAACGGACAGATGTTGCGTTCGAAATGAAAACGATTTAAAATTCGGCGGCACACTTTTCCCTTTTATAATAAAAGCAATAATCTGATTTGAAGACGACGACGGTAAGGGACAAAGACATTTGGCACCCGGCAAGACATTATTTCAGCACTAATTTGAATAATACTTAGCTTTTGGCATGCCTTTGGTAATAATATCATAACGTGAGAGCCACTGTGACACACACAATCGAGGCCGCACAATCCCGCAGATTACGATCTATAAAATTATATATTCAGGGCATCCATTGTAATGAGCTTCAGGAATGCTATTGTTGCTGTTTGAAATCCCTACGGTGTTTATGTGCCTGTAAACAATTGCTCGGCAATTACTCAAGCTTCTTTCGGCTACCGTGTGCGGCAAATCTTGATATGTGCTTTTTATTGAAAGCACAAAATAAAAATTTCATACGTGATCTTGGGCAACAAAAGCGAAAGATATCAAACGGTATTATAATTTGGATTTAATTGGAACGAAAAATTCTGCTCGCCCATTATTACAATGCAAAGGATTTGCGAGTCACTCTTACATGCTTGCGGATTACAATGTTGCTAGGGAATTAATTCCGGGAATTTATTTCACAGAAAGCCGGAGCTTTGCGGATAAAAATCTAATAATGTTCTTTTATGATTCCCCCGCGCACGTAAAAAAATGAGATTTTATATAGGTATTCGATTTGATTTCGTACCAATTTAATTTTGAACTTATCAAATGTTAAACTTTCAGTAGAAAATTAAGCTTTCAGCGAACTAGTTATAGGTAGTTACAATAATATCAAAAGTTGTGAAATTTAAATTTCTAATTGTAAGTGGAAAAGGGAAAATATTTGTGATGGAAAAAATTAGAAGCAAAATCGAATCCAAATATCTTTCAACTGTTTTACAGATAATGATAAATGTCCCTACTCAAACATAAAAATATCTGCAAAAAAGACGAAATCTGCAACATGTCGCCAAGAGGCTTTCAATGTTTACCCGGTCACCAAGTACGTATCCGATATAATAAATGTGTTACTACAGCAACTGTCGCTTCAGTGAACTTTTTACGTCACTGACATAATACGAAACTCACAGCAGGAGCCTTTACGGTATACAAAATAATGACGTTCTCTTTATTACGTAATCAAAAAAAAAAGCGTAATGGATTATTATTTTTTTTTTAACAATAATGCAATGCTTCATATAGTTTCAAGTTTAAAAAAGAAACTTGTATCTATCATTACTGGTGATCAGTATTTTTTTATGCATCGTAAGTCAAAGCAAATTCTTAAAATAGTTGTTTTTTTTTGAAGATATTTATCAGGTCATTACTAGCAACAGCAAAGTTTAATAAGTTCTAAAGAATTTTTATGACACAGTCGTTTCAGATTTACGACGACGATATGAATATGTAATACAAAACGTTCGGGATATTACGAGGTATTAAAGGGGGTTGTAATAACCCGGTTGCCAAACAATAACTTGATGAAATAAATCTCTGATATCCAAGTTAAATACAATACAAGTAGTATAGTGTTTCGTGTTAAATTTAACAAGATCCGAGGGAAAAAGTAAAATAAAAATTGTTGTGCTCCACAGTAATTGCATATTATTTCTATGAAGTTCACTTTAACAGCCCAAGCTGTTTACAGAGAATCGATCTTCGAAAGGATAAAAAACATAACGGCGGTGTATTGATTTCCTTTCTTTTGTGTTTCGGTAACTTCCTCCGAGCATGAAATAGGTGATCAAGGGCGGCCATCTGTTATATAAACACGACATGCTCTCATGACTTCGGGAGACTTTATCCTTTTGCTTGTTAATTGTATTCCGATAGTTTTGCATGTTCAAGTAGCTTCTTAGGAAATTTTTTCTGTTTATAAAGAACGAGATTAAAATTCGAGTATAATTTGTGAGAAATAAATTAAATTCGATTTTTAGTTTTTGTTAAACAATAGTTAAACCACAGTTTATTTCAGGAGAATCCTGTAAAACTTTAACTGACACTATAAGTATTTTTCTTAATTTTTCTTCTGTGTACATTTTGACATGCTTTTAACCGACATCTGTGTAAGTACATGTACTCCGAGTTCCTTCACATAAAAGTCATTAATGAACAGAAACAGAAAAAGAACATTACAAGCGGAATGTTATCTAGCGATGATAAACGTCGCAGCTTTTGTTTGTGCTGAACATTAAAATAACAAATGTTTGGCCATACCTAATGCTCTAAAAATAGGGCCATTTGTTGGGCCTTTGTACCTAGTAATTATTGCGCGCACAGTTACTTGAAGATAATTAATTTTTTAGTTCTTTCTTTGCCCGTGATAAATTCGAAACCATTCTTTTCGCGAAAAGAGCTTTGAAACAATAACAAAGTGTAACGCGTGCACGTTATCATCGCTAAAATAAGTCATCAGTTCCTTTTACTAATGACCAAACTGCACTTGCGGAGGACGATATAAATCAAGTGATATACAAGGTGAAACAGCACAAGTTACGATTAGCATTTTTTCTGACCTCGGTTATTAACGGTATTCTACCGCATATAAATACGATCGATCGCCAGGGGGGGCGAAATATATAGAATACTTGCCTACATATCTCCAGCTCGATCACATTTTCATTCGCATGCTTGAATAAACAAACCTCACATAAATACTTGCAGGTAATTGAAAATTATTGTCTTAAAATTTATCATGTGCTGGGGTTTATTTATTTATCACTGACAAGGGCCCAGTTGCAACTTTCATAAGCAATTTAAATGTTCTTTGCAAGGTGAACTAATTCGTTTCGACTGGTGGAAACAAAGAACTCGTTTTTAACTTGCACTCTCATCGCAACAATCAGTTTTTAGCGAACAAAGCTTATCGCTGGTTCGGGAATGTTTTCAAAAGTCATTCCGCTCTCGTTTAATCTCATTAAAAACGAAATAATCAAGGACGCGCAGCTCATGTTATAAAAACATTCGAAAAGACATTGTAATACATTTTAGTATCAAGTACATTAATTTTGTCGAGTACTGTACATCATGGTGTCGTTTGACTTTTGTCCACAATACAGCACATAAAAATTCAATAAAAACTAATTTATGCGTTTGTTGCACACGAAGCCTTCCCATTAATAACGACCCACTCGCGAATTTTTGGCAGCGCGTTTTTTTTATGCCTAGGTAGTAAACTCTCAATAGGAATAAAAGTTGGCTAGAGCCATGACACGTTTTTTACCTGCCACTTTACGTATGTATACCATAATGGGAAACCTCTGTCTCTACTACAAAAATATGTAGGCGTAAAAAACTTGTGTGTGGTATTCGCATAGGTACACTGCCCACACCTAAACGCGATTTTTTATGTCACGTCGTTTCACGTTTCAATTTACAATCGAGCTGTCGTAAACATGTACCTAACAGTACTTTTTTCTTTGGCTTGGTTAAATTTAGCGCCATGTTTGTTACAATCTTTAATTTACTGTTTTGTGTAGCCCGGAAATATAATGTCGGTCAAACGTATTGCCTAAATTCATTATATTTAATCTGCATCTTTGATAGATTCTTCTAGGTATGTAGAGAGGTGAATGTCTTATAAATTTAACGCACACATTCATGTTTTTCCTAGCTACTCCTTGGCGTGTGATAAAACACAAGATGGAGGTAAATTACGCCGAAGAATTTATAACTAGTAGCGCCCTAAACTACAAAGAAATCGAAAACGTTTGTACCAATTTACATAAATAAGCAATATTCGCTTTTGTTGGAATAATGAGCAGTGCAGGCGAGATTTATGAGAACATTCATACATACCCAATGATATATGGTATATCCCAATTAAATTAATTAAACGCGCTGGCAGGTCGTAATAACGTTTCACTATTTATTCAAATAGACTGGAAAAACTCGATCTATTTATCGCAAGTTGTAGATTGGAAAATCAAATTTATACGGACATTGTCTAATATAGTTTGAAATAATTGGACTTTCGTCTTACTTCGTTTAGAGCTAGTATTAAAAAATATTAAATTATTTTGAAAATTGAGTTTTCCATTCAGTTGTTCCAATTTAAAAACGAAATGTTTATAGCTCGCCAACTAAGTAATTCATCAAGACATCAACGTTTGGAACGGCAGTTGTGGCTATAAACCAACGTTTCCAATTAAAAATTGAAGGCAATCCTACGAACCGGTTAAATGTGACAACATATTTTCCGGTGTACCTCTGTTAATTTTGACGTTAAATTTATTTGGGTGACGTTTATCTTTTTCCATTTACAGACGAATTCTTCTTAGACAAATTCTTCTTTATTGTATTTGATAAATGACAGAATTTGCCAAAACAAATTGGTTCTATCCATACGAAAATCTGTTGTTTGAAATTCGAACCACTTTGTTAATTAAATTTCCTGCATATGCATTATGCAATTAATTCACACAGAGATGGGTGCGATTGTAACTAGTGAGTTTATTAATTATCAAAATGCAAAAGAATACGATCATTATTTAACGCATCGTTTCAAGCAAATTCTTAGTAATCACCATAATTTAATTACGCCCAACTGGATAATATGATTAAAAATATAAAAATCAATAGAATAATCCGTTTAACTAATTTAGTAGCAACTATCACCATCAGACGCATTAGCCTCCTGCAAGCGAACATTATTAATTTAATGCAAAGCTCATTAAAAACAAAAACAATTTTTTTCCTTAACGTGTTACTAGGTAGGTTCCTTCTATACATACATATATGTATACCAAGAGCTTGGAAGCGCTTATAACGGTTGAATTACGACCTTAATATGCAAGTGTCTTTCCGACGTAAGAAAATGTACCGCTAAAATAGTAAGTGGCTTTAGTACTTAGCCTCACCAGCCAGCAACATGACCTGCCGATGCTTAAACGTTAAGCCAAGCACGAAGAGGAAGTTCCAGTTTAATATTCAGAATATTACAATTTGATAATGAACACAAAATTTTGCTTCAGTTTAAAAATAATGCCTTGGCAAAGCTTTTAAAATTATTATAGACGCATTTCAAAGCTA
This sequence comes from Dorcus hopei, assembly GCA_033060865.1. Lineage (NCBI taxonomy): Eukaryota > Metazoa > Arthropoda > Insecta > Coleoptera > Lucanidae > Dorcus > Dorcus hopei. The sequence goes on from CM065420.1 coordinate 20,676,245, forward strand.
GAATATTTGACAACCGAGTGATTTATTGTGCGCTATTTAAATCTCGGCAAAAAACTCTTGCTAACGACTTCAGGTATATAAATTGAAAGCATGAAATTTACATGCATTTTTAAAACGTGCATGCAACTGATTGTGAGGTAATAATGCAAGTAACTGTTGAGAACGTAGTTAGAAGTCAAATTAAATAGAAAATAAATCACGTAATAGAAATTATTCATTTAGATTTCTGTGAGTAAGTTGAAACCACAAATAATTAAATAAAGCAGCGTCGTTTATTTTCGTTTTCACATTTGTAAGACACGACTTCCAAGATGATGGTCTAAACACAGAGACTCATGCCATCTTGCGGACGAATGTATTCTTTTTAATTGCGCAATGCGTTGCGGTCCTCCCCGGCATAGTATGCGCCGACCTTAAAGCCACGTCACTTGATTTTTGAACTCACTTGATACTTTGATTATGTAAAAAACGAAGTGACACTCAATCTATTTTAAGTTGGCTGGATGTGCTTCGTAACAGGTGTTTACAGATCGATTAGGTTGACCCACATATTCTTAATTGCGGCTTTTTGTCAATAAGAGCAACTTTAAGTAAATACTTTTCGAGAACTTTCCCGGTGTCCTTGTTGAAAACATCGCAAGCCTTTTCCAAGTATAACTTTCTTTCATCAAAAAAGTTTCAATTAGATGTATACTTCAGAATAATCTATGATTCATTTAAGGTCAAGTACATACCTTTCAGTTATTATATTTTCGATTTTGTTTTGAGTTTGATTGAAACTTGGTTATAAAGTATAATTAAAACAGAATCGGAAGAAAGTAACTAACATTTCGAACTCTGATATTCTAAATTGATACGTACCAGGGATCCGATTCTCGAATCGTGCTAGACGATTCGTATACGAAAATGACGTCAAAATGACGTAGACTCTCGTACAAAACTATCCAAATTGTTCGAAAATTGCGTCATTTTGACGTCATTTTCGCATACGAATATATTCGCACGATTCGAGAATCTATCATCGTAAGACACCAAAAAAGTATTATTACTGCCGGAATAAATTATTATTGAATATTAAAATCGTAAAAGTGTTTCAATTATACCAGTATACGAAAGCAAAATGAATGCCGACAAACTTTCATCACAAGAAAGAAAAATTTGACGAGTAACACAATACGTTCCTTTGCATGTAAAGCCTTTGTGCGTTCAAGGAAAAAAAAGCTGTAAAATATAAAATACGGGGCTCGATATTAACCTGAAAAGAGAAAGAAGTCATTCACAGAGCTGATGCCTGCGATTGTGTGTGTGTACGCCCGGAAGAAAGCCCCGATATTATCAACCGCGTCGAAAATATTACGCACGCAGTTTTCACGAAATGAAAATCTTTTTTTATTAAAAAAAATTACGTCGGGTGTTTCTGCCAAGTTTACATGCCTTTGCATACGAATGGAGGAATTTCAACACAAACATCGTGATAATCGACTGCTACTTGTCCGAGCTTAGAATATTTAAAAAGATCTTTCTTATCACCTTACCAAAATATTATTTTGATAAAAAATGGCAAATATTTCAAGTAAGTATTTTGGAAAATTGTTTGATATCAAATTGTAAAGCAATGTCTACATAGAAATTCCTTGCAAAGTATTTTGGAAAATCGTTTGATATCAAACTATGTGTACGTAAAAAATCCTTTCAAAAAAAATCTCTCCTAATCTGAATTTGAAATGTCTGCAACTCAAAGCAAGCGCCCCGTGATTTTTATTGCCTTGCGAATGAGAATTCTACTAACACGTTTCGCGTCTAGACAAAGAAGCATATGACAAAGCGTTTTCCTATATCAACAAAAAGCAATAATGTGGAGATTCATTGAAATCGATATTTACTCTTTTGGATAAGCTCGGAGGGATCGGGCGAGATATTTCATTTAAACCCGATAAGGATAAGCGACAACTGAACCAATATTTATAAAATACTTCAGCGCCTCGATTGGTATATAACGGGGAAAAAAAACTACGAGACAACTTTTCAAAGAAAACTTATTAACTCTTCTCTTATACGCCCGGAAGATGATACATCGATAAGATTGGCCCTGTTCGAAAGAGGAAGTAATTTTAGATATACATTTTCCGTGATTCTACTGAACCCACTTTTATGTGTTTATGGGCACCAAAACGGCCAGAGATTTTATCGCAGTTACAATAATTTTGATATTCTTAAAATATGCAAAAAACCAATACATCTTCCAAGTAATTAACAACACAAATTGAATATTGAAAATTGTATCTTGCAGTTGCGTGTCTTGGTTATTATTTCCAGATAGCAACGATCGATTAGCAACAAGAAGATTCTACATACAAGGACGTCGCATCTCAACTTATTAATATTTATGATAAGCAGAAATTGTTAATTACAAATGACGTGCAGTGTTTAGAATATTTTTGTGGTTAACGAACAGCAGTGCTTTGCGTTTCCATAATCAATACAACATAAGTCATTAGACAGGTCATTAATTGAAAGGTAAAAAAAAATTGCAAACAAGTTATACACACGCACGTTTTCATTCTTATGTATACAGGATGTTTCATTTAATAAATAAATTCGACTCGATTAAGATTATAAATAAAAATTCAATATTAAAAGTATGAAAATTTTTAGACTTCAAAGTTAAAAATATCAAGGGCCTCTATTTATTTAGCTCTACAGCTACAATTAGTTCTGGCTTTACTTTTAAACTAATAATTGCAAAAGTTTGTTAATTCATGGGAAAGTAAGCAACTTGCCGGCAGTATTTCGCCTTATAAATTTCCAACTAGGAAGTAACTTTAATATCGGCGAATTTATCTGAAGGAAAATGTGTTTACCCTCTGAAGTTTTTCTCTTTGCGTTCCACATTATTAAGTCAACTTTCCTGTGCAATTAATAAGCAATATTCAAAGTAATAACAAATACTTTGCGGCATTTTATTTAGAAACGAGTTGTATTTACAATTTTTTTGTCCTCGTATTTTCTTATAAATAAGAATTTAATTATAGGTGTAAAAAATCCAGGTCCTCAATGTAAGCCATTCGAATCCTTTAAATCCTTCGTTTTTTAATTTGCTTCATAGTCGGATTACCTCTGTATGTGTCAAGAAAATAAGCAGGTTTTCACAATTTTCCAAGTATCTGTGACATTCGAGATATTTATACAGTTGTGAAATAAAATTTAAAAAATACAGGAGCACGTATCTTCTTGCCCCTTTTCTCATATAACATAACTTTCGAGGTAAGAACTCCCTTTTTATTAGAAGCTTGATGTTATAACAAAATTAAGTTCTTTGGTTCTTTATTTACCTCTCCTGCTCTTTTCAGTTTGTACAATACACATTCCTGAACTTGTTGCACCATATTTTCTTAGCGAGTTTTTTATTATTACAATTGTTGGTTTATTTTCTCATTCTTTCTCTCACTTTTATTAGTTCAGCTTCAGCTATCGCTTCATCGTCCTGATAAGTGATAAGTAATTTAGTAACATGTCATACTTTTTCTTATTGCATCTTATTTAATCAATAATTAAGCAAACTATAAGCTAGCGTATATATTCCACAATATTTTCTCATCTTTCTCTCAGCACTTTTATTAGTTCAGCTTCAGCTATCGCTTCATCTTCCTGATAAGTGATAAGTAATTTACTAATATGTCATAATTTTTTCTTACTGCGTCTTATTTAATCAATAATAATCAAGCAAACTATAGCTAGCGTATACGTATGGGATTATTCCACAATATTTTTAATAAAGTCGATTTGATCTCTCCAACTAATCCGAATTTAATTTCCTCGCCGAAGAAGAAGAAGCTTTGAACATAAAAAAAGAGAAAACTCGGCAACTCCTGCACATTATTTAGCGAGGAAATTACGTCGCCATGTTTTCTTAACATCCCGAGAAATATCCAAACGCCAGGCGATTAAAATGCCGACCACATTAAAAGCCTCGCTCAGTTTTGCTTTTAAGTATTTCGAAACTAGTTTTTTTGGTTCATAAATAGAGATGCGATTGCCACGAAACCGCATTGGGTCATAGGAGTTTTATCAGAATGGACCAAAAAATCTGGTTATGTTAATACACGTACGCTTACACACTCCTCGTTTATTTATTAAATTCTTACAAGTGATTTCGTAATGAATTCGAAAAATTAAAGAAATCGTCTTGTTCCATCTCGTCAATTATATTAATAACACAAAACATAACAAAGGCACAAACTATAATTGTTCGTTAAACATTCCAAAGCATCAAAGCTCTAACTAAACGCGGAATTTATTACTACCATATAACCGGGGAGTTGGGCAAAGAAATTAAATTAACACCGACTAAATGATCATGTAGGAATTTGGCGCCCAGGAAAAATAAAACAGGAATTAATGATACGCGCAGGATGCAAAAAAAACGAGCGAAGCGCGAATAAGGGAAACGCGAATGACGGAAAAGAGGAAGTCGTTTCGCGCCGAGATGTTTGAGAGAACGCCTGGGGAAAAAAAACAAACTAATTTATTCCTATGTGAAAATATTTCGTTCCCCCCCTGCAACTTAATAAATTATTTTTTAAACTTGGCGCGCAATTCTGGGTTCATTAGTAGAAGCGAATTTGAACGAATTTTTCTAGGCTATTACAACACGAAAACTGAAAATCTAAAATGACTAGGAAATTATTTTATTACCGACAGCCAATAAAATAACACAAGCAATTAATTTTGGGTGCTTTTTAATTTTTTCCCCTGATGTCTTGCTACTACTTCTCCCAATTAGTCAAATGGTAAATAATATTTACGTGTAAGTATCGTAAGAGATCAAAGCGAAAGAGACAAAGAACTTAGACACAATTAACTAATTAAAGTTTAATTAGAGGAATCGACTGCATGTAGCTTGGCTTGGAGGGTTTTTCCTCCCTTCGTCGTTCCGTAAGTTTCGTAACTGATTTAAACCGCGTAAGCCAAATATTAAAGAGCCCGAGTAACTAACATTAATTTCCTTTATGACCTTAAGAACGCGCCGCCGTTTTAACAAGACTGTTAAAGCCAACAACCCTTGCAGAATCTGTTATAAATTGCAGCGCGCACTATTAACCCCCCTCGTGGTATTCGCAACAACAAACATCGGTATTTATTTGTTTGTAATCTCCCGCGTACGGTACGTGAGCATCCGATGTAATCCTTCACAAAGAACGCCATCCCTTCGGTTTATCAATTATTCCTTTCTCCGTGAAATTACTAGGGTTATCTCTTCGCTTTTCTTGTTTATCTAGCCCACTGTATTTATCTTCAGCGCCTTTGTTGAGCTTTCGGTCGTGAGGAAACGGCGGGTTGGAAATTTCCCTCACAAAAGACATAACTGTTAATGGGCATGCCAAACAAATTACTTAAAGATCTAAAACGTTGTAAAGTGAATTTAATGTGTAATATGCATTCACTTACATCAAAATAAGTATTTTACGTTCGGTTAAAATCACAACTTTCAAATGAAATTACTTCCGTAAAGTGACATAAAAATTTGCATCATAATAAGTTATTCCCGAGGAAAATTTCGGTAAATAAATCAATAATAATTCGTATCCAGCTCACGAGCGAATTACTTTTTTAAATTGATACAAACATTTTAGAAAAAGCACCCCCGCGAGAATTATTTCATTCCGTTCCTAAATTAATTCGAAAGACAAAATATGTTTTCCGCGCGCGCTCGAATTTATTCCTCTGCGTTTTTTTTGAATGCGTAAAAAGAGGTCGTCTCATACTTTTTCATTTAAAAAAAAAAAAGAAAACGTGATGAGCTTAGCGTTATTTTCTGAATCGTACGTCTGAAGCAGGTTTATGCAATAATTTATTATAAGGGGGGAAAATGAAGTTATTGTGGCGGCAACCCTAGCCCCGGTCCATTTTAAGGTTATGTCCACATTTGTATTCATATGAGTTTACGCCTGTGATTTAGCTGTTAAATTATTCCATTTTTTTCCCTAACAAAGGAATTACTATTTGTGTATATTTTATGTGTACCGCGTAGAATATTTTATGAATTATTTTAATGAAGCATAATAATTTTCTGTTCTTTATTAATGTACAATACTAACGCAACCTAGTTATTATCGAATGGGCATTTGGAATTCGAATATTGAATATTCCTGGCAGTAACAGGACAAAACGACTGAGTGAACAAAGTTCTAATCATTTATGTATTAGATGATTGTAGCTCAGCTCGCAAGAGACATATGTTTAGAGAAACTGAAAGAGTGAGAGAGATACCGGAAATTCATTAACAGAGAAGTTCCTAGGATATATTAAGCCCGTCAAAACAAATACATAATGCATCTATTGTATGTACTCTGCTAACGTTTTGGATTTGGGTCATCGAACAAGTAATAGAAACAATACTAATTTAATTCAAAACAGTTTCTAAAGACAACGTACTGAATTTATTTATAGATTATCCATAAAAGTTTGTATCACCGTTTAAAACAATCCTTTATCCTTTTTGTTATTTTGCCTATTTTATTCCTAAAATGAGTATAATTAATTTTTATAAATTGTCTTTTCTGTATGTGGAAATACGTATTTGCTTGCCCAAAAAATTTAAAGACACTGGGCGTGTTTAGCTAAACTCAGCGCTGCAACGCTCTTGTAAACAGCCGAAAATTAAAATTCAATTTTTGAATTGAATTGTTAATATAAACAATCCCAGGTGAAAAGGGGCTCAAGCGACAAGCTTTAGCCAAAATATTGACTCTCGTTACGATGAGAGGTTATTAAGATACGTTAAGGTATCCACGCAAGTAGCGGAGCCGAACCAAAGACACCGCGCGATTCCTTGAGAGTAGGCAACTTAAGTCACTCCAGTGTACTAAATGAGCAGGACCAAAAGGGGGACTCGCACAGATACCGTCACCTCGCAGTCGCAAATTACAAAACGGGCTCGGGTTTTGAAAATATAAACAACACGATTCCGCAGGGAGAGAAGATTCAAAAAATTAATTAATGTTCATTTTAGGTTGCCTAAAAGTGTGCCTATTTCAAGTCTTTTTAAATGTCTAAAAATCCGGGTTTTAGTAATTACTTTTTTCTTTAATAAGTGCTCAGTTCGAACTAAAATCTAATGCTGTGGTATGTCACAATAGAAGCGAGTTTGAAATACACAGAAAGGCGGGACAAAACATCTGTGCCCGCCAGGCATTGTCGTATTTAAAATGATGATGGACCCGTGTCCGGTGTGTACCGACCAAACTAAGGGATAATGATTTGTCGCCGCAAGCATTAGGACGCATGTATTTATTTAACGGAGATACCGTCATTGATGTACGGCTTCAGTCAATATCTGACGCGAGAAATTGATTCGGGCGGCGAACATTCAAATTAACTTTTTTTTGTTCAAAAGGATTCGGTAATTAATTTTGTTTCAGTGTTTTCATGTTTCCATCGAAATTACTAATTGATCGAAAATTACAGTTTTATAAAAAAATTATCAGTGAGCAATTAAAATACCTACAGTAAAAGAGAAAGATAAAATAATAAATAAAATGAAATACAAAATAATTCATTGGTTATTATTAGGTACTTGAAAATCAACAAAATATATTATTCAAAGGAAAGATGTAAAAACCCTTAACGAAGTAAAATATTAATGTTTAATTAGTAATAACTTCTTCCCGGTGTTTACCGTAAACATAAACATAAACAAGTAACCCAACCAAATATTAATAGGGTGCTTTAATTCACCTCTGTAAATGCGTAAGTCTGAAAGCCGTTGGTTGTATGTGAGAATTCACAGTTCGTTGATGTACGCACAATTCCCGGTATCCAACTTTCCCTTTTGAAATTAGCTTATCAAAAAGGTCAACGAATGCCGAATAACAAGAAATGTTTTAATTTAATTTAGGTAAACAAGAGTTCTCCGCTAATGAACGTAATCTCCAAACGAACCGTTCCTCTTTTACGTATATTATTAGCTCCAGGACAGATTACAAACGGAACGTTTTTCTTTGATTACAAAGCGATCCTTTCCGCTTTTCGTACGGAAATAAAAAAGAAAAATTTCGGGAAGGTTATTTACGAACGTATTGTGAAAACTGTTGCCAAGTTGTGGAAATCTCTGAATAAATGCAATAAAAAAAAATTATTGAGAGTATCGAACATTACCAATGAAATGTGTGATGGCAAGGAAATTCCCATTACACATCAAGGGCGTAATAAACGGGGAATTTTACTCGGAATGCTCTTTAATATTGTCTCCGGTGTCACTTTATCTCCTCGTTCTTGGCCTTTTCGCTTACAGTATCGTTCTCCCTTCATTACGACGATAAACAAAACGGAATCGTAATTTCAAAATCGTCTGGCTGCCTGGCTGGTGAATTTATTGACTATTTGTATTTATTTCAGAGAAACCGACTTTGCCAAAAAAATCATCTACAATTTTTATAAGATAACTAACAATTTACATGAATATTATCATGTTTAAAGCAAAAGAGATTTCATTTCAAATTATTTGCCCAGTTGGCTATAACATATTTTTCGTTTTTACTGAAACTTGCCTACGCCGAGTTACATATTTCAAAAACTAAATATATATTACGGTGTTTGTAAAAAAAAAATTTTTTTCATACAAAAGTTTTAATTGCATTTACATAGTTACTACCACACACATACACAGAATTTCACTTGTATTTTACGTTTCAATTAAATTTTCCGAAAATAAATTATAATTGGATTTCAACGGGCTCGTGAAAATAAACTAACGTCTATTTATTTATTGAAACTGAAACGTATTCGCGGCCGAGATAATTTAGTGAGCCGTGATGCAATCATTTACTCTGAAGCGTCACGATTCTTTCAAAACCGCAACGCAGCTTGCGGATTGTGTACTCAATTAAATAAATATTATCCTGCCCGGGCTTCAAACTGTCCATCGCTTAATAACTACAAAGAAAATTACATAAATTAAACACGTTCGCAATTGTTTAAATTCTGAAACGTAAAAACTATAATTAAAGAAATATGCGAAGCACTCTTGAAGTACAAATCCCTAAAAATTCGATGAAAAAGTCGAGGAAGCAATTCAATTAGTAATACGGTGCAGCAGCAAACTTCCCTCGGTTTCCCCCGTCCTTATCACAGGGGTAAGATTAAGTGTTCTTGGTTATCTGACTAATTGGACCTGGATTTGATATAGCTCGCTGCAGTTGCCAAGATACCGATACATGTGGAACAATTTTCATTTCCCCTAATGTATTGGGAATCGCTCTTACACGGAATTCGATTAAGTGCAGCGCCAAGTTGCATTTAATTTAATTTCACCGCAAGCTATTTTTGTGAAGCAACAAATCGTATTCTTTCATAAAATTTTTATTGCGAGAGGCATTTCATATTTATCACGTTTGTTTTGTTTGTTCTTTATTCATTCGTCCCTAATGTCTACATTTCGAAAATTCTATAGTCTAAGAATACCCTCTATGATCGCCTCCAAGGGTCCACTTCCAGTGCCTGAAGCTTTCGTATATTTTCCTGGTTTACTCCCGTGCTTTTTAACTGCAACTGATCATACAAACAGTATCAAGTAGCAAACGTCAAAGCAAAAATATCCTGTAAACGCTATAGCTATGAAAGTTGAGTCTGTGCTCGGTTTCCCATCTCTAATCCCTCCTCTTGTGTACTAAATTTTCCGTGCATGATGAATCGAAAGTCACTTTACCCTTTCGTGACCCGCTAAACGGCAATCCGGCGGCAACCAAGTTGGAACACTTTCTGCGTGCACAAAGCCCCCAACTTAAACATACTTACTCACCGTCGTCTATCTACTCCTTTGGGGGGAGGGGGAGTTATTAAACCGCTCATCCCGCTTCTCCGCTAATTAAACTTCGTCGTAATAATCGGGGGAAAAACAAATAACGTGCAAAACACAGTTCTTTCTTCATTTCGAATTGAATGACACCGCGGGGTTCGCTGCGTGTAAGCTCACGAGCCTATACGGTTGTGTGGATGTCTCTTTAGAGTTAGTTACCGCAAATCAATGTTTACAAAAATATTTTTACGTAAGTTATTAAAGAAACCTTGACATAAAATCGCATCAACTTCAAAGAATTTAATAAATGTGTTTACAGCTCGCCTTTGGAGTTCTTTACTTTTGCTTTTCCCCCGAATGTTTTTTCTTTCTTGTTGAATTTCTATTCCTTGTTTAAAAGTTCAACATCTAACAAAACTTTTTACTCTTATAAAAGCTTCGAAGCTTATTTTTAAGAGAAGTTAATTAACACGAAAGAGTAAATTGCAAAATATTGAGCTTAATCATAGTAAATCAAGGTAGTCTTAAGAGGCGTTCAATGTGCATTTAGATAAGCCAAATATACTGTTATGTACTTGTTAAAGCAATTCACATAAACATCAACATACTACGTAGGTATAAAGTAAAACATGCAGTGAGGTATGCCTGTTTTTATTGTAATGGAAGTAAGTGCCTACATACATGCGCGGGTTTTGAGCCTTCAGGACAGTAGCAAGTAATAAAGCCACGTACGATTTTAGAAACAGATATATTGCAAATTACAGTAGTACCTACGTAGTAGTTTTCAGAGAAGTGCATGGTTTCGTTGCCGTAATTGTTCTAAACACGCCCCATACGTCTTTAAACGAACATAAATTTAAACAATTCTCGTATACTCGCTTCGCTGAAATTACGCAAATAGCTGGGACGAAATTAATAACAATTTACAATAATTGTCTACGCAATTTTTTTTTTATTAAGTTTAGTATTTATTTACCTGTGCCACAATGTTGCAGTTGCAATTTTGAATTTAAACCAGACAAAAAAGTCAAAATTAAACAATAAAATAATAATTTATAATCCCAACTCTTATCGACTATTGTAATACATTTAATTTTTGTTTAGCAATGCCAAAAAAAGGGGTAGCTTTTTTATGTGTTTATGCGTACGTATATTTATGTACACACATGAATATGAAAATAATCCGGAAATAAATTTCGGAAAGCGCATCTATGTAAATGAATTGCAAATATTTATTCGTTATTTAGGTTCACGTCACGGTGTAAATTAATGGCGATATAAAATAAATCAAAAGGCGCATAAATCACGAAACTCAAATATCACTAATTGCCGTTTTTGTTTTCACGTGTGCCCACCTAATAAATATACATTAAATCCTATTTAAGTGTGATCGATATCGTTTTAATAGCCCCAGTCCCCGACACCACGCGAAATGTAATTGCCATTACGTCACGAATCGATGGGGTAATGCGTTGAAATCATACACAATAGGACCACCATGTGTTTATTGACTTCAAAGAGGACCAGCCATTCATTCGTCCTGCAATAAATTTCTAACTCGCAGTCAAAAAATTTTGATGAAGATAATAATAAAACCTGCAAATTAAAAAAAAAACTATATGCACGTGCTTGCATTTATTAATGCAGGAATTAATAGAGCGTAACTAACCTTAGGAAAGTCGATTTAATTCCGTAGATAAAAGTCATCCCGCTTGTATATATTTCCTTGTAGAATGCAAAGTGCTAAACTAATTCAGTTTTGTTGAATGTAAAACAAGTACTTGAATGTTTAATGATAACTACTGCGTTCAATTCATTACGTAGATACTAACCAATAAATTAAACAATGCAGCAATAAACCGTTCATGTTGCAGAAAAAATGAAGTCCAAGGGATTTCTTTTTGCGAATATAATGGATGCTGCGTATCTGATTGATAAAGAAAACGATAAGCAGTCGTTCATTCTTTTAAATAAAAATAGTGAAAACGGCTCTAGGACATCATACTAATAAAACTGAACAATCATAAACTTATTTATTTACTAAAAAAGGCAATCTACAAGAATGCAATTAACCTTGATTCAAATGTGATAATATGTGAAGCACGGATTTAGGTACACTTTTACTTTAGGTCATGAGTCATCACTCCACAACGCGTACGGCCTACTAAAAAAAAACCATAAATCCATACTTTAGTGATATGTAAACTCCGGCAATAAAGATGCTGATGTTATTGCGACAGGCCAATATTCATGAAAGAATGAAATAGACTATGAGATAATCGTCGCAGTATCGCCCTGTATTTACAGATCCTGAAGAAATTGACAATCTAAGGGCGTTACGGGAAGGAGTTGTAAAAAGAAAGTGATCAAAAAGGGAAGTTATGGAGATAGAAATTCTAATATCTCTGACAAAACTTCTTTCTTCCCTGGCTACTACCGCAATGTCGTCGTTGTAGGCTATTAGCTGGACTGATTTGTTTCTGATGGTTCCTGATACACCTGTTTCTTTGACTATTCCTTCCAGTGCTATGTTGAATAGCGTTGTTGATAGTGCATCCCCTTGCCTAACTCCTTTATTTGTTTCAAAACTTTCTGTCTTTCCTTCTGTTGTTTTGACTGTTGCCTGTGCATTGTCCATGGTCATTTTGATCAATCTTATAAGCTTTGCAGGTATCCCCAATCTCTCTGCATCGTTTACTAGTTTGTCTCTTATTATGCTGTTGAATACTTGTCTAAAATCTATGAATAATATGTGTAGATTGATGTCGTGTTCGTGGCACTTCTCTATTATTTGAGTCATGGTGTGTATTGCGTCGACGGTGGATCGAGCTCCTCTGAAACCCTATTAGTAGTTTCCTAGTTTTGGTTCTGTGTATTCTTTTAAGCGCAGGTTTATTATTGTTGTCAACTTGTACATTGTATTCAGCAGCATAATTCCCCTATAGTTGTTACATTCCCATGGATTTCCCTCTTTCATTACCGGAACTATGAGACCCTCTTTCCATTCTTTGGTATTTCTTCCAATTTCCATATCTGTACGACCAGTTCATATAGGCTACGTTGTAGCTTCTCCCTTCCATGTTTGATTAATTCGTTGTTTATCTCGTCGAGACCCAGTACTTTGTTTGTTTTCAGTATTTTTATGACTTCCTTGAATTCCTCATATGACGGATGGGCCACCTCTACTTCTACTGTATCTATGTTTGCTGCGGTTTCATCTGTGTTGCGTTGATCGTTATCTGCTTCACTTACGTATAGTAGTGAAGTGTTCTTCCTAATGCAATCTCTATATTGCACGTTGATCTCTTGTTCGTTAATAGCCTCTTTACTAGACTAAACAGTTTCTTGTTATCTTTGCTGTTAGTTTCTATTTCTTCCATTTTTGCGTTGATCCATTGTTCTTTTTTTTTTGGCAAAGCAAAAGAGACGCAAGTCGCAGTTCCTTTGTTTCAGCGTGTCTAGAGTTAGTCTGTAGATAACCAGGAACCACCCTCAGCGCCCTTCAAAGATGGTATGAATTTTGACCCTTTTTTATCGTACCCTTATTTTATAACTTCGGGATGGTTGAACTTTTCCTACTGTTCTCTGCTTTTCTCCTACTTTTTAAATTAAAGGAGTCCTATTTCTACTTTGAATTTCAAAAAAATACTGTACTTTTAGAGAATATATTCAAGTTAAAGAAAGAAATTACATTAACACATTAAAACTCTCCAAAATTGCGACAGTAAACGATACACGGAAATGATATCAAATAAAAATGAAATTTTAGATAAAGAACAAAACAAAATATAATGTAAAATGACATAGATTCAATAATAGTAGATATTATTTAAAATAATAATAATAATAATAATAATTTAAGGAGAGAAAGGCGGAATTTCAATATACGGAAATGCTGTTTGTTAATTATTAAATGACAAGCAAACAAGTTATATTGATATTTGTGTTGATGTCCATAATTAGGTATATTGTTGAATGTGAAGTTGAGAAATAATAATTCCTAATTGCATTTTTATATGTTTACTTGCATGTAAATATATAAAAATACAATTAGGAATTATTATTTCTCAACTTCACATTCAAGTTATATTGAGTATTACCAACGTTGAATCTAACTATTTTTCCCGTAATCCAAAAATTAAGGGACACGCATTTAAATAAAATACGATAGCGATTGGCTTATACATTTTATTAAAACAACTTAAAAACACTCGCGGAAAGAATTCTTATTCTTTTCTACAAATAATAATTCGGAAATAGAAGGACGAAATTTCGATAAACGGAAATGCTTTTTGTTATATTGAGGCTTACCAACGTCGAATCTAAGTATTCTTCTCGTAATCCGAAAACTAAGGGGAATTAAAAAATTACGATAGCAACTTCGTTTGCGATTGACTTATAAATTTTATTAAAGCAACTGAAAAACATCCGCGAAAGAATTTCCACCGAAAACCGAAAGGACGAATTAATTGATTCTTCACGAATAACAAACCAGATTTTGAAAAGAAAAATCAGCAACGAGAGCAAACACGCAGTTGGAAAAATTGTTTGCCGGAACGTAACTGCCATCTTCCTGCCTGCCGCGCCGCGGCTTTTAAAACCTTCCGTATCGACTTTTGGGAGAGATGGCTAGCATCACGTGAGCCAATTAAATTTAAATATTTCTGTCCCGGGCGAGGTTTCTAATCGAGGAGTAGCTGCCCCCTTCCCGTGCTACGCATACAAGTTAAGCTGCTCTCTCCTCCATTTTATGGTTCTGCAAGAAACGTACGAACTTGCCGATTCATCGATTTCTGCCGGCGTCAGTTGCGATAAAAGCGAAGATTTTTCCCGCGTAACTCTATGCTCGACACATTTCTAAATTCCATCGGAATTTTATCTCTGCAACCTAAGATTTCTATTTCCTTTTGAATATAAACATTTTCTAAGGTACAACCCCCTTTGTTTCAATTAATACGTGGGAACTTATAATCCATTCACGATCTTTTGATATTCAGAATAGGCCATGTTTTAGCTGCGCTCACACTGATGAACTGTAACTGTTTTAGCGTGTTTTTAACGGTTTTTGTTTTGATATATCAGTGTGTGCCTGATCCTATTTAAAGCATTAAAAAACGCTTTCTAACAAAATTAGTCAAAAATGTTTTGCCGAAAACGTTTTTGCTTCATCAGTGTGAGCGCAGCCTTGGTTACATTTTTGTTAGCATCACTAAAAAAATACATTTTTCGGTGTTTATGAGCAGCACGTAATTTTTTTTTTTGAAAGATTTCATAAGAAATCATTTTGGAAATAATAAAATAAATTAAGAATAATGTATTAAATGTGTTTTACGGAATTAGTTCGTGAAGTTATTGAATTCAAGTGCGTTTTTCGAATAGTTTACTTTTATGTAAATATATTTAGAAATAGGCAATTTAAAGTTAACTATTTGTTATAAATAAATTAATTAGAAATTTTAGAATGTAAATACATTCATGGATTTAAGTTTAGAGTTGTAATTGTTAGGATAAATTTATTTAATAATTTCAAGATAATCCGGGTGTTAGAAGGAAACTGTAGGTAGTAGTAAGGAGTTCGGAAAATAAACAAATGAGGGCGCCATGTTTAGCTACCGTAAGCAAAAGTTACCGGTCGCTCTTTAAAACCCGCAAGGCCCGGAGCACGAGGAGTCAAGCGACCGGTTCGGGAATCGTTCAAACGAATTAAACTTCTTTTAAAAACTCGAAACTTCTTTACGGAATAAATTTGTTTGTGAAACTCTTTTAAATTAAACTGATAAATTGTCGTTTTTACGTTTGTTCTACGAAATATCATCTTTATTATTCAGCCACACACATACACTGATATAGATAATTTTGAATGTGAAGGGTTGCGAGTGCCATCTACATCCAAAATTTATCACACAATAAATACACTCTGCAAGCAAGAATCAGTCTACAAAGGTACACTGCAAAAATCCATCATCGAAGCAGGAGCTTGCAAGAGTAAAACAACGGAGGAAGGAAAGCAAATAAAAAATAAAAATAAACAAAATAAGAAAACAGAAAATATTGCAAAATATCCTGAGAGAACAGAGCATTAAGTTAACACGCAAAAATAAAATTGGCTCATCATCGACTAAGGGCTATATCACTGCATAAAATTGGCACCCAGAACGTGGGGCATATCAGAAAAATTTCCAAAGTACCCTTCCATATCCTGCAATTTGTCAGAAATTTCATTAACATTCATTTTTAATTGTATGGTTATATTTTTGAAAACTACAACTGCCATTGTTGCCAGCTCGACTATGGCCAATAACTGAAACATGACTTTAATCGTGCTGTAGTCCACGTTATGTACGTATTGGCAACACAAAGAAAGCATGGCCCTCTAGAATATCAAGAGATCGTGAATGGATAATAATTTTAGAAAAAATGAATTTTCCTTACAATAGTAAAAACAGCGAAACGTCGAAAAGTACAGTGTCTACCAAGGATTTTAAAATACTACAGTCGCAACATCGTTCGGAATATCAATGTCATTATTCGATAGTTGTACTCAGTAATGTTCGGCAAATTAACATGGAGACCATGGTCTGCATTAAAACTTTACAAAGTGAACTAGAGCAGTTAAAGATCGATCCAAATTTTGGGAAAAAAAAAATTTTTTTCAGAGGAAGCTCATTTCTGTCTTGATAGATTTGTAAACAGGCAAAAGTGTGGGATTTGGGCCAACGGTAATCCTTAAAAAAATCCACAAATTGCCTTAGAGGCGTCGTTAAAGCATTTTTAATAGTAAAGATGAAAGTGCTTTCAACGGCGATAACCGAATATTTTTGGCCCCAACTAGAAGGCATTGACTTAGAGGTGCAACTTGCCACACATCTGGTATACAAGAGTAAACCACGTGACCTTAGAGCGAATAAAGTATTTTTCATAGAGAAGAGCTCTGTGTCATTAATTTTTGTCAACGGTGACTAAGAAAGAAGGATGGAATTATGCTTTTTATGTCTGATTATGCAACGCCAGACGCTTTTTATTTATGACGTATTATGGCCTTCTCTTACAAAAAATACTTTATGAAATATTGGATTTTCAGAATGGACGCAACAAGACGAAGCTGTGAAGGCCATTTGAATGATGTCATTTTCAAGACATAATTGTTCATATCTTGATTATCACTTATAGTTTCCGTTGTGTTTCATTTTAGAATCCTGAACTCCCTATTGGTAGATCCTGTACAAAAACAAGCATACTGTGATATCTGAAAGAAAATCCTACTTCTATGAAAAGGGTAATGAAAGCCGATGGAGTTTTAAGTAGAATCATTATCGAATTCGTCCCTTCTAATATTTGGGGGGAAAGTTTTCGAACGATTTACCTCTGGATATCCCAGAATTTTGCATTTTCAAAAAAACACAAAAAAAAACAACAAACAATCACAACATTTTACCAACTCCCAAAACTTGTTCCTTTAAGTTGGCGCTCTTGGTAATTCCGGTCCTGAATGATTTAGAATCAACACAATTTGTATTTTCCAATGAATGAAGAGCAGGATAATCTAAAGTAACACAAAATAGGATGTCTAAAAGAATTGCAATTTTTCGCCTCGATGTCGATCGCTTCCGATACTTCAACCTCTCGAGTTCCTGCACGTACTTCACACAACTGCACTTTCAAGTGCATCTTAACATCAATAATTCAGCATAACGCTTAAAGACTACTGCTCTGCAGGTTAGTGCCTTATATATAAATCTCTTGGCCAATCCTCAGTTCAATGCTTCGCCGGAGCCACTATTCGACCTGACAAACTGGCCCGCGGCGAAACCGCATCCGGGCACATGTTTTTGCTGCAACCCGACAGTCAACTGTCAAGCTCCCCTTCCCGATATATCGTTTGTAGTACCGGTTTTCCCCACCGCCAAAGACCGGACCATTCTCTCGATGGACGATCAACTTGATAGGAGAGCAACAACAGTCCAAGAAACTTTCAGAGCCGTATTTATTGCGTGATGCTTGTTTGACAAGCGAATGCGTCCATCGATGAATGAATTGAAATGCATGGCTTAATGAATTACCATTATGGGTTTTATCTGAGACACAATACTTTTCTCTGTGTCATAAAAGCAGAATCGATTCGTAAATTGTTCGAATTAACATGCTACTTACTCACATGATGATAATATAATCAATGAGGCGGGCTTTCAGAGACTGACAAGTTCTATTAGTAGTAGGATTTTAAGATACTCAGCATAAAATTACTCTGATCCAAATCTGTCAATGATTCAGTCAATTAAAGTGATCCATTTGATTCAACTCCGGTCAGCAAAAAGCTCCCATGCGTTTTTGTGCTTTTTTCCGGAGAGCTGCTGCTATCGATTAAATTTATTTATTCATTCCCGTCGCACACGAAGAAAATATGAGCGCATAAAATAATGACGTTCTTTCTCATTTCACGTAATCCCGCATTTATATTACGGTTACCCGTCGTATTTTATGCGTTTTCGAAATCACATTCCGTTAAATATGTATAAATCAGTCGTTTATATTTTCACTATTTATGTTTTTTGCGATCGACATCAGGGGAAAAGACCCGGCGGGTTTAAAGCATAAAACTGCTTTATCGTTAGCGATATAAAAAAATATAAATATTTGCTATATTTTTTTTAATATAAGGAGAGATTTATAAAACGGTAGTGTAGGAAATTGTTCTGCTCTATTCTTCCTGGAAAGATTTAGCACTGATAAAAATAATCAATTATTGTAATTAATCTGCTCAGACAAATTACAAATTATCTAGTCTAGTAATCGTCCATTCACTAATTGAACTTCAGTCCATTTTTCACATCATAATCACTGTAACTTCTTTAATGGATGTTCATTAGTTCTTAATTTATATGAAGTCTCTACACACCACGGTTCTGAAATAATATTTAAATGACTGACCACGTGATTGGCTCAGATGCCGTTCATTATGTCATTAAGACAAAGCGAGGGGGGAGTATATAATCGAATAATCACGCAATTATCATTGACTAAATTGTACGTAGCCCTTGGATATAATCCTCGTTCGTTCGAATCCATCTTCTTCTCCTCGTTTTGACATCTTTATGGCTGTAACAGTATCCGAAGTAATTTGCATTCTTGCGTGGATGAAATTACTGTATCAACATTTCCGGAGGCGTACAATTATATGTATGGTTAGATAGGGGGCGTGTAAAATTCACAAATTTCGGGTGAATTAATCATTTTAAAACGAGAAACGGAAACGAGAACGAAACATTATTGTTATTAGCAATGATTAAAGATTTTCCTTTATTATATATAATTACTCTGACGCCTTTCACATTAATAATTAAATAGCAAAAGGAAAAAAGTTTGGGGGGATTCAAGGTGAACGGAACTATGAGATGAAAATTTGAATTAAATAAAAAGTTCTTGGAAGATCTCTGTTTAACCCAAGCGTGCAAAAAACATTTTTTCCTAACTCCGGCGATTTAATTAACTCCGATCGGCCAACAACAGATTTTGCATTTAATAATTAAGAAACTGGTTCTTCGCGCGAGAATTAATCATCGTTAAAGATATTGGCTTGGCTATGCGCTGGCAGGAAATAAACAGTCAACGGGTTTTCAGTTAAAAACTGATCTGCATGCTATTTGAATAAATTAATACGGTTCGAAGGTAAATTGAATATTTTCTGGACGGGGCGAGCTTAAGCCGAGCAGTTCCGTATAATTTTGTTTTAAATTAAAGTTTTACAACTCTTCCAGCTCTACATATAGCAAAAGTTTTCTTCTCTCTTTTTAATTTAATAAATACGTGTTCGTAATGAATTATTTTTCACAAATATAATAATATAGAAATTTTATTATATCTGTACACGAACAATTTCCATTTGGTTGTCAAAATACCGTGTTCTATTCGTATTCGTTTGATTAATAAATTACTTGCGCAATCAAGAAGAAAATTCCAACGTGAAATTTAATTTTATGCGTACACAAACGTTAAGCAGCAATAAACTATCAACTAAAACTCATTTAACCGGGCAATAAAATCTATAATTAATACTATTCAATGAGGTCAGTTTAAATGCGCTTACATCGATGTAATCGTTAAAAATGTCAGATCGTAAAAGGAGATCTAGTTAGCTCTATACCTCTCATATATAATTATTCGCAATAATTGAGGGGACCCAACTTTATTAGAAAGCGTTCTAAGATGGAATGTTTAACTCCACCTACGTATTATGCTTGAATTGTAAAAATATAATAATAATTATGACATAATGGAACAATAACTCGACTAAACCTATCTGTTGGTAATCTTTGTGTACATGTGATTTCAATACAAATACAGTAGAATTAATATACTTAAGTATACCTATAAGAATGTAATTTTCTTGTTTTATAACATTAAGGCTCTCTAATAAAGTAGCTTCTATTTTAATTCTTTTTGTAAAATGGGTACAGTCACGAAGTGCGCTTTTTACTTAAAAATCCGTACGGCGGCGTCTTCACAAAATGCGAACTACATAATTCCGAGTGCGGCTTGACTAGCGTCGCCCGGAGTGGCGTCGTTTGTTATTCACTGAGCGTCGCGATGGCCTTTTTAGTCGGGGCTCTGATTTGTCAATCTACCGCACTAAAAACCAACCTTCAGCTGGGATTGCGCTTTTTGCCTTTCTACATTTACACCATTTTTATTCGTTACATCGCTCCTTTTCCTCTTTCCTCCGGAGCCCTTTACTTACTCCAAAGTTGACTTTGAAGAGATAAAAAATCGCACGCGATAAGTTAGCTAAGTAAGAACACCACATATATTTTGCATTGCACAAATAGAATGGAATGGAATTCTATTTTAAAACCAAATCGATGCTTTATTATTTTCTGCCACGTACTATCACGAATGTTTTAATTAAAGATTAATGTTTGAAAGACAAATTAGAGTATCTACGTTATTTCTGATTTGTCTCTGATTCTAAATTAAGATATTATATTCATAACAATTAACTGTAGGTGTAGTCTTTGATTAATTTGTGTAAGTTCTGCTTGTAATTCTATTTGTTTCATTAAATTCGACGTACAGTGAGTAATTATTTGAGAGTCGCAAGAGATAATTGAATAGGGAGGTAGTAACAAACGCTCGAACGAAATTAATCGAAGAGTTTGAAATTCGAAATCTATTACAGCGCGCTCCTTTGATGAATAAAATAACTTGTCCTTTTTAGCAGTTATTGAAATTAAGTCCGCACGAACTTTCACCATTTTTCTTCTCATTCCGGAGACGATAATGGAATTCTAAATGTTCTAGTTTCAATTTTGTAAAACTTTCCCCATTGTTCAATATTCAATTCCTTTCAATCCTCGTACGACACTGATAAAAAAATCATTTTCTTTCGATGCCGGGCGAAATTGTCGAAAACAATTTCACCGGGCCGATAAATCAAACCGCGCGCTCTCGCGAAAACTTCACATCTTTTCGACACCTGTCAAAGAGATATCCATCAGGACACACGTACGTTCGCCGCAGCGCATACTGAGCACGTATTTACCTTGACGTAAGGATAAAAACTATTTTATTGAAAGAAAACATTTTTCCTATTTTTATGTACCTTTCCCGTTCGAAATAAAACGTCGTTTCCATCTGACGTGGCGAACATGAATTTTTCATCAAGTGAACGTGCATGTTTTACGTCTTTCTCTTGAATAATGAAATATTTGCTTCCTTAAACGCATGAACATAAAAACTAATTACGTCCCAGATTTAAAAAAGGCAAAATAACGTTCTATTATTATTATTATTATTATGCAAACTCACTTATATTTACATGCTCGTTAAGAAATAACACTTTCAATGGGGTAAGTTAAAATTTAATTTTTCTAACAATAAAACAATTTACATTGGAAATTTTTATTTTATAGGAGTTTTTTCTTGTCAATATTCTGCTTGCGGAATGTCCGTTGCGTTTTGTTTCCTCAAAAGTAGGCGTTCTTTCTCTGCCAAAAAAAAAACGCTCGCCGCTCATCTAGTTTCGGCCATCGTGCGATATTAGTTCGTTATTCACGCATGACTTTACAAAATTATAGCTGATAGTAAAGGCTTCCACATCGTTGTGAAGGTCGTCGCAATCTCAGACATAAAACAATAAAACTTTATTAGGTACAGCTGTAAAATACTTGAGATTTCATAAACGAAACCTCTAGTCCCATTTCATAAGTTTGGGTACAATTTTGTTCTAGAAAACTATTAACTTTTGGTTAAGGACATATTACCTCAATCGATTTTATTTATAGTGGTGATACAGTACAAGTTTCAAGCCTGTCACAATTATTAAAATCAGCCCGTGTAAAGTTGCCTGAACTTTCAAACATTTTACTGACCCGTGAGAGTAGCTTATTTTAGGAAATTAATTTGTCTTTTAATAAAAAGATATTAATAAATACGGGTGTATAATTCAACAGAATTAATAATTCAACTTTGTTGAAGCATGGCACTAAATGCGGTCGAAAGAGAATGTGCCTTTTATTTTGGCAGAACCTCAGCAAAATTCTGGCACTGATTTTTTGTTTCTGTAACTGTACACCCCCAGACTTTCATAATTACATAAAAGCTTTTCGATTAAATTAAGGGAATAAATAAAATTTTCCACCGAAGCAATTTTAATGAGTGTTTTTTTGTTGTATTTTGTTAATTTGATTCAGTCCTTAAGGGATTAGTCAACGTTGCGTTTGCCTTGTTCCATCAAATACTCCTCCGCTCTGCCTCTCGTTAATTGAATAATAATTAAAATTATTCGACGAAATCGTATCGCCCTCGAAAATATTTTATTTTGTATGCGCGTTCTGTACAGCCTGAATGACAATTGTTCCGATAAAAAAAAAACGCATAAGAGATTTGATTTGATTTTTGAACAGTTTATAATTAATTTAAAAATTCCCTCAAGTCAAGCTATAGCACTGCGTGCGAAATACGACTCCACGTTTTATAAACGCAACAGTGTAATAGGATTATTATAAGTATTATTTTATTGACTTCTTGCCTGCACACAATGCGACCTTGACACATATCTCAATTTCGTTTTATTGCATGTTTAACAGCTGGGAACGGAAATCTGGGTTGTTTCTTTTACGCGACGTAATTATTAGTAACTTCTAAAATAAATGAAATTGCGTATGACATAAGGGTATCAAATCGTTTGTTAATTCATGCGGATTATTTACTAGGACGGAATGTACTAGCTGCTTCGTCTACAAAAAAAATTGCAAGGATTTAAATCTGGTCATCGCAGGGGTCAATGCACGGTCCTACAGGCAGCTGATAGTAAAATCTTTCGTCTCGTTATCGCGCGGAGATAATAAAACTATTAGGATGCAGTTGTTTTAAACGTCGCTAGTATTATGCGTAGAATTTTTGACCAAATCACGTACGTGAATGCATGTCACAGATTACGACAAAATGTAGAAAAAATTCTGTGGAACAGTTTTTAATTAGTTAATTATAATCAGTTAATTATAAACTTATCCAAAAAGTAGGTATGTTTAGACTAAAACGCTAAATTTACAGCGTACATATTGCGGTGTTTATGAGCAGTACGTGTTTCTTTGAAGATTTCATAAGAAAAGAATTTGAAAATAATAAAATAAATTATAGGATAGTGTATTAAATGTAGATATTTTAACTTAACAGATTTGTTTAAGAAATAATTTAATTCAAGTGTTTTCCAAATTTCTTAATATTCTTAAATATTGTTAGAAATAATCAATTAAAAAGTAACTATTTATTACAAATAAATTATTTAGATTTTTTTTAAGATATAAATACGTATAGGAATTAAGTTAGAAAATTGTAAATATTATGATGATTAAAATAATCATGCGTAAAGGAAATTGTAGATTATAGTAAGAAGTTCGGAGAATAAACGAATAAGGGCGCTGTGTTAGTGATCGCGTGAGCCTACGACACGACACGCTATGAAACCGCCGACGCGCGGAACCTTTACCGGAGCATCGTATAGACGAGTGAGTAAACTTTGGGAAGGTTTTGTGAAAAACCTGATCGAAATATTATGAATTATCCGTTAAAACCCGTACTTCTTCTTCTTGCGGACTAATAATTAATTTGTGAAAATTAATTCTTTAAGAAGTGGTGTAATAAACTGTGTTTTACGTTTTTATTCTACGACATTTTTTTTATTCACCCACACACACACTGACATTAGATCATTTTGAATGTGAAGGCTCGCGAGTGCCTTCTACATCCAAAATTTATAACACAAATTACACTCTACAAGAAAGAAATTGGTCTACGAGATACAGTGCAAAATTCATCATCGAAGAAGAGCCTCCGAGAGAAAAAACATCAAAGT
This sequence comes from Dorcus hopei, assembly GCA_033060865.1. Taxonomy (NCBI): domain Eukaryota; kingdom Metazoa; phylum Arthropoda; class Insecta; order Coleoptera; family Lucanidae; genus Dorcus; species Dorcus hopei. Next base: position 20,700,391 of record CM065420.1, read on the forward strand.
AAGAAAGTAAAATAATTAACAAAAATTAGAACATTTGCAAAATACCTAAGATCACAGCATTAAATTGTCAAGCAAACTAAGGGCATATCGCAGCAGTATGTCATAAACGTTTTACGATATTTACCCAGAATAAAGCTTGTAAAACTTGACCTTCCATAGTAGACGTGTTAAATTTCATACAGAGAGCATGCATCGGGATGCGCGGCTGTTGGTGCACAGTGTAACAGTAATATTTTATATCCAAATTTGTTAACCGACGACTTCGAGCAACTGGATCAACGACGAACACTCTCATACGTCCTCCTGCCGAGTTTTTACGAGAGCGCGACGAGGCAATTCACGTCCTTTGTCAAGTCTGTCTTTAACAAGCTGATGAAATAATACCAATGAGTGCGCTAGAAACACAGGATATGGTGTTGCAAACGCATCTTGAATTTGTTAAACTTTTAATAGATTTGTGTTAATAATTCGACACACACAAAACGAAATTATAATAATTAATTAGGAATGAGTTTACTGATTATAATGTTTTAAATTCTAGTGACGAAGAACACGTTTCTTGTGGAAACAAACATTATTTATTACAACACAATTTAAATTAAAATGAAAAAAAAATTTGTTTTTTTATTTGTTTACCTGTCAAAGCAGGTGTTAAAAGTGGGACCGTTGTGATCCTTTGCATGGAATAATCTGCTTCAGATTGTTTGCATACATTTGTCAAGTAAATATTTTGTATTTGTATGTTTTGTATTTCACGACGTCGAGCGTTGACCTAAAAACGGAGTTGACGTGAAATTCCACTTAAAGGTCAAGTTTACGATCGATGCTGCGCCGCCGTGCCTACCATAGAACTTTTATGAGGGCATTTATTTCGTTCTCTAGTTTTTAACAGAGCTTCTTATCGTGGTTTCATGTTTTCGGGTTAATTAACAGTCACCCTGTATATTTCGTCTGGGGAAATTGTATTTATTTATAGGTATAATTACGTTGTAAGTTTTCAAAGTTCCGAAAAGCGTTTTTAATTAAACTTTCCTACATCGAGGGCGCGCATATAACTCTTCTTCGGGCAGAAATAATATTTTACCAAAGATTAAATGGACATGGATTTCCTATTACTACTTCTTCGGTGGATAATAAATCACGAGGTTTTATTTCCGTGTCTTTTGGATTTTTATTGCCAGTTTATTCTGCATTCAATTGTTGACACATGGACGAATGGAATCGTAATAGATAAAGTTTTATTGCTGTCCGGTTGTTTTAATACCTGACGATAACTTAAGAAAGAAAATAGGTTTAATTATGGGTCATAAAAGGCAAGGCTATGAAGTTTGTTTTAGTTTTTTCTTTTTTTTTGGCGAAGAAGTAAATTCCAGTAAATTATAAAATTGGTGAGCGCAAAGCATTCGAAATGAATTCACACGTTCAACACCTTTCCAGCATTTTAAACACACGCATTCAAGTTTTAACAACCGTTAAAATTCCATTCGAGTGTGTTAGCACCTACGCATGTAGTAGCCAGCAGCTTCGGCGCTTGGTTACAAATATCAAAAGTCTCTTGCGATGTTACGTCATTTTTTAATGGACTGTTTACAAATGAAAATGTCCAATATTGTTATTAGCAACAAATGCAACGCCTACGAAGAATGCTTGCTATTTTAGGTGTGTCGGCCAGTGAAATAAAAGGTGACATTTAAAACTGTACATTTTTATTGTCAACAACATAGTAGTTATTGCACTTAGCGATCAGGTAATTTATGTTATGTTCGTGGAATGGGGAAAATCATTAACGGTTTGATATTACATAAAAGTGGTAGCTTTTTAGATTGCCTGTTTATGGTCGTAATTAAAAGTATTATTATTACAACGCATCATCATAAAACAAAATCAAATTGCACTTATTTTATCAACAATTTTTGATATCAAAGACTATTTCTGAAACTATATTACTTCATTCCTTTTAATTTCGTTCGCGTTTAGTACGAAGTTGAAGAAATATTAATAAACATTCCGTTTATTACTTCTGCTGGACAATTAAAATTTGTTTAGCAAATAATACCGAGTGCAAAATTAAAGCCGTCGTCGTGGTTGAAACAACTAATACTGAACTATCGCAGTTGCAATCCCTAGGTAACAGAAACATGCAAAACTAACTTTACTCATATTGCTCTCACATAGTGACATTAAACACCAGACATTTCCAGGGACATTGAGAGAAAAGGGATGAGACGACAACTCGTTGCATTTTGATCTAAATAATGAAAAACTTCAGAACCAAAAATTTAATGAAAAATGACTTCATTCCCATTTAAAAAGAATTATATCTAAATAATCTAAACCTTTTTTCCTTGTACTAGGTGACCTGCGTTATTTCTTTCCTTTCAAACAAGAGACGCGCCCTTGTTTACTTAAACTAATGATTTTCTTTATCACGTGTCTCTATCTGGATCTCTCGTAACATTAATAAGATTAAGAAGATACTGAACCGGAGTTGCCTGCCGCAGTTTATTAGAAAAAAAAAACGCCTTCTCTTCGGAAATTTTCCCCATTATTTTTGACGGTGTTAATTAAAAACTACTCTGTGCGTAATGATCTTCCGCCGTCAATAATTTATGAATCCAATTTAATTCGTCCTTCAGAATGCGTGCCGGTCCTTGTTGATACGACCTGTTCAAATATTTAGCTCGTCATTACTTTATTGAGCTTAATCCGTGACATAAATACAAGGCAAGTCCAAAACGTTTCTCAATAATTTATCAACGAAATCTAGAAGTCAAGGAAGGTCAATTTAATTCAATTTCCAATCTGACACAGAAATATTTACATTATCATGAACGCGGTTCATATTGGTGGAAATTTAGGGCCACTAAAGTCCAAGAAGTTGGAAATCAAAAAAGCTTACCGATGCTGACTTTTCATTTTCGCAGATAGGAAGGAATAAGATGTGGATAGGACTTCCTTCGTTTCAAAATAGAAAATACGTCGTGCTAGGCGAACCATCAAAATCACAAAGTTCAAAATATGAAAATTAGTAAACATAGTACATGAAAACGCGTAATATGCTTTTTAAAAATGATCTAAATCTAATTTAATGAGGTTTCAAAGTTCTCTTTCAAGTTGTCATTTTTTTCACAAGCAAATGATATGATGTGACTGAACGTTTCTAAATCATCTGAAGCAACAATCGAATGAGAAAAAAATGCATCAAACAAATCAATAACTGACAAACAGGCTTGAAGAACTTATTACTTATTTATTATTAGCAAGAGCTAACTGATATAACGCGCTCGATTGATCCCAGAACGCACGGAAGCGAGACCGCCTTCATCTTTGTCTTCCTCCCTCCCTCTCGTAGTCCACGTTTTCCTCCTTCTGCAGATGCTGGGTTATTGCCAGAGTAAACTGGCCTGGATATCGGGTAATTATTGGATTTAAAAACTTTGTTCCCGGAGTAAGTTTTATCTAATCATGGCTTTCGGCGATTTATTCGATGTATCAGCAGTTTCTAATCATTGATATTCGGGGCAGTGGGAGACCGGGAGCGCAAAGTGAATATCTTTTCTATTCTCCCGGAATTATAAATCACGATCGCGGACATTTATCTTCTGCACCCGCGCACTCAATCAGGTGCGTCCTCCGGTTCTGAGAATAAGAATTTATCGCCGATAAACAAAGGGCACTTTGTTTTTCCTGTAATCGAATTTTTACTAAAGCTGTACCGAATCTATTTAAATGGATCACCGCATTGTGTTAGCAATACACAAACTATTTTATTTATTTGCCTGAAAGAACCAATTTTAAATATTACCCCTTTGTAAAATGACAACTTAAAATTGAAATTGTTTATTTGTTGCTCAAATGTCTTTTTCTTAGGGTAGACGTGACAATTTTTTTTCAAAGCATTTACCAGAGACCTTGTCGTTTATGTTGGCAACTTTACGCAAGGGAAATATTCTAAATTATCAGAAACAGATGATCGGTTCCTCTACCATGGCACGTTCTCTTTACCACTCTTTCTAGTCACCAGTCCTCGCCCTTCACAATATCTTTTTATTTCCTTGGGTACAGAAAGAGCCAGCCGAAAGAAAAGTGTTTAGCGGATGCGGAAGAAATTTTTGGAAAAAAAATGCGCGCCGCTCATCTGTCACAAATATAACTTCAAACGGACAAAAGAATACGATATCAAGAGAAACGGGTAAATGCGAACAAACCCCGCGATAATGTAAAATGATACAAAACAAATAAATAGGGCTAATCCGACCTTGGTAAAATCCAAAGATCCAGAGTCTTTAACAATCAGCTGTCAACAGTCAACAGGTCGGAGCGTCCTCCCGCAGTGGTTAGCGAAGTGAGTCAGAGTGGCGGTAAAGCCGCCAAAAGTAGCGTCGTCTTGCAGGGCGAGTCTATTCTCAACGATGGGGAAAACCAGGTGGCGGGGCTCAATTCGTTGCCAAAAAGCCAAATCCATACTTCTCCTGCACCCAAGGAGACGACGATATTTCTCACCCAAATAAAACTACCTCAGCAAGCTATCTTGAACTGGGGCTATGCCTCAAGGTTGCCTCAAACTTAAACTGAAACTTGAGCTCAAAGCCTAATGGAAGAAAATATGCGTTACGTTTCGCCGCAGTCAGAACATGGCCCCAAGATATACCTGATTCGTATTTCGACGACAGGCTTGGAACTGTTTAGTAAGCTTAAAATTCTCTCCACGTACGATAACAACAAATCTCGGAATAATTCCGGGTCCGTCTTCCTTCACAAAGGCACGTGAAAGGGAGCACAAAGTTACAGCACACAAAATAAAAGTTAATAACCAGGAATCTGAACCCTTTAGGATAGATGTAGAACTAAAGGAAGGGAATTAGGCAAGAACTAAGGCAGTGTAGGCAACTAGACTGTTTAACCCTTTGATTATAACACTATATGAAGGACTCTATATTAAGTGAATATGTGTCCGGAATGGAGGTTGCAAATGGTGGAGAGCTGTTTCCGGAAGACTGTGCTCACTGTTTCAAAAGGATGTTCATTAGGATATAAATTCAGTTAATCCGTAAGAATATAAAGAATTTACGCGTTCGTTTCGTGCACGTTCACCTCTTCAAACGCACAGTGATCCAAATCATCTTCGGGCAAGTGATCTACTGATAAAACCTAATTGATATCGAATGCAGGGATACCAACGATTCTGTAACTCAAATCGAATCGAAATCAGTGAATTTGACAGATCGGATCGTAATGTTGTTGAATTAGTATGCCGTAATTCTGCTCGATTTCTATATTAAAATGTTTTACAGAATGTTAAATAGCTGATGTACTCTACCTTCTTTACAGAATATCACAGACCATACCCGAAAAATATAATAGAGACTGAATATTTTGATTTGAAAACATTCCGATTCCTGTCATACATTTCAATTCGATCCGAAAAAAGTTACAGAATAGGCCTGAATATCTACGTTACGCCCATGATCTTCACTTGAATCATAACCTCATTTTTTGTTTATAAATACTTTCAAGTACCCTAACATTCAGACAAATTAAACAAATGAGAATACTTACCTATGAAACCTAACTCCCAATTCTTTATACTTCGTGGTTAGGGAAGAACCACAAGCCGATATAAATAATTATAAACACAACCACCATCCAAAACGTCAACAACTAATGAATCATACATGGACACACATTTCAATCTAGCATTCACAGTAAAAGCTTCTTCCTGATAGTTTTATATTCAAAGGTTTAACCTAGACCTAAAGAATGTAGTATAAATGGCACTGGAACTCTGGCAAAAAGGAATCACCAATGCTTGACGTATGCTCCTAGCAAGAATAAAAAAATAACAGTAAAGCGTGACCAGGATGTTAGAATCCACAGCGGGGAAAGTGGGACCGTTATTAAACAAAGAAAAAACTAAATATATGCGAATGGAAGGAGCAATTAGCACAGAAACTGTAAACAGTGGTCTGGATGTCGACCTAGAAAGTGGCAGAATAATGAAAATAGAACAGGTGCAAAATTTTACTTATTTGGAAGCGTGGTTATCAGAGAGTGGACAGATGAATTTGGAAATTAAGGCAAGAATAGTAAAAGGAGAACGTAGTGCTTCGACCAACGGTTTCCTAGGGCTGTGAAGCTTGGGTCATGAAAAAAGAAAGAGAACTTTTAGAAATCTGGGGGAGATAGATTCTGAGGAGAATTTTCGGAGGGAAGATGGATAACGGTGTATGGGAAAGAAGGAGCAACGAGCAATTAGGACAACTCTACGGGGAGGCGACGATAACCCACGTTATTAGTGCTCGACGGGTAAGATGGCTGGGGGACATGTCGAAAGAAGAGAAGATGAGCGGATAGTGAAAGGAGTGCTGAGCCTAAATCCCATGGTAAGCAGAAGGCTGGGACGACCAAGAAAGAGATGGGTGCAGGCGGTAGAAAGAAACTTACAAGAGAAGAGAGTACAAAATTGGAGATTAAAAGATTGCAAAGAATGGAGAACAGTTATAATAAACTACAGTAGGTTTTTCACAAATTCTTTAATAGGACATTGAAAATGCGCTAAGTGATTGCGGGCACTTTCAGTGTCCGTTTAAAGAGTTTGTGATAAAAAAAAGTCCTTACAAGGGAACGATTTATTTCAAAATGGCGGGAAATGCTTCCCATGTAAATAATAGGAGGAAAGAACTTCGACATTTTTTCAAAATGAAAACGGGTGTTTCTGTAGCCTATCCTGCACGCTCTTGTACAGTACCGCAAATTTACCAATACGGGATTGTAATTCGGCAGGATCCTGGGGAGCAATGTCGAAAGACTCTTTTTGGGTTTTGTCATGATCGGGGTTAAGTCTACCTTTAAAACATATCTCTCTGTCAAAGTTCAGAAAATATGGACTCACGCCTATAACCTCACGGCGAGCTGTCCTTAGAGCGCAAGCAACTTGAGGCAAGAAGACATCCCATTTTCGATGGTCCTCTACGTAAGCCATTAGCATGGTCTTGAAGACACGATTCACGAGCTCAGCAGGGTTAGCTTTCACATGATAAAAAGAGGTATAGGCAGGGCGTACCTGATACGAAGTCAAGGGTTTCTGGTACTCCTTCGACGTAAACTGAACTCCATTGTCAGAGATCATCGTTCGAGGCACACCAAAAATTAGGAAAATATCTTCCTCAAGATGTTGGAGAATTTTTGGTGTGGTTGCCTTACGAAGTGGAAAACATAGTCACAGACAATAATAAAGCAGATCCACCACGCATATTAGTTAAAAACCACCCCAGAAGCTAGGTAGTTTCAAGCAACTAAACCAGGTGTCACTCCAAATGTTCTAGTCTAACGGTGACAATATAACATAAAAAAAAAGATTTTGCCGATTTCGTGGAAAAAGAAAATTTGGGGAATTTCTTGCAATTATTTTTCGGGTCAAAATGCATTTTTTTCTAAATAAAAAATCAATTGTCCTAAGTAAAAAAGAAAAACAAAGACGATCGTCTATTCACATTGAATATCGTCACCAAAATATTTAGTAGGAAAAATCGAAAGTGTGTCGTTTCGATCGTAGGTTTGTCAAGAAAGCGAAGTCTGTAGGTAAAGTTACAGTGGAAAAGTCTCTTATGAAAATTAGAAGATATTGCGTGATTCATACAGAAAACCGGAAATCTAATGAGTTTAATTGAAGACCTTTTTATAAAAACGACCTTTGTCCATTCTTAACATTTTCGGCAATTATGCAAAAACAGTTTTCCTCAATTCCAGTGTGAATTTCAAACGGTTTTTAATGGTGTAATTCGCGTAATTTCAGTTAGTGACATAAATACTAAATTAGATAAGTTTAATTTTTTTGAAAGAAAACTCTGGACTGTGGGTGTTTTTGTAAAATATGTTTTGTGATTTTGATTAGGTTTCTATTTTTTTATTTTATAATTGTAGGAAAACAAAGAAAATAGATTGCAAAGTTTTTTTTTTAAAGAAGCGAACAAAATATAAAACACAATTTAGATTTATAAGAAAATAAACTTAATGACAAAAGGTAACTCCACCTGTACTTTACACACTCATATAATTGAACTTGGGTTGTTTTGTAAAAACTAAGTTCTCCACGTTGTTGCTAAACTTCAGAAATATATAACATTATGCAAATCTCGAAAATCGCATTTTTGGATATTGGTTGTTCTTCTAAAAAGGTCTTCAATTACTTCGATACGCGTTCTAAGGACTTTTGTAATTCAATAGCTTTGTTCTGGCAGCAGTACATAACTGTTAGAAATTATACTGAACATGTTCCGATAAGTGTTGTACGTCTACTTGAGTGGCGCACCCGGTAAATCGTAGAGGACTAAGGCCTATCTCACAGGTACCATTTACGGTTTTGTATGGTTCCTTGTGGTCGACATCAATTTCAACTGTACCTGTCACTGTCAAAATTCTAGGGTTTCTTTTGGAACCCCGCTTTTATCACTAAATATAAAATAGACATTTTTGATATTTCCTAACATTCAGGCAACAGGTACCAAAATCATTTGACAGGTATTATAGAAAGAAAAAATCAGGCGCAATTTGATCGCGTGAGGTACAATCATTTATGAAGACTCTATACAATGAAACAAGCGCAGTTATAGTCGCCTAATAAATTGGCGCAGGCCGCATAAGGAACACTGCCTCGTGAAATCTAGTAGGTCGTGGTAATCCTTATTCTTTTAAGGCGTTTTCGGAAATTCGGTCGGAGCAGTCAGGTTCTTGGAAAAGCGTTCGTTTATTAAACCTGGTTACTTGTTCTGTTGTTCTGCATTCGAAAATTAGTACAGGTACGCGACCCAAGTGACTTTGATTATTGAGTAGAGTTACATAGGTTCTGTCATGAGGTTATGTTCATCTGTTACCTTTTTTTGAAGTTTGGGTAATTTGAAATGTATGACATGTAATAATATATAATTTGATTTGTTTTAATTAAAGTGTTTAATTATTTGTAAATGATTTTGCACAAAATGATGGATTTGCCAAATTTGGACAGATGTGGTTATTGTGATACTGACCTGACAACCACATTCGCGTTCGAAAATTCACCAACCTGACTACTAACTCGCTGGGGTTAATCTTTCCAATCAGAGTTGTTTTCCGAAAACGCCTTTAGTAAGCCATTTTCTACACAAACATCAAAATGTCACCTCCTCGCAAAGCAGTACTAATCTATGCTATTTTGTGCAGTCCAATCTTCTTTTCGCAAGTACTTGAATGTTACAGCTGCACAGCAACCACAACTACTGGGTCTGGACCTGTCAAGACGGCATCCTGCTGGCATCCAGTGAAAGGACATACACCGACCGAGGTTTGTCATGAAGCTGGAAATTGCGTAGTTCAGATCGCTGACATCAGACACAACTCTAAACGTTTTTACGAAGTAGAAAGACGTTGCGGATCTGTCTCGTATTCAGATAGGCAAAGTGTTTACATGATTCACAGTCATGAGTGTGCAACGGACCTTTGTAACTCAAGATTAGTGGAAGAGGAACGGAAATTGTCTGACATGGGGATACGGTATGACAATGTTTCTGTACAGAACCCTTCTGTACAGAATCCTTCTGTACAGAAACCTAGCGTGTCTGTACGGAAGAGTTTGTCCGGTGTGATTTTTATGTTTTGTTTCGGCTTGTATTTACTGTAAACTACTATAAACTTGTTGAAACGAAACGTCGCTACGCCACCGCTTTGCATATTAAAACCCTTAAAAACTAGTAGTAATTATTATTATAGCTTTAGACACAGACAATACTGAAGCAGGCCCACCACGCATATTCGTTAAAAACATGGCCAGCTACATTAACATTCACTGACGTGTATGTTTGGCCGTTTCAATTTGGCTTTTAAGAAAATTTGACGGCTACTCCCCTCAGAGCCAGAGTTTTTAAGTAATTGCATTGTAAACTGACGTTTATTTAGATTACATAAATACAGCGTGTCGCTAAATTCTGTAGACATGGCTTAACCACAGACTCTTGGGCTCAAAATAAGAAGATTTAACCCAATTTATCTACGAGCCCTGTCTCAGAGAAGTTGACCCAACTAACAAAATTTTTTTTTTTCAGAAAATCTTGTAGAAGGAAAATTTATGAAAATCAATAAAATTTTGTAATGATTTTGGAATTGTTTATTAACTTTTGACATATAAAACATATAAAAAATAGGAACACGAAGGTACATTTAATATTATCGCAAAATAAAAAATCCATGAAAATTAAAGATAAAGCTATCGTTGAGTTACGTCGCCTTTTCGACTTATTATCTCTTCGATACATTTGGTCATTGTGTTAACTAAAATCTGCCATTCATCAGGTGGGAAATTGTCCCAAATTTGTTGAAGCCGAGCACGTAGCTCTGGAACAGTTCTTGCTGGGTACCAGCGCGGCTTTATGAAAATATCTGAGAATATTTTTAAGAAATACTTTTAACATGTGGATGGATTAAAAACTATATATTTTGAATACATAGTTGGGCCAACTTCACCGAGAGAGGGCTAGTATATCCAGTAAGTATTCTGCTTCAAAGTCGTTGAAAAAAAGTTAATTATTCTTATAACAAAAGAACGCTTGAATATGATATTTGGCATGAGTATCTACGGGAAGCTAAGTCACATTTTCGGATTGTTTTAGTAATTTGGGGTAGACAGCTAGTGTGAAAAACAGAGTTACCACAACATAGATTTTGCAATAACATTCTTGAAGTTATGAAGATAGTTTTAGCTAATAAGTTTTTAGAAGGAAGCGTTCATTAGGAAACTTTTATGTGTCTTTGTAATTTTTGATACTTCTTACGGTTTAGTCACAAAATAGAAAAATCTAAGTAGCTGCAGCGCCTCTTATTGAAAAAAGTAGCCCATACCAAGCCAGGAAAGCCACCCCACGAGGCCACATCTTATAGACCAATATCTCTGCTGCCTATCCTATCAAAATTCTTTGAAAAATTATTACTTAAGAGGCTACTACCAATCATTGAGGAAAAAAATTAATTCCGAGTCATCAATTTGGATTTAGGAACCAGCATTCGACAATTGACCAAGTCCATAGAATAACCAACATTATAGAAAAAAACATTAGAAGAAAAAAGTCGGCTCTGCAGTCTTCCTAGATGTGGCAAGAGCATTTAACAAAGTCCTGGTATGAGGGACTTATCCGCAAACTCTATAATGCAACTGGGCATAATGTTCGATTAAAATTATCAAAAGCAGGAAAAAAGATAATTATTTGTCAAGCTATGGGCCTAAAGGGCCTTTTAATGCTTACAAACATACCTACATACTCTCTCGTTTCTATTTCTGAAACGTAATTTCATTCCATTAGTTGCAAGAATAATGAATTCAGCAAGGCGTTAGAGATGCACTAATTCGATTAATAAAAAAGTGACGCCGATAAAAAGCTGCATGAATTAAGCGGGGCGCGCTGCAAAAGATTGAATTTTCCGTGCAATTTCCGTAATTATTATTCACTTTAATTACAGGGCGCGTTACAATCGCGGATTTCTTACCGAGAGTTCGAGAGTTGTTCGAGTCGAAAATTAAAATAATCGCTCTCCGATTGTTGGAAAATAGTTTTGCTGTCGTCGGCGGAAGAAAAATATTTTCTTACTATTGTTTCAATTTTCCGCGTCGAATGCACTTATTGGAAAAGTTTCCCAAGCAACAAAAGTAAGCGCATTATTTTATTTGTTTATGTACAGAATTTTTTAACTTTTCATACTACCTTGTTACCAACAAAAAACAGAGCATTATGTAATTAATTAATGATGAAAGAACATTGAGATTTGTATCTCCAATATTCCAATGAAAATGGCGATTATTTTATTGTAAATAGTAATGCGAATGTTAACAATTAATATTGACCATCCCAAATACGAGCAGGTGCAAGGCTTCACATAACAAAATAGTACTCAATTATATTTAATGACGTTAACAATCAATACGTCAGGAATATCTGAGTGTATTTTGCTACCACAAAAGTAGTTATTTTCGTTTGAGTGCCATTACTGCGAATACATGATTAATTTGGTTGGTATTAAGAAAGGCCTTTCTTTTTTATTGCCGCTGAATAATGAAAACGTTCATTAGCTTTTTTCGGCCGGCGCGGCGCGGCGCGGCGTGTGGATTGCTTTTAATTGAACGCAGCATAATTAAGGCTACCATTATTTACTACAACTACTCAAGTTATGCATTAGCTTTTGCTACTAAATTTCAACTTTGTTTGCCCTTCATCTTCATCAATTTTAAATTCTAATAAAATTATGGTTTGATGTAAGCAACGCAACGACCCTTCTTGGGAGCGATTTATATTTAAAAATTCTAAATATTTTTGGACACTAACAAAACTTTTCATTTTGATGTTTGGTGAGTGCTCTATGAAGTCACTGTTCAGTGACTGAATAGAGAAATTCTGTTCATCAAATAAGGACACATTAAGCATGTTAGAACATCAATTATACATGAACTGGGTGAGCTGCTTAATAGAATTAACAGGTGCACTGATGGAAAATAACACGTTCTGCGGTCAATGGAATTCACTCATGTCATTTAGACATTGTTGAACATCTCCCTTTCGCAATTTGTCATTGACATGTATTAGCTGTGGCTGACCTATGATTGTCACGAGCAATGTTATTCAGTTTTTAGCTTTATAAGAATCTGCAAAACACTGAAAATAAAAATCTAAACTTGCTTGCTTTCCCAGCGTTGTATTTGCTGTACTTGACTTCTGTCTAAAATAAAATGTGCATTTTCTTCTTGACCATATAAAATAGTTCCTTTGTTTGCCTTTCTGCATGGTTCGGATTCCTTATCTTTCCTTGCAGAAATATTGAAATATGAACGGTTTTTCCTGAGACGTAGTACTTCGTTTTGAAAGTACGTGTGCATATGCACGGAGTTATTTAATACAAGTGAAATTCCTTGCCCCATTTTATTCGAGCAAAAACAAGTAAACAAGTAAACAGTCCCCGCATTATTTAGATTGCACGGTCTATGTTCTCCTGCAGAACGCAACCCCAAAATACCAATTTCTCGTTTTATTTCGAGGGCTCACCGGAAGCTACACGGTGCCGCATTACTTCTGCCGCAATTCTATACCGGAAACTTCAGTCCTCTAGCGTAAATAAATATAACTATGCTAGTTTGAAAAGCACATGCACGAAATAAACTAGCGAACTTTAGTGAACTGAGCTCGTGTCATATGTTCTAACCGAATAATAACTGAAACTAACTCCGAGAGAGGTAACTTCAGGTATAATAAGTTCGTTGTAAGCCGACAGTGGAATTGAAGTGGTACTTCGGACTCTCTCAGTTCGTGAACGTAAATTTCAAGCCGGGAACTTAATTTTAATAAAGCAGATTTATATTCGAACATGTTTTCAAATAAATCACGATTTTTTAGTTTAATGTATTTAATGTTAACGTTCGTCTGAAAATAAAAACTAGTTTAAGTTTATCGTTTAAAATATTATGAGACTGAACTCGTGCAATATTAAACGATACTTTTAAACAAACTTGTAATCGCCTTAGTTAAGTACTTTTTAATAGTTGCACTTAAGCTAAGAATTAATACGAGGATGCTGCTATGTATTAATTAAACGGTTTTAATTAAATTTTGAACGTGTATGTTGTACATGCACTAAAGTTTTAGTATGTGTAGCTGAACTGTTTTCCAGAATTAAAAATTGAAGAGTGTCTAATCGGAAACAATAAAATTCATTTGAAGTTCTAATAAAATCCGTTCTGCAACTTTTCAGATTTTGTTTTAATAAAATACAAGACAATGTTCGTTCAACCTTATCACGAAGGGGGGGCTCCAACTTCGAACGAAGTTCGAACAAGTGGCTGACTGCGTGCTGCAAATTCACCGAATCCAATATCGCCGCCCGTTTGTGTTTTTTTGCGGCACAATATTCGGCGGTTAAATTATGGCCCACATTGCGTGTCTACTCAGCATTATAAAACTATAACGCAGGCTTTAAAATATTCACATTTCGGTTTAATTAACGAACTAGTCTAACTTTTACCATTTATAACGTATTATCCATGTCGCTCGGCGGAACTTTGTTATGCATAGAGCAAACCCCGTAACTTTCATTTGTTTCGATTCAAACTAAGTTCCGAACTTTTTTCCGCAACGCGCTGTTACCTTTTAATAACATGGGAACTCCATTGACGAAATTGCGATCGCCGAACTTTGTTTATTCCCGTAAATGCAGCTTTCCACGCATATTTAATTGTTGTTTTGCATTAAATTTCCATCCGTTTTATCGTTCATCATTAGTACTGTAAACTGTAAACTGAGTCCAATATGGCGGAAATTTATTAAATACATAAATTCATGATTTACAAATCCGGATTTGAATTATTTAATTATTTACGACAAGAATATTTTATGTTGTAATGTATAACCTCGTCCATATGCAACCCACGTCACATATCTATCTATATTCCGTTAATGTTTTCTTTTTTTTTTAATCTGTGGTGGTTGGTGGTTGCCCAACGGAGTCCCAAGTCAAAGACTTGTCAGGGCCTCAGGAGCGGGAGTGTACTTGAATGTGCGTAAAGTGTTCCATGGCTTTGTTACTTCCAACCTTCTCGCTGTTTAAGGGGAAGCAGTGTCGAATTTTATCCCCAACACTGAAGGGTGCCTGAAGTCGATACCGACCATCCCCGAGAAAAATCCCGAGTGCCATGCGATTGCAAGGCCGTTACCACTGGACGGTTCAGGCGTTCTAGTCGATCTATTTAAGAAACACCCTGTATAGGAAACTCTTCATCGAAATCGTATTAGGGAAACAAAAACTTTTATAAAATTAACTAGATTTATTATTCCATGCAGCAAAAAAAAAAACGCCTGAGGGATTAATGAGTGAACCCATTTCTTTTACATAACATTATCAATAATAAATGTCCAAATTAAGAAATTAGAAATCATGCTCTTGTACAGAATCTATTTTTTTCTTAATCATGCGGTACAATAAATTAAAATTCATTAATCAATTTTATAATATCGCTTTTTTTTGGAGCTTGCGAAATAGAACCAAGGCTTAATTGATTCGCGATAAAAAGCAGATTGGTTTCGTAACTACCTCTTCCAGTTTCGGGATAAATAACATATACCCAATTAATTATATCTTTCTTTTAAAATAACTAACGGTACCACACACACACACACACACAGATTAATCCGTACATCGATAAACAAACAAAATAACACGGGTCAACGGCTCACGTAATTCATAATGCAGTATCACTAATGGAAGTTTAATGACTACATGTTATAAATGGAAATATCACGTAAGTCCTACTAACAAATCGCCAGGCCTCTCCTGACAAAAGGAAAATTGATAAGGTCGGCGAGATAAATTCGCTTGGTGTTGGATGCGTGAATAGGCGAAAAAATACCGGGGCGTTCGGAAAATTGTAAGAAATGCAGTCGAATGGTAATGCGTGCGCCAGCAGCTATTCGTTTACACCGACAAGAAGTGTCTCCAGCAGCGTAGGTATTGTGATGAGACTGCCACAGCCAGAGCACAAATAAGTGACCGATTCGACTGTGAGTTCAACGATCCACGTTGGTATGTCAGTGTCAGTTTGCTCACCTATAGTAAGCACCAACTTATACAGCTCTCTTGCTTCTTTGATAATAACTTGGTGATAAGAACTTGCCATATTAAATAATATATAAACTATGTATCTCTGATCGTGATCATCTAAGGCCCGGTTTTTCAATTGTATGTTAACTTTAACCTTCAGTTTACTCCCATAAGAATACAATTGTCGCCATGGAAATAAACCGAAAGTTACAGTTTAACTTGATATTGAAAAACCGGGCCTAAGTAGGTTCTTCATGTATGATTGTTAATCAGTCGCATGCAAGTATGTGTACATACAATGTGTGTCAGTAATCAATAAAAAATTGCATTTATCACTGCCGTTCCGGATAAAATTATTATTTGTTCTTCGCGTGTCTCGCATTAAGTTAATGCAACCCCCTCATGTAATAAATCAGTGAGAGAAACGACCTTGCGAAGTGGCAGAGAGTATACACATATCAGAAGTCGATAAATAATGTTGAATTGGCTTTGGCCAGAGATTGATCACCTGTAATGACGTCACGATCTGTGACTGTCAACACTCGACAGCCGCAATTTCTATCTCCTTCTGAATGTACTTTACAAAAGAGCTTCCAATAAAAGAACGGGGCCATTATTTGCGGTACCGCTGACATCTCGATATCTGGCTGATGATTTTGTTTCTCACGCAATTCCCCGGCGGGAATTAATTGGGAAACTTATATATTGGAAACCGATTTATTACTCCTGCCTGCCTTAGGAGTAAGCAGCACAGATTATATTATTATGCACGTAGAGCACGAACACCTTTCGGTCGGTTTATCTATACATCTGTTAATCAAATTTGCTACTACGATAATGAATAGAATTTCATTCCGTTCTAAACTCGTTATAAGAAATGAATTTCACTCCGATACAGTTAAGCTTAAGTAACGCCGGAGATACGAAGTAGCTGAACTAAAATAAACGCGCAGGTTAGACAGGAAGCCGGTAATTGAGAATATAAATTATACAATCCCAGTCGAAAGCATTCGATTCTACCGCAGCGTAGAATTTTTTTAGCGATTGTCATGTCAATGGCACTTTAATTATATATTTGTGTAATTATAATAACTGTAATTATTTGCAAGTGTAAAAAGGATTCGCCGTAAATACGGGACATGTATACATACTATCGGAAAATTGCTTTTAAACTGTAATATACAATATTAAAGACCACTCAAAAATCAATGACATTATAAATACCGCATTTGATATACGGAGTAGTTATTGCAAAGTATATATGCGTGACTTATTCTAAAAGTGTTCTATTGTGTCGGAACTAATTGTGCGTGGTATTTCGAAAAGAACAGTTCAATGAATTAAATAAATTTTTCACGTTTGATCATGTAAGACCTAATGCACTGAGGTCGATTACCTTTACAGCTAGAAACTAGTTGCAGCACACCAAATTAAAAAGGTAGATTAACAGTTCCGCCCCGAACGCTTCTAAATTGGGTTACATCAGCATTACAAATTTCGACTTGGAAGAATTTCCTTAAAAATGAATATCTGAATCCTCATTAATATACTTTACGTACTTGCCTCGCCGCATTAATTACGTGCCTCATTTAAATTCGTAGACAAAAATAACATATTTTGTTTAATGCGGTGAACGAAGCCGGAGATTAAAAAATGTTGATAAGAGCTTATTTATTTCGCTCGCCGGCGTAGATTGTGTAATAATGACGTGTTACAATTTAACAGGTAAAAATTCCAAGGAATTTCAAAAATTTTACCTTATTAATGTTATTTTATTAAAATTCTGGACGCACAAAATATTATATAAATCGATAGACTCTAGATAGGAAGCATCGACATACTATATCTTCATGAAATAGAAATAAATAAGAAATTCCAACTCTAATTTATTACATTTTCAGGTGCCTTAATGCAAATGGCTCTTCTATTCGAAGCGGTTGTTATAGTGCAACTTAATTTGATCTACGCACTACGCATTTCATGCGACCACATAAGGTATACTTATTAAAGCAAATGTTGCAGATGGTGTGCACTGCAATACCGGTTCCTGTGGAAAAAAATGCGTACAAGGTAATCAAATTCTTACCTCGTGCACGTTGGAACAATTCATTCCGCAAGACGAATGACGTTATGACGTGTCCCTTTCGTTTAACTTTACCACGACTGATATTTCAATCAAGGAAGAAAAGAGCTTGAATTTAACATTTTTTTTAATAAATAACACATACAATATAAAATTATAATTCATGGTGTTGCCCCTATTGTAAGGGATGTTACTGTAGACTTTGTTCTAAACAATTTTTTGAATTACATTTATTTCAATTCCACAATGAGCATGGGTTTAAAAATAAAATTAAATTATGAACGAACTAAATACTGTAGTTTAATGTTTAGTTTTGGTAGAGGGTGGCTATGGCAAAACAAATACAGTGTGTCTTGGAACTGTAACCACAATAATGTTATGTTACGATACGAATATATCATTTTCTGCTAAACATCCTCGTCCTTCACAGTAATTTCAACGCAACATTACGTGAGATCGCCGGTAATAGCGGACCTTTCGCTTCCATAAACCGTAGCAAACTGGAAAGCATAATTTTTGTGCCCCTTCTTAATTGGAGCTGATGGTAAGGTTCTTCGAACGAAGGATATGCGTGTTAATGAGAATTATGTGTATTACTACAGATACTTGCCGATAGACGGAAACTAGTTTATATCTTTTGAAGGAATTTCACTATTATAAACGTGGGAATGAAATTGCCATTTTCTAAAAACAGTGTGTTATATGCCTATTAAATTGATATTAGATATCAAGTTGTTTAAATATTCATATTACTGATATTGATTATTTAATATAAATTAACGGTTTTCATTTATGTATACATAAAAAGAATGTACAATAACACAATTATATATGTTATAGTTGAAAAGATTTAGTACAGCTGTGGCATTTTTATTATGTATACTTTTACCGCATTCCGCGTGCGACATAAAAATTCTTTCCCCTAAAAACTAATTTAATTATGAAATTAAGTTAATTCATTCAGTACGAACAGCCGCTTTGTTTCCTAAACATCGTGAGATTATTTCTTATTTACGTGCTTTGAATTTCGCGCTTCGTTAAGTATGAAATACTTACTTAGGTGGAAACTCTTATCTTTAAATCTACTAAACACGAGTGACACAAGTTCAGGAAACATTCTTCCTGAAATAATTTCCGACGTTAATAATTGCAAAGCATAAAACTATGTCGTCGTAAGTAACTTAAAACGAGGGATTATTGATTGATTATTTATTTGTTTAATGTTTGTGAAGAACAGAAAGCAATTACATCATCGCAAACGAGGGTAATTTAGAGGTCGAAGAAGCGCATCTCAATTCAGTTTAAAGTCGAATGGTGGAACCTCGAGCATGTTTTTAATGATGGGTTGATTGTTCTATATTATAAACTGCTTCATTCTTGCAGCTGTTATAAAATATTTATTTTTAGTAAAGAAAGCATCTCAAAGATTCTGAAATATTCGATCCTATTTTAAGAAAGCAGAACCTTGTCGTCATTAACTTTTAATAAGCGTTGACAGAATTAAATTATTATTAATTAATAATTAATAAATAAGGACAGAAACCCTAAAGATTAATTATAGAATTTCATTGAGGCCATAAGAGTGAGGGCGTTTTTTTCATCGCATAAAATTGGTACCTTATTAATTTCAATAATTTTCTGGTTGGAACTGGTTTTAAATTGAAAATTCGCAACGTGTCTTCGTCAAGTGTTCATTCATAGTTATTGCGGTCTTAAACCGGTCTTGTGGATTTATTTAATCAGGTGATAATTCCATTTGGTAAGAAGACGAGAATTACATGGGCGATTGGATGTCATTGGCTTTTGTAAAGTGCTTCTTCAATTTAAGAGGAAAAAAAATTCTATTGTAAATGAAATTTAATGTAATTCTATTTCTATTACTCCATTAAAACATTACGCTAAGTAGTAAATAATGTATTTGTAATCAAGTAACTTTGCAAAATGTCGGATGGCACCACAATCATTAGTAGGGTCTATTGTACTAATTACGGTTGATCATTAAGAGAAATAAGTAATTCGTGCTTTCCAAAGCTTAATTTGATGTGTCACAGAGATCCTTCATGATTCTGTGAACTTCCATGAAAAACGTGAATAATTGTGTATTTACCTTAAAGTGTTTAAACGCCTAATGCCCGATTTCTTCATCTCCTTATCTTGAGGTTAAATTTATCTGTCATTTAGAATGTGACACATAGTATGTTACGGCCAACTATACGTCACATTCCAACTGTTACCTTAGGTTAAATATAGTGAAAAAATTGGCCATATGAAAAGAAAAATGAACTGGAAGTTACTAAAATAGCTATTAAACTCTTCGCATTAACCTCTGAGCTATAGAAACTTTCAACGTTGTAATTTTTCCAAGGGAATGCATATCCACGATGCATATTTTTCTTTATTTAAACGAGAACTAAATTTATAGGAGTTAATAAACTCTGATTTAGAGCTGAAATGTTCCGCTCTACTTAATAGTAAACAAAACTACAGCCTCCGGGTACTAGACCACTTTTCAGCGTAGTCCACTGAAAAGAAAGCGCGGCACGTAACCCGTCGTATCAAAGGAAATTACGTCCGACGGACAAAGACGAAAGATGCGCGGCACGTCAGGCTGGAAGCACGGATTGAAGTAATAATCACCCAGATAAAAATTAAGTTGCAGTTGATGACCATTTAAGTAATGCAGTATATAATTGACAGGAGCGGACCAGGCGAAGTTTCCAGGCTCGGCGAGGCCGGTTTCTCGAGTATCTACATAGAAGGGCTACTGCACTATTGGTCATATCCTGTATTTAATTGTGCGCTTTTCATTTATTTATTGGTTTATTTTTTCTGCATTCATTACGTAGATTCGCCTGGCGTAATAAACTTGCAGGTAGGAATCGTCAGTTGGTTTGTTTTGTACTTCTTGCCAACTTGTTCTCTAGTACCAGTAACAATTTCTTATCACTTTTCACATTAATAATAATTGAAGTTAATTTATGATATGCAGGATCGCTCTTGCTTTTTATTTTCTGTTCACTTGTCACCAGTTACATTGGTTGCAATTTAAAACTGATTATTAAAGCGATAAACTGTAATTGACATCTCTTCACAGCTTTCAACAGAAAAAAAAATATAAAGATCAAAATACTCGAAGCGGAAACGTATGACGTCTTTCTTTAGTTTCCTTTTTCGATTATGAACCCCCAACAGACTAAAATATAAATGATCTTATTAATAAGCAACCGTTGTTGATAAACTGTAATTGACATCACTTCACAGCTTTTAGAAGAAAAAAATTAGAAAGATCAAAATACTCGAAGCGGAAACTAATGTATGACGTCTTTCTTTAGTTTTCTTTTTCGATTATAAACCCCCCCAGCAGACTAAAATATAAATGATCTTATTAATAAGCAACCGTTGTTTTACAAAAACGCTCTAAATCAACAAGAAACTATCTAACTAACTCCACGCTAATGCAGTTTACAACCGAACGTGATTTAGTGGTCAAGTTCTGTTAAATCTAGCGTTCAGCCATTAGATTAGATAACGAACGGTGTAATAATTATTTAGTCAACCGTGGTGAACCTCATAAGATGTTTACCGATGACAGCTTGATTTGCTAATCGTCCCTATAATGCGAAATACTAGTAGGTTACACAATATAATCTTCAGTATGTGAGGCTAACGTGCCCGAAGATTAAAAAAAATGTATTAAATCATACTGGGTATTTACATACAATGCGTAATCGAATACGTTTCACTTACTGTAGCCACCCTGTATTGAGATTCTTCTAAACCATGAATTTTAAATCGGTTGCCCCTTTTAGAATGTTCATACAATCAAATTTAATTACTTTAAAAATTAAACACCAAAAATGTTCAACTTCTAATCGAATTATTTTCTGCAACTCTGTTTAGAAGGTGAAGGTCCCTAGTACTTTCCTCAAATGTGTTAAACAACTCAGGTATTTAAAGAACTTAAAAAGAAGCA
Organism: Dorcus hopei; assembly: GCA_033060865.1. NCBI lineage: Eukaryota > Metazoa > Arthropoda > Insecta > Coleoptera > Lucanidae > Dorcus > Dorcus hopei. The sequence goes on from CM065420.1 coordinate 20,722,050, forward strand.
CTGATTTTGTATATAAAATTGATCGAAAAGACTTTCAAACTGTAAATTTTTTTATCATACTTTCCTTCGAAGAAAACTTTTGACCTATTTTCTTTGATAACATAGTAAACAAGTTTGTCGTTGTTATAAGGCGTCCAAAGTACTTCAATTCCTTTATCCCCTCAGAATATTCCATCATCTTTGAAATAATTACTTCTGTAGTTAGTTCTGTAGAATAAATACCGCTCTCGCGAGAAACTCAAGCCACATAAATAGCAGAGAAAATTCATATCTCTACGGAATGGAATCACAAATTAATCAATTTTTAAAGTGTTGTTATAAATCGCAAAGCAACAAATAAATTATAAGCTCTTATGGCATTCGTCACAATCACAAGAGAATGCAAGCAATAGCAGTAGCTCGCTCATAAATTATGTTTGACATTTGACCGGTGTTATTTAAGGCGATGAAAACAAATTTAACGAGTACATCGCGACCAATTGAACAGTAGACGTAACAAAACGAGCAAAAGGATTGAAAACGCTGTTAGAAATAACAGTCGGGGAAAAAGTCGCTGTGAACTGGATAAACAAACGCAAGAAACTCATCTAGGATGCAACACGTTTTGTGAGAAAATAAACTCGATTTAATGTGTACATTTTTATTATTATTTATGAATAAGGACGACGTTGTGGACGCTAATGGAATAATGTAGTTAGAATACACAATGGTGTATTTAATTAAATTTACGTGGTGCAATAAAAAGAAATGGCCTGCGAACGATTTCAAACCTCATTTCGTATACATATCTCATTCTTTATTTACCTTACAAGTCTGTTGTTCTAAAAGCTTCCAAAATGTGAAGCAATATTTAATGCCTAAAGGCTGTTTTAATTTGTGCAGTAAATTGCAGCAAAATTTAAATTGGATTAAAAGCTATCTGGAAAAATAGAACATCTGCAGCCCAGAAATTTTTTGTTCTAAATTTTTATTGTAGAAATTGCAACAAATCTTGTATGTACAAGAAATAGGCTAGTCTAAAACGGCCTTAATGCTTTTATAAACAAAAATAATTTACTGTAAATTGCTCCATTACTTACTTAATCCATTTATTCCACAACTAGAGTATTTAATTGGTTTTATAGTTGTACATTATTATCGTAATAACCCCCACGTTGTTACTATAAATAATACCGTATAAATGAAGAAAATTTTCATATTTTACATAACCAACTTACAGCCTGTAATTATCAGGGTGTGGATTATTATCAATCAAGGTGCGCGTTAAAGTGCAGCTTTCAGAATGCGTTTAAAATCTGTGTACACTTCACAATCTTGCTTGCTATCAGCGCAGGCAATCTGATACGCGTGTGCTTAAAAATTCAAACCAGTTTTCACAAAACCGATCGGGAGTAAATCTGTTTGAACGTCCACTTCTTAATGTTAACATTAAAAATGATAGGATCGGGATCGAGTTAATAATATCCATCCATTTGCGTTTGAGTTCGCGGTTCTTTAAGCAGCTTAATTTTATGTACGGCGTTATAATCTGCTGAAATACGAAGATTTAAGTCGCATAATCATTTCGAGGAAGCCTAGGTTCTTGTATGGGATATTACGATACAAGTAAACAGAATACTCACTCTCTCATGAGGATATACGTTTGTGTATGCACGAGGATGCACGGGATAATTCAAATAGGACGTAATACGATGGCAATATTATGAAATGATTTGCCCAACTTAATTTTAGTTATATCAAATTGAAGATCATCAGCAAAGTATGTAGAATCAAAAAAGAATTCGGATTTTTATTGCTCTCACAGTATAGGGGCAATCCATATTAAATCAACCAATGGGTGTTGCAGACATATTTTATTTAAATTTTAATTATGAATTATCTGTTTCTATATAAATCTGGGAGTACAAAACGATTTTTTTCACATTTTTATCACTAACACTTTGACCTCTACTGACCATTTTGTTTAGAAAGAACAATCATTTTTTGTATTTTCAAAGGTTAACTATAAGTTAAATAACTATTTTATGGTTCTCGCAAACTAGCCATTGAGACAGCCCTCTTTGTAGTCCCTCCAATCCCGTCACAGGTATTCTTCCCGTGAGAAGTGACAAAAAAAGCCATTCAGCTTCAAGATCAAAGTCTTTAGAGTGGTTGCTAATATTCAAACAGTTTCTTTTTTTGTTTTTATACAGACTGCCAGCTCCATCACTAAAATAAACATTTTTTTTAACTAAAGGGGCAACTTTCTTGACATCTTCAATCAAATGTTTTTGAAAACAGTGCACGGCCACGGTACTATGGTCTAAACAGTCACTTATAACACAAAGGCTTCTGGAACAAACTTCACCATCATTTAAATAATAATATACAATAGGGTACAGAGTAATCTGGGGGTTAGCTTCTCCAATGATAGACTCTGAATTTCGTCTTAAACGACGAAGGTGAAATTCTCAGAAAAGTCGCCCAGAGTGATACAGACTTCCTCTGTCATTGTATCCTTAAGTTCTTTTCGGTTCTTTGATTGAACTTTGGAGATGAAGTGATGTTTCTTTAAAGACATTAACTTCTCTATCAGAGCTTCGAAAAAATTCATCCACAGGCAAAACTTCAGTACTCAAGTTAGCTCTATCAGTGCTGATACACTGTTTATATGATATTTCATCAGGCAGGTTTTCCAGTTCACTTTGAAGCATTTTCTTTAATAGGTCAGGTCCTGGACATGATGTGCATTCATTAAACATACAAGCTTCATTTTCAGTACTGCATAACTTAAAATTCAGTAGGTCTTTATAATTACCAATGATTTTTAACCCTTCAGTCATTTATTACGTCAGTGACTACATTTCACAATGCATTTGTAATGATAATTTTTTATTTCAATTTTCAAGCCGCGTGTAATACATCTTCCAAAAGGTGTTTACTGGAAACAAAGTTGGTTTCGATAAAAGTTTTATCTTTTAACCTCAGATATCCTAATTGGTGTACAGACTAACAATAAGTAAAAAATATTAGGAGTTTCGTTTCACCTTCATTTTTTATATAAAAGTCAAACTAACAGTGCCAAAAGATGACCCCTACTACAAACCCCAAAAATTTTGTGTCAAATTTGTTTTACTTTTTATACTTGGAAGTCTTAATTTAAAAGGACTCAGCATAAGTAATTTTTTCCCCATTTTAAACACGCTTCGTTTATACACTAAAATACCGTGCTTTCAACAATTCTCAAGTCTCACGTGATCACCCAAATTAGACAATCAACCCCATACTTATGGTAATGCTTAAAATAAAATATGCCAATTACAATAATACAATAATCAGATGTTTGTGTTTTTTTACGTTCTGGTGATATTTGCACACACATACGTTGTGTGTACCTGAAGATCCTGACAACACACACCATTTAAGTCTTAAGGCACAAAGTGAAGATCGGCCAATTATGTATTGAGGATAACGGTGCTTGAATTCTACAAATAGTTCATTTAGTGTTAATAAAAGCAACCTCTTTTGTTTCTAAACTTTATTAGCAATGTAAATACCAGCTTTCTTTCCTAGTCAGACCCTTCTATTCTCATCCTCTTGGTAGAAATCTATCACAGCATTAATAAACCTGCTCGCTCAAAGGATTACTTGCTTTTTTGGTTAAATCAGGAAGAATTCCTTGAGATTTCACTAGATCCCTTGTAAGTCGTACTAAATAATCGGTTACTTTAAACTCATCACATTTTTTTTCCTTGACCAAGACTTAGGAAGTAAACTAATTATTTTGATTTTTTCATCTTTACTACTTAACGGACATTTTTCTTTGAGTTTGTCTATTAATTCATCACATTCGCGCATTATACTGGTAGAGGGAGCTATGACATCAGATAATTTTTCTTCAAATGATTCTTCTAGTTTTCTTCTAACTGCATCCGAAATTTTTTGTGCTTTCTTTTGCAACGCAGAAACCCGTTGGGATTTATTCAGATTGATTATTTTTGAGGCTGGGGAAATATCTAATATATAACAAACAGAGTTTATTTTATTTCTTTTTCAGAAAATTCTACTAAATCAGTAAAACAGTGACTGTCATTTGTTGAGGGATCTTCTTCAAAAGTAAATATTTTTTTGTAACATGAAAGACAAAGCGATTTGCCCGGGACAAAATCAACTTCTATTTCTCTTAAGCTACTTTTTATCAACTTCTTATGACTCTGAAAAGGATCACAGCAGACTTTTTCTAAAATATGGTTATATAATTCCTACATACTTATTTCTCTGATATTGGGAAATTGAATTGATACTTTTTCTAACTCTTAACTTTATCAATATTTGTTCATTTAGAGGTAGGTCACTCACTTGAAAAATTTTCTTTAGAAAATGGATGGTAACAAGTTTTATGACGAAATTCATTAACAAACAAACCAACAGAACACTCCATTATACTTCCTTTTTAACCACTATAGTTAATAAATTAAAAACTTCACTTCTTATAAAACAAAACTACGAGTTATTCACAAGCACAGCTACTTAAAAAATGAGCTACAGTAGTTTGATATCGTTTGCCTGTAGAGACTTGTTCCTTTCAAGCCATGGAATGCTCAGCCAATGTGGCATTGAAGTCTCTGAACTGTTTGTTTTATTGAACATTACTACTGTCATTACTTCTGGTTAGAACACAATGATGAAATTTTATGCGTTGATTACTAGTTACTAGAAGAATGTTTTGAGAAAATCTCAGATTTGTTTGTTCAATCCCTTTTGAGATAGGTACACCAATTTGAAAATCAGTAATTTCAGCCAAATCTCAATATGAAGGCTCGTAAAACCTAAAGGATGTATGTGAATGATCTCAAATTTTAATAGCATCTAGTGGTCTATTATATGTTTGTGGGGAAAAAATATTTAAGGTGTGTTTTCATTCCTTTTATGAAAAAAATTGTTCTCAAATCGTTAATTTATTCTAATCGAAATACGATTTCCTAATCAAGTTTTAGTTTATTTCCTTAAAACCTAACAAATATTTGGTCATAACATGAATATTTCAAGTTGATATCTTAATAAATGAAATAGTTATTTAACTTACCGTTAACCTTTCAAAACACCAAAAATGACTGTTCCTTCTAAACAAAATGGTCAGTAGAAGCCAAAACGTTAGCGATGAAAATGTGCAAAAAAATCGTTTTGTGCTCTCAAATTTATATAGAAACAGATAATTCATAATTAAAATTAAAATAAAATATATCAGCAACAAATTATTTTATTATTATTGGTTGATTTAATATGGATTGACCCTATAATGAAAACGAAACACCGTCACAAGTATTATTATAGTAAAAAGCTTAGTCTAGTTGGTTAAGATTTAAAAATGTAATTTAACAACACTTTTTAAAGAAAAAAAGGAAGAAATATTTTTTCTTCATATAGTGCTAGTCTAAAGTTCCTTCCCCCGTTAATTTTGGAACCAAATAAGAAAGAGAGTTCATACAAAACCCAAATCAACGTACATAAATAAAACTAATTATTGAGATATATGTACTTCAGAATATTCGCGTATATTCTAAAGTAGTTATATATCAATATTTAGTATTTTTTATGTACGTTGATTTGGGTTTTGTCTGAACTTTCTATCTTATTTGGTTCCAAAATTAACAGGGGGGGAAGGAACTTTAGACTAGCACTGTATATGTTAAACAAATTAATTTGAATTTAATTTTGGACTAACCTAAATAAAGCTTGATTAAAAAAAAATTACCGACTCGTTTCTGAGAATATCAGATAATGGATAGTCCTGTTCGGCCGAGGGAGGCTCGAGCATTTCACGATACGAATTAAATCTGAGAATATCTCGAATGGATCGCCTGAATAATTGATTGATCTCCACAGTCATTTTCTGCTTCTAATTTGTTTCAGCCACCAGGCTCGCTTATTCGAAGAGGACCGAAAACCGAAACAGTAAAAGCCGACGAACCGGGGAATTATTTAAAAAAAAATCTATTTAAGTATAATCGCTTTTTTTCAATTTCGTGCTTTATTCTTTTATGCATGCGGACGTTAATTGAAACGAACAATTGGCGTAATGCGCATTAAATCCGATTTTAAAAATTCGCAATCAATTTCCGTATGTAGTACGTACGTACGTAATGCAGTTTGCCTCAAAAACGACCGCCCCCCCATTTACAGGAACAAATACCCATCATATTTCTGCTTGCCCCGATTCGGTTCTATTTGTGCACAAAAATTCAATAAAAATTCTGATAAGCAAATTCCGCCGGTGATGTGAATCATATTCGAAGCCGAATCCGACCTTTAAACAGATTGATTTGGCTGTAACTATTCGAAATCGTTTCACAATAAAACAAAAAAAATGTTTCTCTGTGCGTCCTGGTTTCATTTGAAAATAACAATATTCAATATGGCATTACGTTCAAAGGATGACAGGAAACCTGCCATTTGCTCGTTGATTTCACTCACAAACAGAAAATTATATTTCCGTTCTTATTTTTCAAACTTGAATTCGTTCATTGATACAGAATTTCTTTTTGTATCAAACAAATTTGTTGCGTAAGCTTCATAAAAACGTACCTACACACATAAAATCAAAAGATTTGAAACAAAATCCGTTCGTATCTGGTTCATCATCTTTCTCACTGCGGTGTGGAGCTTTCTTTTCAAATATATCGGACGATTAATTAATTTTATCTTGCCGTTGGTATCGCAGCTCGTATTACAGCAGAACTCCGACATTCTTTAATTTTTAATCGGTAGCGATAATTACAGCGATGAATATTAATTCGGTTTTGATAAACGATTGGTAAATTATCTAAACAATCATCAATTGTCGGAACGAATTAACGTTTGTGTTAATTATTGGTTTCAGATGATGCAGACAACAATCTCGAGTTAAATCCTTTGAGGAAATCCGCCGGCCTCACTTGTAAGTATGTCCTCCTGCAAAGAAAAAAATTATGTATTTACGTGAAACTGGAACGGTCACAACGTGCAAACTAAATTTAATTTAAACTATTCAATTTCCTGCGCGTGTTTGAATTCGTACAGTTTAACGCAATTAATTATGTGTCAAATATAATTGCAACGAGCATTTATTTTAATGCGAAAATAAATGAAACGGGAATAACGTAATGAGATAAATAATTGTTTAAATGTTGTGCCCGAAAATGTTTCAAATTGTAAAGGAACTGCTTGTGCGTGTATGTAGCTCGGAATCCCTCTCGGAAATTGGAAATGCGAAATCAAACAGTGGAGGAAATCGAAAAAGATTGAGGGTACATTCTAGTCGATAATTCTCTGATACTTTTTTTTCGACGTTAGTATTGCGAAACGGCTATTGGGAACAGCTTCGTTTTATCGAAGTTTCCTTCATTAACAGAATAAGCCTCACGCAAGTCACAGCGAAAGACTTCCTGTTATTTCAAGAAGGCAATGGAAGATATCTTCTACCTTACAGGAAGGTTATCAAAAAATATGTGTTGAAGTGTAATTAAGTTGGGTGTTTTAGGATGCTCCCAGGGTTCATTCGTTACGAGAAGCATCCTTCAGTCTAGTCTCCAGTAGGTAATAGCCGGTCACATTAGGCAACCAATCTTTAATAAATATCAACAATAAATAAAGTACTTTGTCGGTTTTGCCTCATCAAGTTCTCGATTGTCTCGGTCTAAACGCCTCATCATTACTCGCATCAGCGCCTCTAAAATTGTTTTTCGTGTAAGATAATAGAACATGATAAATACTCGTCGGGTTTTAATTGGATGCCCCCGGTGCATCCACAAACATGTGTTTTCCGAGACACTTAATAGCCCCTAATTAGTTGTTAATATTTATTTTAAAAATTGCCGTGAAGGCGGTTTGTGATTAGCCGCCTTCGAAATTGCTTTTTACAGGAAATATCGCATGATTATGGGTTCTCATGTCTCCAGTGAACATTAATTTTCTTTGCAGGACTTTAGCGCAATGGATAATTATAACTTCTTTATTTTTTTTACAGAACTTTAATCAAATTTTAAATGACGCCGTTGACTATAGATTTTTTCCTTGCGGCGCTTCGTAACGAAAGTGTCACAGGATGTTGAGATTGAATCGCCGGCAAATTATGTGTATGCACACCTGCTGTATTGCAAATTATGTACGTGTGTGTGTAGGGATTTGATATGCAGTTCGTAAAATTAATGTCCCTTCCTGTCATATAAACTTAAAAACGTTTGCTCTTGAAGCATAAAACAAAGGAAATGAATAAATTGAATCCTCATATCTCTTTATATGGGACACGTAAGAAATGTAATATGAAATGCAAATTCACATCAAATCTATAAATAAATACGACCAATTAATTACACTCTAATTAAAAAATATGAGCACCTGTGTATACAGGGTATAACTGAAGTTGAATTATTTAATGGAACTGGAAATACAGTGTGTAATCGAATAAGTTTATTATAAACTTAATCGATTACTCTCTGTATACCGAGGTTCGCACATATAATCATAATGCAATGACCGTAATAAAGTAGATTAGGAAAGAAAAAACATTTTCCGTTCAAACTGCGTTACATTTAAAAATTTTTATTAATTGCAATTTGTGCATCACTTCAATTTATAAACATGTATATCAAAAGTGCATAAAAATTTCTACGCAAAAATCTTAATGCACTTTTGATATGCATGTAACAAGTTACATGGTTCGTTCTATAAAAGTATGTATCTTGTTAATGTCCGCCGTCAGTTTTAAGATGTACGACTTAGTTTACCATACGCATATTAAATTCACTCTCTTACCGCATGCTATTAAGTATTAACCTTAACATTGTGTAGGAAACCTGAAGTTGGGATTAAATTAATACGCCGAACTATTAAATTACGGCTTGCACAGAGTATAGGACTATTTGCTTTATCGTTATAAAACCGATTGCATGACTTGGCCGTTTTGCCCGCATATGTGTTTTTGCTTGTACATATTCCGCACATGTTTATTATAAATTCCTTATGCGAGCTGACGTAACATGCTAAGGTTGAATTTTAATGGAAACAGAGATCCAATTACTTCCATTTTTTCTAGTTCATGACGTGTTTAAAAAGTATACCACCAAGCACATAGACTTGACATACCTATAGAGTCCATAATATCGTTTAAATTTTTCTTTTTTTTTAGCAAATTCAAATATTTCAAGGACAAAAATCAGGGATAATCACATCAATTCCAAAGGCTTATGAATTTGAAAGACATTCTAGCATTTCGAAGACATTTTGAAGGCGATTTGGTATCGAAAGGTTCCAGAAGTAATGATAATAACCCAATTAACAACTGATTAGAATCTATTTTGTAATTCAATTTAAAAAAAAAAGAAGAATGTTTGTAACTAGGTAAAGTGATTTAAATTTATTGTAAATTATTCATCGCAAGTTATGGAGAGAGAGAAAAAAAAATCGAAGTGAATTTAATGAAACGAACTTGAATCGAAATATCTCCACATTTAAATTTCACGAGTTTCGTCCCAGAATATGAAGTAAATTACCATTGTGGAAGTTCGTAATTTACGAGCTTTTGTTTCGCTATTATAAACTGTTACGGCATTTCAGCGGAGCTATTTACTAGACGTTTCCGCGACCTTAAAATCTTAGGCCATTATGTACTGCCCGTCTTGGACTTCCTGCAAACTATCCCAGGAAGTTACGTATTCCAGTTCTGAGCGGACATGATTTAATGATATTCTAATTATGAAGTGAGATGAGCTTCTACTGTAGTTTTAACGAAACACTACTAATATCCAGTCCTGGATAATTTTACTTCTTGGACTTCTGTTACAAGTTACAACAGCGTCATTAATTAATTTAATTTTCGAATATACGAGAAGAATATTATTAATTAAAATGAGGTTTTAAAATTACATTCATTTCATTACAGTACCCATGTATTCATCACAATATTTTTTTTTTCGTAGAAACCCAATGCTTGGGAAAATTGGCGCCCAACGTGGGGCTACACAGCAAAATAAATGAAACGTCGCCCCTTAGTGCAAGAAAGCGTCGCAGACTGTAGTATATTATTAATTATTAGTAATTAATTAGCTATGTTAATGAGTTTAGACTTTCAATGATTTAAATGTAACGTGAGAGTAAAAGTAGGGCAAAAATTGACGAAGTATAATTAAGTAAATGAATTGTTTCTTCAGACTAAAGTAAAAAGCATTAATTTCCGTGAAAGTTAACCACGACATTATTTAAATAATTGAAATGGTAATTGCTCCTGCTTTTTTAAAGCCGTCGTTCACAAGACGGCCCCGTCTGTTCCCCGAAAACAATTTGTAAAGTTCCCGCGTTCGGGGATATTTAATAAATAATGTCACTGAATGATATACGACCTTTGTATATTCAGGTGCTTAAAGTATTTACAAATAAAGATTTATGTGCTCCTGTTCCTCGCCTCCCTTTTTTTTCTGTCCGATTCCCGTACGACGAACCTACTTTAGTTTAAAAACTCGCAGTAGTTACAAGTCGCGGTTTATCTTGATATTTATGTGGAGACTTGGTAATTAATTTAAATTTATTATTTCCATAAATAATAATAATTACTAGAAATCGTTTTTATATATTCTTGGCTTTCCTTTTTAACGAAGTTAATGACGAATTATTGCAAATGTAAAAGAAAAACGATGAAATGAATAAATTATGATTTGTTTTAAAAATAAATGAATTATTATTAATACTGTAGAAATAACAATGAATATATCTTCTGAAATAATCCATTTAATATTAGAATTATAATATAATAAGCATTGCTAACTAGTAAAGTATTGAGTACTTCTGCACAAAATCGTTAGCTAAATATCTTTATTTAAAAATAATAAAATAAAATAAATTAATTAAACTTGAATGTCGAATTCTCAGTCGGCACTATCCTTTCCTTTAACAAGATGATACCACCTGAGCCTTTTTAACTCAATTAATGGCGAGCTTTAAATTTAATTGACGTCCAGCGGCGCTATCCGCCGACTCCTTCTTTCTTTAATCCAGTCATTTTTTAGCGTGACGTCTTGTCGTTAACTTGAGGCTGAGTTACATATTTTAAAGGGATTAAATTAAATTAATTTTTGAAGACAGTTCTTCATTAAGCGACGAGTATATACGAGAGGCTTCCAACAAAGAGTCTAATGATTCGGAAAGCCGGCCATCGGCGGAAGTTTTAATTATGTAAAATGCTTTTCGACAATCTTTCAGTTTAATTGCGAAAGTTAATGATAAAAATAAATTTTTTGTAAATACTTTATGTGCACTTCATTATCATCTTTCATTAGAATTGCTAATGTTGCTGCAGTTATAATTATGGCCAAAAATTTTCATTAATTATGATTTAGAATGTCAATCTTTTTGGAAAAAAAAAATTAGTCTTACTCAGCATAATTTTTCAGCTTATCTAATATAAGACCTGCTTTAAAATATACTATCTTAGATGCTAAATAAATTAGCAGTTATTACTTCATTAATTTACTACTTCTTTAGAAGTGTACTTCAAAAATGAAATGAAATATACTTCTACTTGCAAAGTACACGCGGCATGCAGTGAACCTGTCGTTTATGCACAGGAAATTAATGAGATCATTAGTTCGCTTCCTTTTACGCACCTATTTCATCGAGTAAAGAAACTGCCCCAATTTTAAAATCAGGATATTGTTACACCACGTGACGCAGCAAAGTCTATTTTCTCAAATCGTCGCGCCATCTACCACAAAGTTTTGAATCGAGCGCCAGAGGATACGTGAAGTTTGCCAGAATATTCGAGAACATAAATGGAAGCAGGCGCGCTATTTGTTTCATTAAATTATTCCTTTTCATGCAGATCTATATAGGTAGATTTAATTTTTCTTTTTTTTGTTTCAAAGGTTTGATGCACCTTTCATATACACCTGTGATATAATAAGTGCCGTTATTTTATTTTAAAACCAATTAAACTTATCGGTGTGTGTGTGTAATGCTCCACTCAAGTAATTTCCGTTAAAATCCGATTCACTCTTGCGTGATCTTGCAAAATGAGCACAATTAAATAAATTAGCTCAACCTACAAAAAGCTTTTACGATGAAACCTTGCCGGAATCAAGTCCATTCCCCATGCCAACAGTCATATGCAAAGTACAGGTTTCTCTCGTTTGATGCGGCCCGGATTATTCACGGCAACTGACGTTTCTTGTTATTATTATTATTATTTAAAATGCACTGCAGCTTTTGTAAATTACAAACGGATTTAATCCGTTAAATCGCATTTTATTTGCAACTATGCAGCTGCACTCGATACACCAAGAAGGAAACACATGGACAACGACTTTTAAAAGCAGACTGTGAAAGGGATACCTTCCTTAATGATTGTATAGAGCATCCACATAAAGCTGAGATTATATACGTAAATAGGCAACCAAACGTACCCATGTGGTAACACTGCTCAAACAAAATTCTCCAATTTTCGTTACCCCTGGGGGTTTTTACGTCTATTACTCGGCCCTCGATCTTTTTTCAAATATTCTTTTCTAACTCTAACGAAGTAAACCTGCATAATCGATTTTATCGTCGTCAAATCAAAAGGATTAAATTGTTACACGAATTTATTTGAGATCCAAGCTCAAGAAAATCATATTTAATTAAATTTACGCTTTAATCCCTTCCATCCTATGAGAATTTAATTTTCAACTAATGACTACCCGAGAATCTCCTCTGCGTTATAGATTGAAAGCTTCAACGTTGCTGTGATGCTTTTTTCAGTTATTACCGGTATTTACGGCCTATGTTTTATGCATTAGAACCTCTTTCATAATTAAATACGTGAGTCTAATAGCGTAATTGTCGTCTACTGTGATACTCCTAATAGGGACGTTAAATAGAAAAGTATTTGTCGGTACCTGTAATAGCCTATGCTTATCATAAAACGTGAACGTTTTCTTTTAGGAATCTTCGTCGCTCGAAGGTTTCTGCAGTGACTTCTTTTTTTCAACGCTAAACGCTAAACATAGTTTCAAACATGAGCCTCTAGCTAAAGCAATTACTATCTTCTATACTAAAAGTAACACCAAGTTTATCAAGGATTAACGCCGCCGTTGTAATTTTTTTTTTTTTTTTAATAATAATATTTGCCCTACTTTTCCATTAAATGAAATTAAATTAAACGTATTACTTTTAAGGAAGTTACGACTTAACTGGCATGTTATTTCCAACTTTAATTGGTGAGTGACTTCCGTTGGAACGTAAATACCTTTTCTCTTCCCTAATTGATCCCATTTGCGTTAGTTAGCCGGTACAAATCGTCTTATAGGCAATAATTGTCTAAGATTTCCTATACATACTAATTAATAACCTTCATCCATTCTTTGGTTCGCGGACAATATAAATCACCTGCGGATGAAACACGTTGTGGTGCAATAATTTAACAAAGACTCTTAATTACTATCATATGCCTCGATTAATCACGTGTATCTTGGACGGGTGCGAAACGGTTTGATTTTCCTTGAGAGTTCAGGTACTGTTATGCAATATCCTGAATCTTAAAGAAATATTTATGGTAGACGGGTACTCGTATGTAAATTTTATGAAAGAGTTTTCATGCTCATCGTTTATTAATGGGTTTTACAGGTATACATATCATTTCGATGCATCCTTTTGTTACGTTTCAAAAATCTCGTACGAGATAAGTTGGCAACATTTGAGTATTTCGGCCAATTTAGAGTTTATTGTAGGAACCCTGTGTTACAATTTATTTTCCGCCTGTGTACGAACGCACCCTGTATAGACACATTTCAACGTTCCGATCTATTTTTAACACGCTTCGTTTTGTTTCCTTCATTAGGCGTAGGAATGTGCCATTCCGTGTCTACGTAATTCATCCAAAACTTTCTTTTTAACATATTTTCGCTAAAAGCTTCAGATCAGTCGAATAAGTTCATTTTATAAGAATTAACCCCTTCCTTGCTTAGGGTCGGAATCGTGTTTACGCGACATTTAATTGCCCACTTTAAATGGTCCTATTTTGCGGCGCGGATGTTAACGGATGATCGAGTTCCGGGCCTTACAGAAAACAATCGCACTTAAAACCGATGCGTATGTCTGTAACCCTTGTCCTTTAACCTAATTGGTTCCCGCTGATGTCGTGAAAATCAGCTATTGGTAAATTTGAATGTTTCTCTCTTGGTTTTTATTTTGTTCTTTTCTGCCGACCGAGGGAAGAGCCATGTTTCATTAATTTTCTGTTCGTCCCGTGAGCTGCACGTTTCCTTCGCGGAAGATTTGGTGTTGTGTCCACTTCATCTAGGGGATGAGAGTGAATTTGTACGGCTGTGTGCCGAATTTGTTTGGCTCATTTGGGGGCGAGAAAGCCGCGTTTCTTTTGTGGCTTGTGTCAGCCTAGCCCGACGCGACTAGGTAAGTTTTACGTGCTGTTTCTCTCGATCTGGCTCTTATGTTCGTTTTTCTTTTCCCTCCTCGTTTATAGGCTCCTGGTTTTGTTTCGATCTAAGTTTTGGATTTTGGCTTACGTTTTGGTTTCTCGTGGCAACTCGCAACTACTAATCGACGCATCCACACCGAGGAAGCCGATCGTCCACGGAAGCGCCCCGTAGCCGGCCGCCTCCATCGCCATCAACGGACGTGACGACGCTGCGTGAACAGGTCATACTTTTATGTTTGTCTAATTTTTGCTTCACGGTGGATTTAATGTAGCCGCATTTGTGCACGAAAATTGCGTATACTCGCGAAGTAAACTCCATTTCGGAGGAATTCATCGGCTATTATGCATTAAGCGCACAGAACGTAATTCGTCAAACGATTGCTTCGACGTTAGAATAAGCGAATGTTGTCCTTGTCATTTCGATTAGCTTTGTATTAGTTTCGGATCCGAAAAGTTAGGAATTATCGTATCACGATTGTTGCTTGGTTTACTTGTTAATTTGTTTGACTTTTGATGTTTAGACGTTTAATAAAATTGTTTCATGCTTTGGACGTATCGTGTTTTTCTTAATTTTTACGCGATTCCTGTCAAAAAAGTTAAGTGGCGCCTATTTTTGGATTGGCCTTCGCGTTATGGTCTGAGAACCCCCCCGTCCCACTGCAGCAGCTGGCAACACTGGATTAATTTCCGGTATAAAACTACTACTTATCTACACAGGTAGGTAGCACCTGATCCTGCCGAAAGCCTGCACTAAATTATTGATCGTCCCGAACAATGCATAACGTTGTCCTTATATGGGCATAAGTTAATATGAACGATTTCTATTGGACGAGGCTGACTTCGTCCGCGATCACTCCGCGTCTTCCGATTTCGTTTTGTTTCAAGGCGTCATTTATTCGTTCAACGTTGGTGATGTGTCGTGTGTTCTATTTTAACGGATTTTTTGCTAAGAATATTCGATGTTGTAGGAATCTCCTGGAGCACCACGTAGCGACTTTTGGATATTTCTTACTATCCTGGCAAGCTTGAATTTTATTGCCCTCTCTTCATTGAGCTACCTGCGACAACAGCTGGTGAAAAACAACGCAAAAACTTGCCACCTGTCTAATATAAGCAAAAAAAGTTTTGTGATAGCAATTTATTTTCTGTCTAGCAATAAGGAGAATAATTTTCTTACGTTTCTTTGAAATCTGAGAAAAATCGAGCTTCTACTCATTGCTAATGGTTCCGTTGGTATATCGTTGGCTATTTACAGAATGTCTTTCTCATATTTCAAACGCCAAACTGTAAAATAAAATTAATCGACAACTTTATTTCTACTATTTCGAATTTGTTCTGTAACTTAGTTTGATGTGGTATAAGTTCTTTAGTGCGATTACGACATTCGTGAGAACTAGCCCGACTAAAAAGCAAAAGCGCACATAATCGTATAAAAACGCATCGGAAATGCAACAGGTTGGAGAGTATTCTTTGCACAAATAAATAAACACGGCGTATGTGATTAAAGCAGCGAATAGAGTCGAGCAAATCGTTGGCTTGGGTATATTCGATTTTATTTTAATTCTTCTCGCCGTAATTATCCATTCTTGGGAGAGAACGGCGCAACACGACGAGCTTGAGGACTGGTTTACATATCTAAGGTTTCCTTGACACAAATATAATTTTACGCTTCGATGCACCGTCGTAATTGTTCATCACATCAAATTTCGATGATGGCTTTGTGTGTCTAATTAAATAAGCGTCGTGTAATGTTTATGAATTCTGACAAAGCCCCTTCTATCAATGTGACAAATACAAAAACTTCAATTACTTTATGAAAACACTCATTGCGCAAGAATTTATTTATGTGTTAAAAGCCTAATAAAATTAATAATTGCTCTCTCCAAGTATTTCAATTAGTGTGCATACAAATCTCTCACCTTTTAATAACATCCGTGGAATTTTCCAAATACTGCATTTGCACCGAGTCATTAATTAAACTGATGTTTATGAGGACATGTCGGTAATTAGTATGAAAGTTATTAGAATTTGTCTATTATTTGTTCTTTCGTTTAGTAGAACATATTGGGTATTATAAAAAATCTCTTAAATTAATGTGACTGTATTAATCAACTTCATAACAAATAAATTAAAAATTAATTAATTCTGCAAAGTTAAGCGTTTTGTCCTTTTATTTTCGCAACATCCGTATCAGTTAACTGCAACCGCTAATTATAACCGTTTCGCCAAGGAACTGCGCTAATAAATCAATACAACTTCTGTGTACGAGATTAAATTGCGTTTGGCCTCTCCTCGTTACTGCCAACTAATAACGTTTCTTAAATTGATGGTAATCCAGTTTGTTCAAAAACACTTTACTATGTTAGGAATTTCATCCGATATAAAACATTATCCGAGAAGGGTTCGCATTATAGTGCCTTGAGAGAGCGCTTAATGCTTTCCCATCACGTAACAGAATTGTCTCCTATAACAAAATTTCAAGGCCCAATACTGTTTTAATGAGGCCCCCGGAAATGGGGAGGTTCTGGCGTTTGATCTTCCTCATAATTCAATTTTTTTGTGTAACGTATTAGATTTCTCTAAACGTATTTCCAGTTTCGTGGAATTTATTTGGTAAACCCAAAACATTTAATTTCCGAAAAGGTTGTTCAATGAAATAAAATATGAAATAGTTAACCCCCTTGAAAATAATTGCCATTACGATATAAAATCTATAATTACAATCAAAATTATTTGAGTAAAGATAAATTACATGTTTACTGAACTTTTGAGATAAAATATTCCATTTTCAACATTTTTTCTTCTGTTAACCAAAATGAGGCGTAAAAACTGTGGAATCTGTTGCCTCAGGTAGGCGATTAATTACGCAGATATATTCAGCCATACTACAAATTATATGTCTGTAGTATCCGGTCGCATAATAAACGTGTCCATTAGCCGAACATAACTTGGGTTATACTTCGATGAAATTTGTCCGGCGAAGCGTGTGGGTAACGGACGACGTTGATTGACACAATAAAATCATGAAAAACCGCCCGATGTATCTTACTGATTGATTTTATGGAGTGCATCGATATCCCGATTGGGGGTTTTAAGCCGTCGAATGAATACGTAAATGTCAGTTCGAATATCCGACTTGACGTTTTATGTATTTCATAATGAGATAAAAACGGGAAAAGCAGTAAAAAAAGACTAAATATCGAATTGTTTCCTCTCGAAATTTACGGCCAAGCTCGTATTGTTTTATTCTTCACCAGCTTATACTGTTCACGTGGTTGAAGAATAAAAAAAAATTTAGAAAATAAAACGTAGACTACTCGAGAATAAATTGTATAAGTCAGGCTTAATCCACCTTGTTTGGATAAGTTTCCTTGTGAAATAAAACTAGTATTAGTCCAAAAAGCTACAATAAGTGTGCCATTTAAATTATACATTAAAAGTCTATAATGAATTCTAAACGTGCACCTTAAAACCGGTGGCCATTTGCATGTAAACGACTGCTACTGTACTCGGAAATGTCAGCATCCTGGCTGCAGTAGCCAACGTTCATTGATTGCCTTTTAAAACTTGCAAAAATTTAAATCGTAGGATTTAATAAATTTCCAGCTCGCAATTTACGTGATCCGTAAGGTAATCCCTTTAAGGAGCGAGCAAGAAATAATGTCAAATAACACTTAAATCCCGTAGCCGCCAATAAAACCGGAGCAGATCCGATAACTGTTGCATTTTATGTTCGCGCTACATTCTTGCGTTTTCTTCTCGTTCCAGTGCATAACGTCGTTGCTCTTTAACGTCGCAAATGATCTGGTTTAGAACGAAACAGATTGCGGTTGATCGCGGTTACGAACTGGTCAGAGACCCGAACGCGATCTGCCCAGCTACTTACAAGACAACCTGATATTCAACATTTTTCTGCAAAATTCGCTCTCGTTCCTTTTTAGAAATATGAGGACCCCAATGTATTTCACAAATTAAAGGCAATTCTGGCAGATCCAAAGACACACATAATTTAAAAGTGTTCGGCATCAAGATTAGCAGAAAGGTATACAGAGTGACTGTTAATTAATTAACCCGAAAATAAGAAACGACGTCCAAGAGTAAAAAGAAAATGTTAAAAGCATTATATCTACTTTAGTTTTCGAGAAATAATTAACCAAAAATTAGCCCCAAAAGGACGATGCGCCTCTGGTGAAAAAATAGAACAACAGATGAACGAAATAAATGCCCTCATAAAAGTTTTATGGTAAACACGGCGGCGTAGCTTCGATCATGAACTTGACCATTAAGTGGAATTTCACGTCAACTTCGTTTTTAGGTCAACGCGCGACGCCGTGAAATACGAACGAATTATTAACACAAATCTAGAAAAGTTTAACAAATTCAAGATGCGTTTGCAGCTCCATATCCTCTGTTTTCAGCGGACTTGTTTGCATTATTTCGTCAGCTAGTTAAAGCTGTGTACAGACTTTGGATATAAAATAATACACGTCCGCTAGGGAAGGTCAAATTTTACAAGCTTTATTCAGAGTTAAATATCCTAAAACGTTTATGATATACGTACGCTGTGAATTTGGCGTTCTAGTCTAAACATACCTACTTTTTTGGGTAAATTTATAATTAATTAATTACAAACTGTTCTACAGAATTTTTTATACTTTTTCTCGTAATCTGTGACATGCATTCAATTAAGCGATTTGATCGAAAATTCTACGCATAATATTAGCGACGATTAAAACAACTATGTCCTAATAGTTTATTGTCTCCGTGCGATAACGAGACGAAAGATTTTATTATCAACTGCAAAGACAAAGACTTTATTATCAACTACAAAGAATCATAAGCAGGACCCGACGGTCGTGCTTGCGATTCTTTTTTGTAGACGAAGCACCTGGTACTTTCCGCTTATTACGGGCGAAAATCCCGTTAAAATACTTTCTAGTTTCTTGAGTCACCCTGTACTGCGTAGGAACACGAAAATACCGTTATTTGCCATGCGCGTTTAATTTTGTGCGCAATTAAACAAGAACCTTCACCACGCAACACGAAATAGTTTTTGTCTCCGTCGTTTCCCATGCGAGTCAAATGTCTTCTTCTGTCAACCCCCCCCCCCTCTTTATGTTGCCCGTCCATCTTTACATGCGATGAAAACTCTGCACGCCTTGCCAGTTCTTTGATTCAACAGGCCGAAAATGTTTTGGTTGGAAATGAACGGTAAATAGGTTACCGGATTTTGAAATCGTCACCCCTGCATTTATAATTAAGGCTTGTCGAAGTCTAATTCCGGCAAATTGAGATTAGGTAAATATGGCGAGTATTTGGACGTGGTTCAGACAGTAACGCATGTTTTCTTTTCTTCTTTAGGATTTTATTTTTATTTTTTCTATTTCTGGATTTCTGGCGTTGCTGTTAACGTTATTATTAGCACGTCTACTACGAGTACTACGATCATCCACCTTTGGCTACCCAAAACTTCGTGGTGATATCTGGGGCCAATCACCTTGAAGTTATCGCAAGGTCAGTTCGACAACGACGGTTACATTCACCGCCGTTACTTCCCCGTCTGTCCGCACTTGAATTCACCCAACTGTTGTTGGTGACTTTTGACGAGAGAGGTCGCTGGGAATAGCGACAGGCCTTCTTGGCTTCAGCTGTCCTCCGCCGAATTCGATACTCGCTGGACATCGACGACGACAACTGGGCTGCGTTCAGATTTAGAGGACAGATGCACCCGGACGTTAGATTTTGTGTACTCAAGCATTCACATTTTTAAGACGTTCGATAATGTATGTACGTCAAAGTCGTTCAGAAATTTAAGATGCGGACTTCCGGGTAGAAACATTTTACCTACCTCTCTAGCCGTAAATTTAAAATTTACCCGACATGCGTATCTGCGTTCGTTTTTAAAGAATAAGGACGAACTTTTTAACGGTCTTTGTCCAGACGTTTACCTAATTTACACTCTGTAAATCTGAACGCAGCCCTGACGTGTGGGGCGCGGACGATGTAATCAAGGTTTGAATATCCTTATATGACATTGCGGTAATGCACACTTTTAATTTACTTGAAATTAAATTAAACAACCTTCTGTTGCCCGAGGTTAGAAAATTACATTGACTTTGTAACGGAAAGTCGGTACCGAATTTTCGGGCTTTGATATTTGACAACCTCGTTTGCGTTATCTTTGCGTTATCTTCCTTTTATTTTATTTTATAGCGTGCTACATATTACCACAAATAAAGACAATTGTGTTCTATTGGTGAATTTTCTTTTATTAATAAACTCTATCCCTGTACTATTAGGGTGTCATATGACCCATACCCTTCTCCAAGAGTTAGCCGGCTGTGTTGGAGAACTTAATTTGCACTCCTTCAATTTGCTGTCCTTCAGGTAGGTAGCACGCTGCCGTAAACAATCCGCACGAACTAGCAAACAATTATTTACACAATTATTTGCGAATTTGTTACCCTTATTTCATACGCAATTCCAGTTATTTTAAAAATTACAGTTGCGTCGCGCAAAAGAAACAACTCCGACTTACGTTCCCAGCTGTTAAATGTGCAATAAAACGAAATTGAGATATGTGTCAAGGTCGCATTGTGTGCAGACAAGAAGTCAATAAAATAATAATCATAAAATGTATAATCCTATTATATTGCTGCGTTTATAAAACGTACGGTCGTATGTAGTACGCAGTGCCGTAGCTTGATTTTGGTGTCATTTTTTAGTTAATTACAAACTGTTTAAAATATTTTTTTAACATTTTTCCCTCCAACCCTCCAACATCGTTTCATATCGTGGTTTCATTTTGTCAAGTTAATTAACAGTCATCATGTATAGACATTATGGAGGAATAATTATGAATTCAACTAGTTTTCGATCAGTTTCATTAAAACCAAAACGTTCTATTCATTCAAGTGATTACATACCTACATATTTTATAAACTAGAAATTTAATTTTTTTCTTTTAATAAACGATTACACCAATTTATAAATTCCTCTTTAATAACAGTAAAATCCGTTACTTCGTGGTCCGGAATTTCCACGAGAAACTTTCTTCCTGAACTCATTACAACGCAAACTGCGCGAGCCAGTTATATTTAAATGACGGTCATTTCGTAAAGCCTTCTTTAATACGGACACGAAATTACGAATAAAAAAAAAACTAAATGTTGTGCCGCACGGGATCAAAAGCAACCTATTAATTCGAATTACATTTAATAATACGATCTACTACTACAATAATGGCACGGATGCATAATAAAACTGAAACTCGATTTTTAACATTGTTCCGTAATATGTGTCGGAAAATGGAGCACTTTACAATGCCCCGCATTAGACTTTAATATACGGAGGCATTTACATTTACAAAAGTAAAATCTCTTAATGGTTATAGGATAGGAAGGAGTATTATAGCAGGATGGAATTTCGATTTTGTAATAACTAGTTCTTTCAACTATAAAAATTAAAGTTTCAAAAGTATCAGCAGTAATTTGTTAGATGCTAGATCCCAAGCTTTTTACGTGTAGGTACCCCCGTAATTTGTCATTTATAATTGCAGGAAGTTTTACAAATTCAATCACCAATTTAATTGATAAATCTTCGTTGAAGCAGGAGAAAAAGCGCTCCTCGATAATGAATCATTGTCATTGTTATGAAGCCGGTCTCCATCTTCCTTAAGAGTGACCCTTGAAATTCAGTGAGCCATATCCTGATATCGTTTAGCGCGAGAAATCCTTATTTCATAGGTTTTTGTGCTATCTGGATGATATTAATGCCGTCCCACTATGTTTGAATGTGCCAGTTTAATTTTACGTCCGATCGATTGCAGTAAAGTCTCTTCCTGATATCGTAAGTTGCGCGGTAATTTCGCTGTATTTTGTTACAAAATATTTTAGTACTAAGTGTCTCTTTCTTCTTCTGGCCTTTTTTT
Organism: Dorcus hopei; assembly: GCA_033060865.1. Taxonomy (NCBI): domain Eukaryota; kingdom Metazoa; phylum Arthropoda; class Insecta; order Coleoptera; family Lucanidae; genus Dorcus; species Dorcus hopei. Next base: position 20,744,399 of record CM065420.1, read on the forward strand.
TAATATTAATTTTTGATATATTAGTTCGAATTCCACCCCCTTTATCCTTCACAAGTTAACAGCTGCTGGATCTTCAAAAAGGAAAGATGTTATGTGAACGCAATCACTTCCCTTTTGTATAAAATAAGGCAAACGTAAAGGAAATTATGTCTTTTGATATGTTCTAGTACAATCACGTGAAATAACAGAAAGTATTTTGATTTTCCATAAATGTTGCTTACAGTTCATTACCATTAAAATTTAACATTTACCAACACACAGAAATGAAAAACAAATCTCTGATTTGCTTCAAGGCATGCGAACCACTTATTCTTATTACGAAAGCACAGCTTTACACGGTAGGTACATTTACATAATAAATTTAGCGCAATGCGTACGCGATTTTATTTTCTATTTAAGACGTATTTCGTTACACGAGAATAAAAAAAAGGTACGAGTGAGAATTGAGACCTTGCATACGTGACAACTGATTATAATAATTCAAAACGCTTTCAGATATTCTAAAACCCACCACCACGTCACAAACGAGTTCATGCGCTTACAAAATTGAACGACTTGTAACCCACGAGGGTGAATATTTAACAGGTGTTAACAAAGAAAAACATGAATACGCCTGATTTCGATAACCCGAAAGCTTTCTAAAATTTCTGAATTTTAATCTCTGGCCAAAGTTTATCAAAATTTAATTAGTTTTCGCTCTGTGGGTACGGCCCTCAACATCTAATTTCGCAAATCCAAATTTACATCTCGAATATAAATAATTGCCATGCAGGTTCAGTAGGCCCAATCACATATTTTATTATTCTAGGCACACTTTGTCCTCCAGCACCTTTTAAAATTACCAGGGGATAAACCGCGAAGCGCTTTAAAGGACGGAACGGATGGTAGGAGCGCTAAAGACAACAACCTTGTGTTCGGGGACCCCGTATTTATTCATGCATAAGAGCTTACCGCAGAAATTGAGGCCGTCGAAATTATTTTCACAAAATTTTCTCTAAAACCCTTGTATACATTTATCGTAAGTAATCTGATATGTTTGGATTATTACAATATCTTATTTTAATTTGTAGATTATGATGAAATACTTTTAGGTTAATTCAAATTATTCCAATGAGTTGCCCTTTTAATAATAGGATCTTAAATTTCACATTCTATTATTTTTTCTGTTTTTCTAGAAATCTGCACAAATTCATCTTTCATGTCCTTCTATTCCTCGGTCATTTTGAATCGTTAAGCTTTTCCAATTCATATCTCCATATTCCAAAATCACTCAACTGAATGTCTTCTTTCACAAAATCAAAGAAACAAGTCTCCTCTTCTTTGGCCTAAGGGTTGACAGAGGATCATTTCCTTCTGGTCTTTTCATAACATCACTCACGATTTAAGTGATTAAAAAATGTATGAAGAAAAAGGCACTTCCTAATTTCTTAATTAGGAATGTATGAAGAAAAAGGCACTTCCTAATTTCTTAATTAGGAAGTGACTTTTTCTTCATACATCAAATTCACCTAATTATGGACTTGATTCAACAATTAAAAATATGTTTTTCCTGAAACCCACGACGACAACTCACTTTTTTATATTTTTGATGTCTCCCTTTAGTGACCTTGATTTCATATTCCAACATCAATTATCTGAAGGTCTTCTTCCACATTATCAAAAAAACAGGTTCTTTCTTCTTTCGTCTTTAATAGATTTCTGAAGGTCTCCTTTCACTTTATCGAAGTCCTAGAGTCGGAAGACGATAATTTCCTTTAAGGGATTTCGTTCTAATCTTCTCAAAAGGTGATTCACGAGTCAAATAATAAGTTGATAAATAAAGTGTTTTTCTAGAAACTTGCAAAAATGTAACCTGGAGTAATCACTTTTTCTCTGATAAATAACTGATGGCTTTTATTAATCTACATTCGCCAAATTTATGTATATTTCAGTATCAATCCAGTGTAGTTCTTCTTTTGCTTTAATGAAGAACGTATCTTGTTTTTCTTTTTCTTCTTCGTTCTTCTTGTAAACCTAAAATAATCTTCTTTACTGAATTTCCTCCCAATCTTCTTATAATATGACTCAGCCACCGCAATCGATTAATGATATTAGAATGTTTTAGCTTATGTTCTTGGAATACTCGACACTCCTCAAAGCAGACATACATATATTGCTTTTCCACGGGCTACTCATAATCAATAAACATATTGTTCAAATTGAGCTTTCTGTAAAATCTTAAGTAGGAATGCAAAATAAAGTGAACTGTTACAGTTCAAGATCATGGTATGAATAAGTTGGCAATATTTTGGTAATTTCGGGCAGAGTTTATTTGGGCAACCCTGATCTATCCCCGAGTGCAGGCTTGAGATTATTGATCGCCGCGTTCTTTTATGGCCATGAGTCTATACTAACGATTTCTATTGGTCGAAGCTGACTATATCTGCGAACATTCCGCGTCACCTTACTTCGGTTTGTTTCGAATTTCGAGACGTTTGACTGTGCTGGTGCTTCTATCGTTGTGTTTGAATTATGGAAGTTTTTGGTGAAAAGATTAGGAAAACTTATATCGACGTGGTCGGCATTTCACCAGAACACCGCTAACGATTTTACCCTGTCCAAGGCTTGGTTTTTACATAAAAATCCTGGTAATATAATATGGCTAACGGCTGACGCCTTCTTGATTCCTAATCGCGTTGTTTCTTTTAATTCAGGCTTTGTCGCCCCGGTATCTTTTACTTTTCAATATCTTTTACTTCTGGATATTTTCCTTTGTACAGGGTGGATCAATTTCGATGTCTCTTATGGACAACTCTGTAACTATAAGAGATAGAAAAAAACTAATGGCCAAGTCTCGATCTCTTTTTTAGAGATAAAGTCAATAGTGTAAACAAAAATTGGCTATTTTCTTTTGTTTTCGAGTTATAAGCCAAAATTGAGATTTTCGAATTTTCGTCAATCAGTCATATCTCGTTTATTTTTCCAGATATTAAAAAACTGTTTTGACATTATTAGGACACTTTTTGGAATACAATTCAGTGGTGTAGTTGGTTTTTGATATTTAATTAAATTTTCGAGTTATAGCATAAAGTTATATTTTTTTAAATAGAAATCATAGTTGGCAATGTCATCATTAAATAGAGATTTTTTTTCTGTTTTCAAAAATATATACTTTGTTGGGTTTATTTCTTACAGTTAATAGAATAAAACGCCTTTTTTATTATTTTTGGGTGCATTCTTTTCTTAGGAGGCTAGTTTCAACAAAAGCCGACAATTTTCTTTTGTTTTTATTAAATATTAACAAAGATTTGAAGATTGGGTAGCACAAGAGTGAGTGGTATTGCGATAAACATAAGAGATAGAAAGCTAGCACCGATAGAGCTGGGTTAGGTTGCAACATGAGTTGGCTGTGTATTTTAGCGCGGCAGTGTTGAAACTGTATTTTATTTTGATATTATTTTCTGGGTTTTAAGTTATTTATTGTGATATATCAAGTGTTGTGTTTATTATCTACTTACATTTCAATATTCTTTAACTTTTTCTGCAATAATTTCTTATTTTTAAGATGCTTTTAATTTATACATATAATTTAGTTCATTGTCCCATGAAATGCATATTTGATCGAAAAAAATGCGTTTTAAACTTAAATATTAAATGAAGTTACATAATTTCGAATTTCACCCAAACCACATGGTATCGGTATTGTTGTAGTCTTTGTGACTCTTAGAGGATGCTCGTTCTATCTTTCTTTCTCTTTATGCGGTTGCAACTGTCAAAATATTTGAACAAGAGTTGATATTTAATAAAAACAAACAAAAAAATTGTCGGCCTTTGTTCAAACCAGCCTACTAAGAATAGAATACACCCAAGGATAATAAAAAAGGCGTTTTATTCTATTAATTGTAACAAATAAACCCAACAAAGTATATATTTTGAAAACAGAAAAAAATCTCTATTTAAAGGTGGCATTGCCTACTATGATTTCCATTTAAAAAAATATAACTTTATGTTATAACTCGAAAATTTTATTAAATATCAAGAAACCAACTACACCACTGAATTGTATTCCAAAAAGTGTCCTAATAATGTCAAAACAGTTTTTTAATATCTGTAAAAATAAACGAGATATGCGTGATTGACGAAAAGTCGAAAATGTCAATTTTTGCCTATAACTCGAAAACAAAAGAAGATAGCCAATTTTTGTTTAGTCCATTGACTTTATCTCTAAAAAAGAGATCGAGACTTGGCCACTAGTTTTTTTCTAACTCTTATAGTTACAGAGATGCCCATAAGAGACATCGAAATTGATCCACCCTGTACTCTCATAACTTATCATACTCGTCTCGTGGTTGCATATGGCCGAAAACAGCGTACTTGCTCGACTTCAGGCTACTTGACCATTTCGTACTTCACGCAGAAAACAGAGCGAGGACGATCTTCGACCGACCTACAGCTACAGATAGGGATGCATATTTTAGACGAAGTATCGATACTTGTATCAAATGATGTTTTTTTCAATAGTATCGATACCATACGATACTTGGCAGAAAAGTAGGTATCGATATTTTGAAATATCGTATCGTTGTAACAGTATCAGTCAAATTACAGATATTATGAATTAATGTAAACAAGAAAAGTCGGTCAGAACATGAAACGGTTATTATTCATATCGGAACAAAATAAAAAGAGGCGGAAGAATGTATTCTGATGTAGAAAACAAAGATAGAGCAAACTCTGAGTGCGCTCCTGGTGGCGCTGGCGCATGCATCCAATGTTTCCAACTGTACTGATAACAAAAAACAAATGTTACTAACATATCACTAAAAGTTGAGTAATTGAAGCGAAAAGACGAGATTATTTTTTTTATACTAGGTTTTGGGCTATTGTCATTAATTTGGCGAATTGCGATACGTTTCTGAATAAAAGTATCGATACTTTCAAAGTTTCGAAGTATTGATGTTCCTATACCATTCGATACTCAAAAAATATCGATACTTATAAAAGTATCGAAGTATCGCATGCATCCCTACCTGCAGCCCCCCCTTTTGGACTGCGTGAGTTCGTACCATATTTTATTTTACTGTTTCGTGACGCTGCATTATTTAAGAGCGAATTTTCGACAGATCTTGCAACTTTGTCTATTTGAATTAAATTGTTTTAGTAAATAATAATGCGGATTTGATTGTAGACCCAGGGGCAATATTTTTGAATAATTTTAATCATAGTATATTCAGCAATCAGCTGTCTTATTTATGACATTTGAATAAGTAATTAAAGTAACTGTTTACTATAGCTGTTTGTATATTTGTACCTTCACCTTCAACATACAAGTGGGTAAAATAAAAATCTCTTGGATTTATTGCAAAACTATTGCGAATACGAGACAATCTGGGAACACTTGTTTAGTATTTAATTAGAAATCTTTGAATAAGTCATAGTAATTCGAGAAAATGCCTGTCACCCCCAGCCTTCTTTGAATTTACCGGACGCAACACTATTTTTATGTATCGTGACCCGACTGCGACTTGAGAACTTGATGATTTCAACAATTTCTGGGAAGGTTGCCGCAATTAGGGGTGCTGAAACCAGGACATTTTAAAACACACTCACTTCACGTTCGTCGAAGAGTTACGGCTACACGAGCCACATAACACATTATTTGTTAATTAATATTAAGTGATTTGCAATAATTTTATAATAGTTTTTTATTTCAACAATAAATAATAATTCGCTTTTAAATCACGAGTGAATTCTCAACAACACTATTTCGCAATATATTCTTCAGCTGGGTAATTGTTCACCCTGGCGCCTATATCTTTAAGCCACGCCCAGCCCCATTGAACTTTCCTGGGGCAACAGCTGTTGCGAAGTAGCGCAAACTTGCCACCTAATTTAAAAGTAAGTAACTCAGCAGCAATTCATTCTAGAGTTTTGTGGTAGCAGAACACAGAAATGTCGGAAAATCGCTGCTGTTTGTAAGCAACAGAAAGAAACTGATCCTTTTAATATGTCGAGCCTTAGCTACCTTACCTTATTTCATGTCATTTAATAATTTCCTAATTTTATGGTGTCATGCGGTGTTAGCCCCCTTTCTATTCTATTCGTTTGAATTGGCTGACTTCAAAAGAATCGACTTAGACTTTTGCTTAGGAAGTAAATCGATGCGTAGCTTAATTCAACTTTTTTTTAGCTAGCTTTTTCTGTTGTAATTTTGTTCTTATATTATTCTACACACCTGCTGCCTAGTGTATGTTCTATATTGTAGACTCACTGCGAGCTCATTTTATATTTTTCAAACCTATCGCAAAAACAAAAAATGTAACTTCATTTTGTTCGTTTCACTTTGTCCATGAAATCTTTTTGTTCCACGCGCTTTACAAAAATGATTCTTTTTTTTTTTATCTTACGTGTAATAACAGCAGCACACGCTCTCAATTCAAATTACCAACACGTCTTGCTGTTCTTATCTCGGATCGATACTCTTTGCATGATTGAATACGTTTATATTCCCCAACACGCATTACGCGAATGATCTTTTGATTATGTAACTGATGTCTCACTCTTTAATTTAGGGCACAAAAAAAAGCAACATGGAATGGCGATCGAGCGCACTACATGGCGCGGCGTGAGATATGAACTACATTTGTATCAAACGCCGTAGTTAATTGAATTTCTGTTGTTGTTAATGGTGTGGGTGCGTGATTTGCGTTGTTTTGGACGTATCTGGATTGAACTAAAGCAAAAATTCAATTAGAAGCAGACAGAAGTTATTTTTGGAGAGCAATTCACTCGCTAGTAACTAACTGTATTATCGTTTGTAATTCAGAGAGAGAGTATACTCGTGCTCGTTAACCTTAGATTAATGAACGAAACATGAGAAGTGCCCCCCGTATTTTCAGCGGATATTTTCCCATTTTACGTAATCGCCGGTTCGGATGTGTACTCGTATTTGTGATCTGATGACTAATATCGAATCCCCCCCTCCATTGGAGTCAAAACAGTTTGATAATTTTCATCCATCCAATTTTGTTGTACTTAATAATTGCGCCTAAAACTCTTGTGAACATTAAATCATGTATTAATTTCTTATTTATATGCAAAAAATATACTGTCGAGCATTAAAAATTAATTTTGTTTACGATCGCCCCATTATTTATTTATTTTTTTCTGTAATGCAGTCACTTTGAGTCACTTGGAGTTCTTCTGTTATATTATTTAACGTCAGCTTAATCACTTTGATGGCTTTTTCGAGCACTTTCAAAGCACCCCGGTTATTAAAGGCCATTTGTCCACGAATGCATTTCATTTTGTGATCATTGTTATCGCACTTTTTTAAACATAGTAATTCAGCGGCTAATTTAATCACGGAATTTACAAGTTTTTAAATTACCTTCTTACGAGCTTGTGTGGTTTTAATTAAGGCGCTGTTAACACTTCCATTGTTGAGGAGCTTTTTTGTAACGAGACGCTCTAATTAGTACGTAATTTTTATTTCACGCGACAAGGTTTACATACGATAAATTAAATTGCTTAGATTGTTTAATAATTACTGAATTCGGATAGGTTGAATACATTTAATAAATTCCTGTTAGCGGGACCTTGCAAACAGTACAAAGGGCCTAGGCCTCGCCAGGTATTAAGTGAGACGAGGAGAACACTGTATGACCTATTCTCAAGCGAGTGAGTACTACAGATTCTCGTCGCTTCAACCTTAACAAGATGAGTTGGTTCGTCAGAAAAGACCAAGGAAAGAGATTGGAGCGCACTGTAAGAGTCAGAGCAAATGATTAGGCCCTGAGCAATAATTTAAAGCTTCCAGAATGGCATATAGTTCAGCTGTGTATGTTGTGACTGAAGTGGGGAGAGAGAATAAGAAGGATTCTTCTCCAACAACAAACGAACAACCCACACCATCTAGAGATTTCGACCCATCTGTATATATTATCGAAGAATCTGGATAAGATCCTAAGAGTTCTAGGAAACAAGCGTGTACTAGTCATAATTAACGGCAGAGAGATCTAACGTTAGCAAATCAAAGCGGCAGTGAACAGCAGGGAGATGCCAAGGAAGTGTTACACTAGGAGACGCGTTGGAAGGATAACTGGGAAGTTTCCTGTAAGCGGAGGATTCAGCTGGTGGATACGGATGTTCATTGGTTTCCTCATAGGGTTTCTGCGATTGTAAAAGTCAGAGGTCGGTGGGTCCATAATAGAAGGGTAGTTGAAATGCGACGGGTTGGGAAGTATCCTTGCTGCATATGAAGGTAGATAGATAGATCTCTGTCTACGGTAAGAGAGTGGTGGAATGTCGGAATCAGAAAGAATACTCAGGATGGGGCTCGGGTAAAAAGCTCCCATTGTCCAACGGACTGCTGCGTTTTGGACGATGTCGAGGGACTTGAGGCAAGAATCGATTTTAGATAATACTAAGGCTTTATAGAGACCAAGCAAGGTCTCTCTGTCCGCTCCCTATTTGAGGTTAGCCAATACTTCAATAAGATTAATGGTCTTCCGACAAGATGTGACTGAGTGGTCAATATGACTTCTCCAAGACAAAGTGAAATCGAATGTCAATCCCAGAAAAGTGACAGAAGAAACATATTTGACTGGGGAAGAGTTAATCGTGAGCCGTGGTTCACGGTGAAGTCTCCGCAGGCGGCCGAAATGGGTACATGATGATTTCACAGCTGAAAATTTAAAACCACGTGCGTCAGCATTCCCAACCACCACATCAATTGCAACCTGTAGACTGCGATTGTACGACTGGCAGGCGGGGGTTGACAGAAATATAACTAAATCATCTACGTACTTACATGCATTTTCCAATATTCGGATGAAGTCCTTCATTTATACCATTTACGGCCACAAGAAATAGGGTCACGCTGAGATTGAAAGGTGGATTGGAGGTAGTTGGATGAGAGCGAATTACCTATATGTACCCTAAATGAACGGTTTTTTAAGAAAGATTGGATGCACAGTGCAAGACTGTCTCTTAGGCCCCAATTGTATAGTCTCTCAAGGATACCAGATCTCCAGGTGGTGTCAAATGCCTTCTCGAGATCAAAGAATTCGGCAATAAGGTGCTATCGTCTGAAGAGAGCATTTTAGATGTGCTATTGTGTAGTGGAACCTGTCTGGTGCTTAACAATAGGCTGGTTGCTTTTGAGATACCAAACTAGGCGAGTGTTCACCATTTTCTCGAAAATATTGGCTGAGCAGCAGGTGAGAGAAATAGGACGATAGGTGGATGTTAGCAGCGGGTCTTTTCTATCTTTGACCAACGGCGTAATGATGGCCTCACCCCAAAAAGCAGGGTAAGAATCTTTCTCCCAGATTATATTAAAGAAAGCTAATAGTCTAATCGGGGCTGTTTCAGGGAGATTGCGACGAAAGGATCAGTCTTTGCAGCTCTTGAGAGCGGTATTCAGCTCAGCTAAAGAGAAGGGGTCATTATAAGATGCCGGATGATCAGATTCAAAATCAAGTTGAATTTCACGGATTTCCTTGATGATCTGGAAGGTAGGGAAGTAGTTATTGGAACTAATGACTCGCTGAAAGTGTTCTGCGAGTGATTCTGCGACTTGTGTTGGGTTCAATATTACAATGTCGTCGCCAATCCGAAGGTTTGGAGTATTTGAGAGAGTTCGACGGCCGATGATTGCTTTCAGTCGCTTCTAAATTTCCTTAGTAGGAGTTGACGAATTAATGGAAGACACATAACATTCCCAAGGCGTCTCTTGCCCTGCAAAATAGAGCTGCGGCAAATCGCTCCAGAACGTTTAAAAGCTATCATGTTCTCAACTGCAGGCTCACGACGAAAGTGGTTAAACGCACGTTTTTTAGCTTCTATAGATTCTTTGGCCTCATCGGACCACCAAGGAACTGATGTGTTGGTTAGTTTACTTTTGGTGTGAGGGATGGAGGCTAGAGCAGATGAGATCAGGGCAGAGTTCATCCTTTCCAAATATAGGTCCACATTGCATTCGGTGGGAATGTCGGGAATTATAACACCAACCTTAAATTTGTGCCAATCGGCCTGCTGTGTTCGCCATCGCTCGGGTGTTGTGTGATGGTGTCTAGCTGTGTGGGTGGATATTAAATTGGGAAGTAATCACTTCCATGAAGATCATCAGCAACATCCCAGGTGAGCCGTACTAGGAGAGTAGGGAAGCAAAAAGATAAATCAGTTGGTGAAAAATTTCTGGACCTTGAGTTGAAGTGTTTAGTAGACCAATTTCCACCTCATCCAAAAAGGATTCGAGGCGGAGTCCTTCTATGTTACTCCCGAGAGAACCCCATAAGGGACTATGGACATTAAAATCACCAACAAGGAGAAATGGCTGAGGAAGCTGCGCCCTCAAATTGTCCAACTGGGTAATAGACCAATTTGAATCAAGGAGATATAAATTACAGACGGTCATTTTAATAGGTGTGAAAATACGAACTGCTACTGGTTGCAGATCAGTGATCGAAGCTACCTATAACTTGTGCCGGAATATCGTTTTGGATAAAACTTGCTGCACCCCCTTTACAATGGATAACGGGAACAACATCATATCTGAAGGATCGATAACCTGTAAGGGTAATCTGGTCCGACGGTAAGAGATGGGTTTCTTGCAAACACATACAGAACGGTGAGAGATTGGCCGTTATCAGTTGTAAATCAGAAAGACTCTTACGATAACCGTTACAATTCCACTGAATCAACTTTTGGTCCATGTTTATTTTTTAGGTTGTGAACTAGCAGCCGTTCTAGGACGGCCCTTTTGCCATTCCGGCTTTTTCTTACGTTGTCACTGTCGGGCTTGAATTTTTGGTACTTCCAAGCCTTCGGAAGTAGAAGTAGATTGTTGGAGAAGTTGGGCAGCTCTGTGAAGGGAGTCTACCCTTTAATTGAGACAGGTTACCAGAGTCACCCAAAGTCTTTATTTTCTTATTACAAATAATTAATTGATTAAAAACAACAACAACAATCTGTTGGTAAATATGTAAATAGATAAATATTAATAAACTAATAGTATCAAAAATGTAATGTTTTATTCTGAATTCCTGAGTCAATATTTCAGCGTTGTGGCTCACGCAGTCTAAATTATGCACAGTAATTGAGACATGTGTTTCGCAGCAGTGCTGTATTATTTAATAATTACTGAATAATTAACGTGACATCAGTAATGTACCTCTGCATTTTTAACAAACGGCCGTCCAGCGCGTAAAACTGTAACGTGAAACTGGGGGGTAGGAGCAGACCAAAAAAAAAGAGGAAAAAAATTAAGGCGAGCATCATGTGAAGACGAAAATATCTCCGCCATTCCAGACGGTCTGCGTTAAATGAGGGGAGCGAAACCAAGGTTGTAATTGAATTCCTAAAAGGCGGGCTCATTATCTACGTCTCTAATCGAATAAATGGGAATAAATTCAAGCGAACTCACCCGGTTATGTATTCGTGGATGAAACGATCGTGATCTTCAAGAAATTACCGATATCAATTTGACGTCTTCAGCTAGCCCATCCTTCATTATTTTCACGCAAGTTTTGGTCATTTATTTATAACCAACGGATGGGCTTTTTGTTACACAACAACTGATACGCGTAGGTATGTGATTTCTTTTTGAAAGTATAATAATCTCCTACTGTAATTACAAACGTAATATATTTAATAATAATCTCGTACTCAGATATAATTCAGGAGATAATTTCCTTTGATGTTTAATAGGCTACGCTCTCGATAATAAATTACTTTTTTTTTTCTAAGTTTTGTTCTCATTATTATTCCCGTAGGTGTGAATAATATGAAGATGTTCCAAACAACAACGGGTTTTAATTTGACGTGCAAATTCCTAATAGTTTAAAGTCGTAGCCTACCTACGAGTAATAGAACAGAGAGCAATTTATAATTTTTGATGTTATCAATAAAGTGTTAACATAATTTATGTGATCGTGGTCTCTTATCTATGAACCTTTTTAACCAAAGGATAGGTAATGTATCCGGATTACAATAAATTCGGTAAATGCCATCGTTCCATTATAACTTACACAAAGTAGATTCTAACGTAACATTTCAAATCGAACTTGTTCGAAATGAATCATTAATGAATACTATGAAAGTAACATGACGTGAAAGGATATCGAGAATAAATTTATGTAAAGAGGCTAAAAACATCAATGATTTAATTCCGCGACGTAATTAAACACCATTAATTATTATTGTCACAGATTAAGCAACGAATGAGAACCTAGTTTTTCTTTGATTACACGCATTGCATAAATAATAATAACACCTAAAGCTTCACATTCACACGTGTGCCGCCACTTACGTACGTGTTTTTTTTGTTGCAGTCTAGGAAAATCGAGCGGAAGTTTGAAATCGGTGACCATTAATTATTCGAGTGCCACAATCACAGATCGTGTCAACTTGACCCAACGTTACAAGAGAAATTAAATTTAAATTCCGTAGCCATCCCATCAACAGGGAACAATCCGACGAATTAAAATAACATTTTATATTCGATCCTGTGGGTATGTCCTGTACGTGCGCATGTTTCTGTCAACGGGAAATAAGATTCATTAATGGACATCTAAAATAAATTTTCATTAAGGCCGTAAACACTGACTGGATGGGTCTTTTTAATATACTATCCGTGGCTAATTAAAATAATAGTTTCTTTTTTGCATAAATAAATTTCAACGCACAAAGCTTGTTGTACGCCTACAAATTTTATGGACTGATTAAGCATGATATAGAAAAGAAATCTAGGAGAGGAATATTATAAGAAGATACTTTCAAAATATTTTAAACTGAATAACCGTAGACTTAAGAATTAATTAAAACAAAGCTGGTGCATGTACTGAAAGGTATTGATTGCCAAGTTATTTTGTCCGTCCTCGATCTAAATGCATATCCAACCGTCGTTAACTCAAAGAATATTAACTCAATCGCTTGGCTAAGGTTGTTGTGAAATAGCACAACCACATCAATTGAAAATTAAAATTCCTTTGCCTCGTTTTGTAATTATTCACTGGCAATTTTATGGGGACAACCTGTTATTTCGTATTTAAACGAGACTTGCAAAATTAGTAATTTAAGCGAGTCACTTAACTCGAATCACACATGTTAAAGTGTTCTTTTTTCTTTCGTTGAAATCCCCACCATTACAGAGTGTGGAGTTAATAGAACAATTAAAGGATTTTCTATACAACACATTAATTTATCGTCGTCACGTAACCACGTACAGTAAATAATCTTGAGGTTATCATAGATTGATTGATATAGTAATAAATCGCGAAATCCTGTCAGTATCAATTAACTCAGCCAATAAAATAAATCATTAGCAAATTTCTGTAGACGGGGCTCGTTTATATAATTAATATCGGTTGTTAAAGTTGCCAAGAACCATCAGTAACTTGTCCTGTACGTGCTAGGAAATAATGGATTAAAGTTCTTTTAGTTTTCCGCGATAGTATGAAACAACATTTCTTCGCCCCCGAGAAAAGAAAGAGTCCCAAATTAATTTTAAAAAAATTGGCCAAGCAAATTTGATAATTCATTCTTCCTTTACGTCTTTAAAGACGGTGGAAATTTTCCCAAAGCTATTTACCCGGCCGATAAACCGCTCTTTACGTTTTGAGTCACGCAGGTATTAGAATTATAATTGAGGGTCTTGTAAGTACGTCCGCAAAGAAGCTCTTCTCTAACGACCGGAGAATACTTTTCTGTACAGCGTGTTTACAGCTAATTATGTAAACTGGAAGTTTTACGAGCGTACGTGCACCAGCTAGCTACCTTTAATTTCGCCGACGATTATTTTGAAACTCAGCGCAGCTCGGAACCCGAAGTAATTGGGAGTAAATATTTTATGTTGGGAGATTAACAATGTCTTCTAGATAATGTACTAATAAAAGAAAAATCACAATTCTCTCAACGCCAGAAGAAAGATTTCTTTCTAAAAGAAAATGTAACTTCAAACTCAAGACAAAACAAAACGAAATAATCGAAATCTCATCAACTATTGAAATAACAGAAATTACTAAAAAGGCTGTTATTTAATCCAGTGTAACATGATATAAACTTATCACACGTATTGACAGAAACAACTTGCTTTTTCGGAATTGTTATTTTTTGAACTGCTTTTCTATATAAACAAGCTATAACGAGCTAGATTAAGAGTGGGATTAATGCTACTTCTCTTATTTCACATTAATGCGCATTAGTCGTAAAACGTTGGTGCAAGTAATTACCGTGGTAGTTGAAACACCCATCATTAACAAGTCGTTTTAGCGCCATATCAAGAGAATTCTTGGATTCAGCAAAAAGAACAAGCGTTGCTAATAAAGTTGAAATTAACCATAATCATAACCGGCCGTCGCGGTCTTAATTCTTGGAGTTAATTAATAATAACGGTTATACATTTTTTAGTATACGATTTTCTTTTTAAAACTTAAAGAAACAATATTAATACTTCGTTTATAAAATGGCAATGGAGCTTGTATACATACAACAAGATAAAAACTTATTGTTGTAAACTTAAGTAAAGACATTGCTACTGCATGTTTCTTTACTTCTTTTTAAATTCCTGCCATGATTTTCATGCAAGAGCAAATTATCTGTAAGCAGCATTTTGTCGAAAACTCTCTTAAACTTATTCACACAGTCAACTTTCAAATTGCTCCTGCGAAGAGTAATTATCGGCTTTCTTACGGTCGCCGCAATTTGCGCAATACACTAAGAAGTTTCACCATGAGAAACAACACGTATGTACAAAACGGGAGATACGTGAAACGGAGTAATAAAAGTATAAATTCTTCGACGGCAGGTGCAACCTATTTCAATACGTTCAAACCGGACAAGCGAAGAAAAAACTCGCCGTGCTTTCTCTCATAACTCATATCGAAGCTGAAGTATTAATAGCACATTCGAATATAATTTTATGTTAGTGCAATATTATCAATTGCAATTATACTATTTATTTTAGATGTGTATATGTATTTAAAACGATATAATTGCAACTTCTTAATAGTATACTTATTTCAGATTGGGAATATCAGTGATTGAAGTGTTGTACAGAAAACTTCTAGAAATACGCTGATCCAATGGAATGAAAAACAAAATTATGGAATAGAACAAAATAGGATTCAATATCAAATGAAAAAAAAAAGTTGATCCGACGCAGACTAGTGAAAAAGGAAGAACAATCATAATTACGCAAACACCCAGTAGAGGTGTTAACTACCTACTAAAAAAAAACATGACCAGAGGAGCGTGTGTCATTTAAATGTCTCTAAATTTGTTCATCTTATATATGCATATATCTTGATTACACCCTTCTATTAAAATTAACTAATTTATTTATGGACGGGATGTGAATCGTGTAGTTGCCCGCAGTAATATCTGGGCATTTGATAAGTAATTACAACGACATAGGCCCGTATAAATTAGCCAGAACGGTCAAGCATGATAAATAATCGCCAGAGGTGCATAATTATTGTTTGTTGGGATCAAATGGGAGCACGTAGGGACGGCCAAATTTTCAGTTTTCACGGTTGAATCAACCGCCGCTTAAAACCAACCTTCGGCGGTGAGATCAACACGTTTCAGTTTGGCGTGGCTTCGAAAAATCGAATCTAATCTTTCCTCTCTTTTATCAGTCGTTTAATTACCACCGTATTAACATTATGTATCAGATCTTTTTTTTTTTCTTCAAATACTTGACAAAGTAACGATACGTTTATCTGCTATTTGTACATTTAAATGAATCTATTAATAGTATCTGTTTGAGTTGCCCCAGGAATTCTGTATTCACAGTTTGTGATAATTAGCTCCCATTAAAATTATATTATTAATAACTGTTGATTATCATAAACGTTATGCATTTATGCATAAAGCCTGGTTAAATATTTAATTTATTAAATTAAACAAAACCTAGCAGACTTTTTTATTACATAAAACAAATTCAAGGCATAATATAAACTGATTAAGAGTGAAAATTAATTTCCATAAACCCCGGTACCGTTGAAAGAAGGCGTAATTTTTTTATTAAAAAAAGAAAAAATGATACAAACTTGTTGAACTGTTGTATGCAGGTAATGCGTACCAAATTTCTGATTTCCGTGTGAAATTCGTATCGACAGATTAGCAAACTTCATCCTGCGGAAACTAAAACTCGATTATAAGTTGATTATTCCTTTCACGTAACACTTAGAATCGAGTTTCTCCATAGTTTCCCCATTTGATTGTACGTGGAAAATGAACTAAAGACTGCCGGCAGCCAATACATTAATATGTTCCAAAAATTTCTCTCATTTTATTTGTTATACAGGATGATGTTCCGACAAAATAAAAATGCATAAGAGAATCGACGTCACAGACTACGGGAAACATGTTTAAAAAATTCTTTTAAAGTTTATAATTAATGAAAAAGTACCCCAAAATCAAGCTGCGACACTGCGTTCGAAATTTGACGCCACATTTTATAAACGCTGCAGAACTGTAAAGTTTATGATTATTATTTTATTGACTTTTTGCCTGCACACAATGCGACCTTGACATGTATCTCAATTTCGTTTTATTACACGTTTAACAGCTGGGAACGGGAGTTTGAGTTGTTTCTTGTTGTAGGCGACGTAATTATTAGTAATTTCTAAAATAACTGGAATTACGTATGAAATAACAAATTCATAAATAATTCTATAAATAATTGTTTGTTAATTCGTGCGGCTTATTTACTACAGCGGAATGTACCAGTGCTTCGTTCACCAAAAAAAAATCGTAAGGACTTAAATCTGGTGATCCCAGAGGTCAATGCACGACCCGACAGGCAGCTGAGTAAAATTTTTCATCTCGTTATTGCATGGAGACAATAAAACTATTAGGTTATAGTTGTTTTATACGTCACTAGTATCATGCGTACGTGAAAGCATGTCACAGATTACGAGAAAATTTACAAAAAATTCTGTGAAACAGTTTGTAATTAATTAATTATAAATTTACCCAAAACGCAGGTATCTTTAGACTAAAACGTCAGATTCACAGCGTACGTATTGCGGTGTTAATGAACAATACGTATTTCTTTGAAAATTTCTTTAACATAACAAATTTTTAAATAATAGAATAAATTAAAAGAATAGTGAATTAAACGTATTTTAAAAGAATTATTTAAGAAATTCTTTAATTCAAGTTTGTTTTTCCAAATCTCTTAATTTTAAGTAAATATTTTTAGAAATATGTAATCAATTTAAAATTTACTATTTACTATTTAGATTTCTTAAGGTGTAAATACATAGGAATTAAGTTTATAATTGTAAATATTAGGATAACTTATTTAACGCCATCATAATTCAATGTGAAGGAAACTGTAGGTTATAGTAAGAAGTTTGGGAAATAGACAAGTGAGGGCGCTGTGTTAGTTATCGCGTGAAATGGTAGCCCGTCACGCTTTAAGTAAGCCGCCGTGCGGAATCCGATTTAAGCAACAAGCAAAAAGCAATAAGAACCTATGCTGCAGGAACAGTTACGGAATACAAGTGAGTAAAACTTTAGTGAGAAGGTTTTGTGAAAAACCCGACCTAATATTATAAATTTTCTTTAAAAACTCGAACTTCTTCGTGCCTAATAACTAGTTTGTGAAAATTAATTATTTTTTCATCTCCAGTTAACTTTATCTGGCAACTTATTCCCATAGTAACGATTGTGATCACAATCATTACTATGGGAATTAATCGCCAGAGAAAGTTAATTGGAGATGAAAAAATCGGGCCTAAGTGATGCAATAGACTATTTGTTTACGTTTTTTGTACGACATTTTTTTCATTATACACTCTCGCACACACACACACACACACGCAACTCTGACAATAGATATTTTTGAATGTGAAGGTTCGCGAGTGTCATCTACATTCAAAAATTATCACATAAGATACACTCCACAACAAAGAAATTGGTCTACGAGATTTACTGCAAAATTCATCATCAAGGAAAAGTCTCCGAGAGGAAAATCAACAAAATAAGAAAAGAAAATTGGAATTAATTATTCCAAAAACAAATTACCCTGAGATAACACAGCTATTAAATTGTCGCCCAAAGTGAAGATTTAACACAGCAGTATGTCATAGACGTTTTACGATATTTATTCAGAATAAAGCTTGTAAAACTTGACCTTTGTTACAGTTAGATTTCCCGCTAAAATGTAGTAGCGATATATTGACTTGCAATTTCGTTTTAACGCCGTGGCGACCCTGATAAGGGGCATCGCTATGGGGGAAACCTGCGTACTGTGATCGTTGAGTTCTCATAGGTCATGAAGGCCCCATGTGATTCTCAGGCCGCCTGTCATTGGCTAGCGTCGGTAATCCCCGATCTCCTCTTTTCTCGACTTGATCGCGTCCTCTTGTTTGTCCGAGCATGGCGCCGGTGTGACGTGTTTTTTTTGCGTGTTTTAAATTTAATGGATTTCTTGCTCGTTTGGAGAAGTAAATCAACTGCAGCTTTGCTGGAATATCTTTTGACACCGCCGAACAGCGATTGGAGACTGTTTTAATCTCCTTACCAAGGCTGAGGCCCCAATTCTCTCAGGTAAAATATGACGACGCACATCGACAAACGGGCCAACAATGGTCGCTAACGAAAACCATTTCTTCTACTTAGGCTTTTCCGTTTGGGCGCAAGTTACAGCGCAAGCTTAGGTAATCCCCGCAAGCTTACACTCGAGGGATTTCCCGTTTATCGAGTGTTGGTGCCCCGACAAATTCTTGTTGTACGTCTGCCCTTCTTCGAGTAGCGTGGGTACGCCTTTTTGCGGCCAACCAGCCATCGACTCGGACCTCAGACAGGACCACTAGATGGCACAGTGACTGCCAACTTCACGGCAAAGTCGGTACATATCGGTCGCGAGGTAACTTTTTAAAATTTTATTGCGCATGCATTCTTAAGGGCGCTTAAGGCCTCTTCATGCGGATGTAAATGATAGGACGCTTGTTTAGTAATTAAACACTCCTGTTGTAATTTATTTTTCGTTAACAGTATAAGTGTTCGTATTCTTAAATTAAACGCTTTTAATTTATGTTGTGTGTTATTGTTTAAACTTTCACGCACAACAGTGAGAAATTACGCCTCTGATTATTAGAATTTCACTTTCTGCACGATCTGGTCGATTGGAGACGTCGGCCAGGCGAATTACGTTCAGTTGATTTAAATCGTCTTCTGGCGCCCTTTATAAGTTTACCACCGTAAGTTAACCTGCCCCATTTCCACTGTTGCTTGCTGGGGCCCAGCTGATCGAAGCATCAGCAGAAGCTTGTCATCCTGAACCGTGGTAAGTAGAGGCAAGTAAATTTAATTTTAATTTGGGTGACACCTTCCATAATGGACGTGTTAAACTGCATGCGCAGCGTCCGGCCTCGGGTCGGTCCGAATGTTATCGGGTCGATCCGAATGTTGTCGGTGCTCAGTGTAGGTGGAATATTTTATAACCAAATTTGTTTACCGACGACTTCGAACAATTGGATCAGCGGCGAACACTCGTACGTCCTCGTACGGAAATTTTTACCAGAGCGCAACGAGGCAATTCGCGTCCTTTGTCAAGTCTGTACACAGCTTTAACTAGCTGACGAAATAATGCGAATAAGTGGGCGCTAAAAACACAGGATATGGAGTTGCAAAGGAGTCTTGATTTTCTTAAACTTTCAATAGGTTTGTATTAATAAATTCGTCACAAACAATACGAAATTATAATAACTAATAACCGAAACAGATTACGAATGAGTTTACTGATTATAATATTTTAAATTCTGGTGATGAAGGACACGTTTCTTGTGAAAATAAACTTTATTTATCATACAATTTAAATTAAAATGAAAAAAAAATACTAGCAATTCTTAACACGGAGATTTAAATTGTTTTCCATTTTAGTGATATATCTCTTTACCTGACAAAGTATGTGTTAAAAGTGGGACCCCGTGTTACGGTTGATTTCAAGCATTAACCCGTTTGGTTACTTGGCTACTGTCTCGCAGTTAAATTTGCCATTTGTCTACCATCTGAACGGCCTCCGTCGTATTGTGCTATCGGTTGACCCGTTTGGTGGATTTGAATTTCGCGCCGTGCGGCTGTTTCCGTTTTGGGACTCCAGTCGGAAGCGTGTGGATTCTCATCGTGGGCCGGTGCATTAAAATTTTTGCACCAATCATGGCGTGGCAGTTAGTTGAGCGACATTTTTGTTTCACGTGTGTGATTTTCCGTTGATCCCTTGAGTAATTCTGCGGTCTTGGTTTGGAAATTTTGGCTGTACCGCGCCCGGTTTAGGATTTTGTTGAATTTACTCAAGACACTCTGGAAAGTGGAAGGTTCTACGACCCTATTTTCCGACGCCTTTTTTTTTGGTGGATCTGTTTGGTTCAACGGTCGTTGCACGTTTCATCACCACCCTGAGATGCTCGGCTTGTTTAAGCCGAGGTAAGTTAACCGTTTAATTTTCGTTTGTTTATCCCGGTTGGTTTTAATTAGGGCATTTTGTTTTTGTTAACGTAGCGGGTAGTTACCCCCCCTCCCGTTTTGAACGGTTACGGTATCGTAAGGGAATCTTTTGGAGCTCCGAACGCGATTTTTACGACTTTCATCGCTTGGTCGTACTTTGCCGTTTCGCCGATGGAAAACACCTACAGCTTCGCGGGAGTGTTGGGCGAGCCTATTGTCTTCCCCCCAGGACGCTGAGCTCGGAGCGGAGTTGACGAGGTCGAAAGGTTCACGGTATTGTACCTCATTGACATTTCTTTACCTTCGGGGTGTTAATCTTTACGCTCCTGGTCACATGTTTAGCGGTACTACTCCGTTTCTCGTTGGAGTTTTTTGTTTGGTCTCGCACCTTTTTGTGATAATTGTTTTACTTGTGCGGTCACCGCGCTTACGTTCGCGATCGGTTTTGTTACAATAATTCCGGGTTTTTCCGGCGTTTAACGTTTCATTTTGTTATAGTAGTTTTATTTATTTTTTTATTGTACGAGATTGCTTTTCAGTCATTTTGTGAACGAACGTGTGATATCCCTAGCGGACGGAAATTCGCGTTAAGTGTGTATGTTAATTTTTTGTTGTTGTTTAACTTTAAGAAAGAAAAGTGTGTCGTGGCCTTACGCCTTTTGTGATATTTTTGTCGCCGTAATCTTTCAATTATTCACTTTTGTGGCTTGGCGGGACGTTTTTAATGTCCACTGTTTTTACTTCGATTAAAGTTTATTTAAATTGACGGACGTCTTTTTTTCTCTTTACGTACCGTATTTAATTGGGGATTACCCCTCCTCCCCTTGGAATGGATTACTTCGGCGCTGAACCAACTGGTAAGTGGAAATTTCTCTCCTGTTGGGGAGATCCCTTTGGTTGCAAGTTGTTACGATCGTCAACAGGTGGCGCCCTTTTAGATGTACAGTTACCTGTGCGAAACTGTCTGCCCACAACCGTCTCCGCTGACTCGAGATTTTGGTCGCAGCAACAGCCCCAGACATCGGGCGATCCAGGTAGGTTCGTTTGTATCCGTTTCGACATTTTTTTTATTCGCTATGATGTAAGCTGACGTACATACTCGACCGTGGGACTAATTTGCGTTTGGTCCTATTTTTACTGCGTGTTTTGTATTACTTGATTTTGGTTTTCGTTTTTTTTGGTAAGAGATCTGCGACACCCGTTGTGATCCTTTGCATGAAATAATCTGCTTCGGGTCATTCGGGTAAATATTTTATAATTCGTATTTCACGGCGTCATGAAATTTCTCTTAAAAGTCAAGTTTACAACCGAAGCTATGCCGCCGTGCCCACCATAAAACTTTGGTCAGGGCATTTATTTCGTTCATCTGCTCCTCTATTTTATAACCAGAGGCGCATCGTCGTTTGGGGCTAATTTTTGTTTAACTATTTCGCGAAAAGTAAGGTAGAAATAATTTTTTAACATTTTTCACGTACTATCGGACGTTACTTCTTATCGTGGTTTCATTTCATTTATATTAAAAACGTTTATTCAACAGAAATTCAAGAGACCATTAAACCCCAAAGAATGTCTATAAGAAACCCACAGATTTTCTACGGAGTATCAAAAAAAAGTTCAGAGTGTGCCCTCGAACAACGGAAAAACCAGTTTCAATTAGTCAAAATTCTAAAGCAGCCATCACACAACATGCCATAAAATTAAATTGCATAATAAATCGCCTTCATTTTTTTTCATACCATAAGAGAGACAAAAAACCGCGTTCCTAATAATAACCAGCCTATTATTAATCCTACGCGATACACATCGCCAGCAAACTGTATCTGCCGACTTAAAATAAACTCGACTCGTCGAGAACAATCGTGAAGATGTTTTTTATTAAGATAATATTCCATGTAGCAGCTACTTTACGATTTCCTGCAGCCAGAATCCATTTGGTTTTTTCACGTCGGAGAGAGCTCTTTTATTATTGTTTTCTACGATTTTATAATTGTATATTGCTCTGAGAATCGATATACAAAAAGCCAAGGAATATGATTGCTCTAATAAACGTAATGTTTTGGTCAAATATTTTGATACAATTCCAATTTAATTTTAAAAAAAATCTGATTACGATTTCAAGTCCATGACTTTCACTTTTATCATAGGAACAAATATGTATACACTCACTAAGCTATGGGCTATCATTAGCTACCTACTGAATGTGTATATAAGTGCATCCCAATCGAAAGCCTATGGACTTCTTCAAATTGCTTGTGATTTGGTTAAAAATCACGATTAAATTAATTTAAAGGGTGAAGATCACATGTGCGTTAAACTTTGCTCGCATTAAAACCGAAACAAATCCAACAACTTCATGATTGTCCAACGAACGCAATTAAGTCACTCATTACATTTGCGAAACGTTATTTATTATGGCCAGTTAATTAAAACATTACGCGAACAAATAACCCGGAGTGGCAACAAATAATATTTTACGATATTCGCAGGAAGTTTGTAAATTACATATTTTATTAATGGCGCGCCATAATTGTGTGCGAACGGGAAGTTACGTGTTCTCCGCGAATTTCGCTTGTTTGCAGTCGCATATTTGTAAGGACATTATCACCAGGACAAATTAAATAATGTATTACATTAATTTATTAGATATAACTGCGACAAACACTCACAAAGATGATGTTATTAAATATAGAGTAAGCCCTCAAGAAGTAATGCTCTAATACTTAGCTCGAATCATAGTCAGACTTAGGGAGTTTCTTAATCTCAAAAAATTGAAGACTCTACAAGGTGGAAAATAATTTTTCGTTTAGAACTATTGCATGGAATAAGAAGAAGTTTTTTCTGAATTTCTAAACAAGCACTAAGACTACTTGTTCGTAGATGTGCAATCTTCTACTAGGAGGTTTTATAATATACAATTCGGTTTCTTTTAGAATTCGGTACACGAGGTTATTGCTTTAGGTATATGTAAATGCTTTTTACAAATATAACCCAAGTATCAAGATATAAAATATGAACAAAATCAACGTCAATTTCTGTGCATCTTTTATTTGAATACTTTTAGTGTTGAAAATAGATAGGGGGTGCACCCAGAGACTACTTTGTCGGCCTCTTAATGTCTTTACGTCCTTGGGTAACGGAAGTTATGAAATTATGAGCCGTTGACTTTTATTTTCAGCCAGTCAAAACAGCCCGAAAACTCAATACCCCACCATCAAGTCCCGAAATAAAATTTCATCATCCAAAATTTACGCATCGGATTTCTTGTTTGTAGTAGAACCACACAAACAAAAAAAGCGAGCAAATCAAATAGGCCGAATTATTAAAAAGAAATTTATTAAAGCGTACAATATTTAATCACGATTTAGCGCGGCGGCAAATTACTTTTAAATTGAAATCATTTTTAAATAAAAAAAGGACGAAAAAAGCGTTGTTAAGTGAAGTGGCGCCCCCCCTTGATATTGTAAATATATTTAACACTCTTTTGTTGGAAAAATTCATTACCCCTAAAATGGCTTGTTTTCCCCGATGAAAACTGTTACTATCTAAAGCCATTACGCTTTAAAATTATGCATGCACTCGCACTAAACGGACTCTATCTAATCTTTTACGAGGGCTTAGATAATTTATACGGCTTGCATCTGTAATGACAATAAATTATTTCATCAGTCTAGATAAACTAAGCACATTTCTTATTGTTATTTGAATTAATATGCTTACTTAGTTATCATAAAGGGGCGATTAATATTTTTATTGCGCTTAAGTTAATTTTTAATGATTACGCTGGAGCAATTCAACAATCAAACGCTTGACCCTGGTTTTAAATTGAAATTCTCGAATTATAATAACGTATTCCGGCCGGACGTAAAATTCCGCAATCGTAAATATGCTTGGTTCCATTAAGAGAGAGATAAAGTCTTGCTGAAGAAAAAGCACGGGAGCTTTTAGCTTAATTACGCCGCGTGTGGGACATGAGAATGCAATTTTGATTTGCATGCTTTTCGAGAACCTGCGTGCTGTCTCTTTGAAGCTCTTGCATAAATTTTCGACGAACGACCATTGAAGTTTTACGAATGAATTCGAAAAGAGTTTTACAATGAACGATTCGATTAGAATAGCCAATTATTTAAATCGTACAATGTATATTACATAAAAACATTCTTTAAAAGACTAGTTTAAAGTACAAACAAAAATCGAACTCTAAAAGCATCCTACTTCAGACACGTTTTAAAAGCTTGACACTAATTATTCTTCGCGTAATCCCAAAAATTAAGGGGTACTAAATACTTACCAACAGGTGTAAGCATATTTCAAACATAGGGCACTCTTGATAAAGGAGACTATAATCGCATTTTTAATTAAAATTTTTATTAAAATTCCCATGTTGTACCTACGACGAAGTCGATGACAACTCAATTTATGCCAAACATAAATTGATGTGCATTTACACTAAACCTCTAAATGTACTAACCATTACATTGAACCAATTTTACTTATGTACTTATGCTTATTTAAAAATGTTAATAAACAACAAATTTATTATCAATAAATAATTTGTATGTCAACCTTTAAAATCGAATTTTACTTACCTACATACACTTCACGTAGCGTGACAAAAATAACCGACATTTTAAAAATCACCACCATTAGGACAAATACACTTCAAAAATTAAGGGGTACTTGAATTTAAAATTACGTTATTATTCTTTCCTACCAAAAACCGAGAGCAAACTATTTCAATTAATTAATTAATTGATCTTTCACGAAAAATAAACTGTACTTTTCAAAAGAAGAACCAGCGACGGGAACAAACGCCCAGAGTCAAGATTGAAAAACTAATTACCGGAACGGGACTGCCTGATCCCCCCCCCCCGCGGGATTTATGAAGACTTTTGTTATCAACTTTGAAGGAGAGTGTTGGCATCACGTGAGTCAATTAAATTCGAAATCTTTGTCGCGCGTGAAGCCTCTAGTCGAAGAATAACCGTCACCAGATGGTAATTGGGTGTAATTTTCCTTAATTTTTCTGTGCCATGTTTGCGACATTTTCTGTCCGTGGCTACAGTTGTCGATTCATCAAATATTTTAGTCAAATGCTAATTTAGCTGTTCCTTAAGGGTCAAACTGTGATAAGAGCAAAACTTTCTCCCATATAACTTTATATCCGACTCCTTTCTAGATCACGTCTGGTCTGATCTCTTCCTGGGAACTTCATTTTTTATGACTTTTAACTTAAAAACAAGGTGAATTTTAGTTATAGCACTTCCGGGTCCTTACATCATATGTAGGTATATGCTATTAAATAAATTTAGTGTTAATTTTGTCTTTTGTGTCAAATGAATTTTGCATGTTGTTGTTGTCTCGTTACGAACTTCAATTCAGTGGATGTAGTTTTGCAGTTCAATTTGAAACTACGTTGTGTAATAATTTCCAGATATTTCGTTTAACATAAAATCCGTGAAATATTAAAATCAGGTCGGGTTTATTCAGAACGTATGCAGCGGACGGGCAAATCTCGTTAACTGTAATTAAATCTATGTACACTGCGCTCTCGTGACTTTGACTTTAAAGCAAATAACTCGTATAACATGTGTACGATGAAAAAGATCCCTTTATTAAAATTCCCTCTTCAATTTGCCGCTGAAAACTTCGCCTCTCTCTCTCTCGCTCCAACCGCGCGCTTTTTACGGCCCGAATAAAGTCATACACACGCGTCAATTAAGGCGGTGGACGTGCTCTAGTGCACACACGGCTCTGAAGAGGGCTCTCGGCCTGAATATAATTGCGAAGTCATGGACTGACTTGTAATTATAGGTATCAGGAAATGTTTTTATTGTCCGGTCAGGTCCCGACAACAAATAAGAGGCCTAATTCTTTTATTACTGAAATATGGGAACAAGGGCTTACTCGCTTTTTCATGCAAGTACTTCGATTGAAAATAAATTATGTACCTACCAAGGGGTATCAATTAGTGATTTCTTTTGATCAAAACTCTTTACAACTATAAACCTTTCGTCATTGTTCTCTAAACACATGTCAGAACTTCATAACTATGTTTAAAGAATCTATAAGAAAGAACCAATCTTCTCAGTTTAACGGTAGTTATAAAAAAATATGAGACGATTCTTTTTTTATCTATTATTCAGTATTCAACTAACTCAAGTTTAGTAACACCCTATATATTCAAAAAATGATAAAAGTACAAATATTCTAAATTTCTAATTTAAAATTCTTATTGGATCTTTCTAAAATAGTTTCCTTCGATACATTGCAGTGAAATACCGGACGGATTCTCCTTTTTTCTTGCTTTATGAAAGCTACTTCCTTCGGATTTCCTCGCAACGCGTGATATATGAAAGCTCTTATTCAACTATCATATGCAGTGATACAATTCACACTTTATGTTCTACCGCATCGTAGTCGTAAGTCATGGCAAGTACAGGTCTAGTAATCCTCGATATTCCCGTCCGAATTCTCCACCGGCGATGATTTACACGTTTTCATTATTTTCCTACTGACGACAATATGCACTTAGTCAAAATTTCAATCATTTCGAAAACCAAGTCGGATAAAAGGAACTTACATTTCAAAATCTTACTAGTACGTAAACACCAAGCGAAAGAACTTTATATTTTTTTATTACTTATAATTTTAAGCTAATTGAAGATACATTGCTTTTTCCCACTTTCTATCACTAGTAGCGTTTTCGACTGACTGCTTTAGAGCACACTCAGAGTATCTCCGTCTTGTTTTAACCTCGTGGGGATGGAGATACTCTCAGAATGCTCTGGAGCAGTTAGTCGAAAACCCTATTATATTCGTTTTAAATCTTTCTGGAGCATAGAGTTTCTGTATAGCTTCTCCAATGATTTCTAGATTCTTCATTTTTTCATCTCTTCTTCCACATATTCGTTGGTCGTCCTCAATTTCTATTCAAACAGTTGACATCCACCTTAATCTTTTTCTTGTAAAGTTCTATCCATGTCTACTTCCACCTTATAATTTCTAAGCTCACCTTCGCCGTCGTCCATAATTGAATTGGCTTCCGGTTGGAACCGCCCAACGATGATTTCTTCTACTGCCGACGAAGAAGAGCGAAACGTCGGAAGTAGAAGAAGTCATCGTGACGCGGTTCCAACCGGAAGCCGATTCAATTATGTATTTGACCAATTTTCTTTAAACAGAATTCTATTAGAAGTCTTACTTCCCCCTACTGATACTGCCCCAAGTTTCCCACCATCCATACAGCAATTTCGATTTGACTTTATTACATTTGTTTGTAAAATCTGTAAGTTTCAGAATTTTTCTTTTAAAATAAGCAAGCGTAACGTACCGTAAAAATTGTAGGATAATAATTCAAGAGTATTTACAGCTGCAATAACTTCAAATTGTTAAAAAAGAAAAAACGGTGCTTCGTAGTGATGAAAATTTTGCTTACGCGACTTTACCAGAATTTATTTTCCAATCCTCTTAGTATGCATTTTCACTGCAGTAAGAAAATATATGAAATCTGCAGAATGTCGTCTGCCAAATATTTTCCCCTGAAGGATCGCCGCAGTCTGTGTGTGGTTCACATATTTCCAGAGCCTCCAAAAATAATTACGACTTCCACTTCTACGTACACCTGACGTGTTAAAATAATATAGTGCGATCAACTTACTTTAATGTAAGTTTCGATGACGCTTGACGACGAATATTTTACGTGTCACTTCCTGATATGAAACGAAAACTAAATATAATCCGAAATATAAACGAGGCTAAATGTACGTGTATTTTTAGCCAGTTCATTTTAAACTAGCATGTCGTTCACCCGCCGCCGCTCTCTGAAACCCGGACTACAAAAGAAAAAAAAGCGTATGTGAATTTAATATAGTTTCGGTTGACATTCCTTCTTACAACAACGGAATTATTATTTGCGTTTGGGGATTCCATTCTCGCTCCGGGTTTTATTTTTTCCGCGTTTTCAGTGCAGTGAACGGTCCTAAAGTTTGTTTAATTTGACTTTCCGGTCGCGACTCGAATGCCAAAACGAAAATTGCGAATTTCCGATTCGCATCAATCACGAAACTTGTGTGTAAGTTAGAGCATAATTCTTTTCTCAAATGTTTTCAACGCTTACAAAGTATCTTTATGCATGGCTTGACTGCATGGTGTTTAATTAATTGGACGTACCTAGTACCTACCTATCCGCAGATGCAGATGAGACTTGATACTTCCACCGAAGACAGGCGGAGAATATGTTCTATTTATGTGACTTGGAATTTGCATAAGTAAATAGCTGCATGAAATGTTGCAAGTTGGCAAAAATTTGTTTACGCTTGACGTTAATTAAATTTAAACATCTTTGCATCTTATTTACATGTATTGAATTTGTCGTACCTAAGACTTATATTCTCAAATGCGTCTTTAATTGTCACAAAATATGTTTCAGAAATAAAATACAAAATAATTAATTTATTAAGTAATAAATAAAATGATAAACTAAGAATAATGATACGTAAAACAAGACCGAGTTTCGTTAATTGAAAAAAAAATGTACTTTGCAAAGTTATTTTGTAAAGAAAATAAAGTGATTTCTTTTTTTTTAACACTTAATTCTGCGAAAGCAATTTTTGTTCACATTGTGGAATAATTTCAAATTTAGATCTTCAGTGATTCCAAAATAATATAAAGGCAATTAGATTTTTGCATGGGGGAACGCGGGGGTATGGTAATTTCTTTTTCTCCTTCGGCTTTAAGTACAAAAGTTAATTACCTTCTCGTGAAACGCAAATTGTATATAAGTTTTGTACTGTAAGCTTCTTTCTGTTGGCACAACTGCCACGCCCAACGTGGAATTAACTTGTTTTAGATTTATTTTTTAATAATGCTACCTTTTACTGTAAGTATAATTAAAATAACTTCGTTTTCCTAACAAATATTCAAAAAAACAGTTTTGTTCTTAATTCTAGTTTGTAACTAGAAATTCAAAATTCAGATCTTGTTGGCTAAGTTGCATTAATCAACCTTGACGAAACCCCTAGCCTTAATCATCTTTTAACAAAGTTCTCGATCTACAAAATCATAAATATATTTAGGATATTTAAAAATTTGTTGCAAGTCGCTTTTGATTGCAGTTAATTCCTCTACAGCTGTTTCAGCCCTATTTGGAGCCTCGTCAGCAGAAGAGTATGTATAAATATATTCTTAAATTGATATAATGCCTCTCAAATAAAATGGCTAAACTCAATGCTTTCAAAAAGAACACAAATCGAATGTGTTATTTTTTTCTTCAACAAACACTTTATTGCACAATATCATAAATTTTAATTTGTATCATGAAATAATAATCTATTGCACAAATGAAATGAAATAAAGGAAATTTCGGTGTTGTGTGCGATGTAACTAATTCGCGGAATATGTAAATTTCGCCACTACAAGTTGGGTCGTATTGAGTCGGGGCAGTAAATTGGAACAGGACTAAACAAACTGCGAGGTCCGAATTCACCGTTCGGCCATTATTAATCCTACCTGTGAAGCATACACTACCCGAGAGATTAAGGTAAGAGCTGGATAATTAACGAAAGAACGTGGGAATCATCCGGCGCAATGAAATATTCCGTTTTAATTGTTACACTAGTTGCAAAAGCAAAAACAGAATAATCCTTTTGGTACCACAAATTTTGGGCCAACTCCCATAAATATGTTAGTTTAAGAAAAGTACTTCGGCAGCGCCATCTCTTAAACCGGAAATCTGTTTCAGACAGTGCGCGCCCGTAAATTAAGTTTTTTTTTGCCCGGCTGACGTGCGAGGATTTTAAAATATGAATGAAGCAAACGCCTGCACAGAAAGACCGAACTCGTTTGGCTAAACATAAAGAAAAACAATCACACATGCGGCTTCCATCCTTTTCCGTCCCGTGCGGACGCCCCGAATTCGATAGGGATCGAAGATGCCGCACGTCGTTAATTTTTAAACAGGACGGTGTGCCCGGAATATAAGAACAAAAGCGCCGTACTTTTTGGGGTAATTAAGGATGAATGGCGGTGTGATTTATCTTCTGTTGCTGTGAGGAAAGAAATTATTCATGTAATTAGCATTCTGCGGAAATCTTTCTGTATTTTGTCCGATTTGGACGAATCTAATTAAGGACAAATGAAATTAAAACACCTTTTACATGAATGCAACCGAAAAATAACAAAATTCTTTTAGGCCCAGTTTTACAATCGTGGAATAAGAACGAAATAACTGTTTGCCAAATATCCTTTAATGTTCCTCCATATCTACGTCACACCTACGTCACGTTATACCAATAATAATGCTTATCCGACGATTGTAAAATCGAGCCTTAATCCTGGAATGGCTGTGGAGACGTAATAGTTCTAAATATTTTTTTTCCGACGTAAGTCAACTTAGAGTAAAGCTTTTTTTAAGGACAATTCAAATCTCCTTTGTTTTCAAGCTTCTGACATAACTAATATGCCAGAAAATAACAAAAGGGCGCAACACTCGTTGGTCTCTTTACTTTTCGTGACCTTGAGTTTGTTTAAGCCGTGCATTGGTGGTATAAATGGGAATTATCTTATTTATTATGATTTCAGGAATCATGTTATTATTGAGTTGAAAACACATCCAAAACTTAGTAAAGTTTATTAAATAGATATTTATTATTGCATTAAATATATACTTAGCATTGTATATTCAATAAATATACTCATCTTTCCGTTGCTTTCATCATTATTATTTTTTTGGAATTAAATAAATGATGAAGCCTGAAATAAATAGTACGTAAGGTCAACAGAAAAGCCAGTTCCTCTATTATTTATTTGAACTATTTCTAGAGTTTATTGAATACAACATTCGTCAGCGATTAATCTAGCTGTCTTCGTCTCAGTGCTGACAATGAAAAGGGTCTGAAACTTTAATACTAGCGCAGATGTGGCGAAACTGCCAAGTAATTGGTCCTTTGCCAATTACCAAAGAATTAATTCTGAAAATTTCACTAATTTAAAAACAACCGTATAAATAATAACTCTTTTAACTGTCATGTAATTGACCTGAAGGCATATCCGAAAAAGATTTCTTCCTTTCGGACGTTTATTCGACGTTTCCAAAAAAGCACCGCCTCCAGCTTTTCGTTACGTCAGGCTACATCATCCTTATTATTCGCCCCTCCGACGCCTGATTTTTTCGCCCACGCCGATAATTTAATATCGATTTAATTCGAGTCAATTTACCCAGTGATCACGTAATCCCTCCGATGTGTCTTAAATAATAATGAAGCGCGAGCCAACTGAAATTTATTTTGACGAAAACAAAGCTTTTGCTGTTATTGAGTCGCTTCTCCGGACTATAAAAATAATGCGAATTAATTGGGTGGGGGGTCGATTAATTATACTAAAATCTTGAGCGTATCGGGTTAAAACCCCTAATTCGAATGCGATTTCTTATTCAAACAGACTCGTGGACCCGGAACATGTCAAAGCAAATGCAGAGCCTCGCCGGACGAGTCCCGAATAAAGCGTAGGTATTTTGTATTTGGGGGAGTTTCAGGGTTGATGAACTTATAAAAAAAGCCCTGCGAAGTTTGAATCAAATTCTCTCGGTTATATTTAGCTTTGAATAGGATAAGTTTTGTCTGTTGTGATGTCAACACTTCCCCAAGTTCGAAGATGTGATGAAATTTTCTTATTTTATTTAAATTTGAAAGTCGACCTTCTTTCGAAATGGTAATTCTTATTTCAATATCATCAAATCAGTACATTGTTGAATGTAGATACAAGTGTTTAATTAAATTAGGATTTGTAGTGGTAGCTTCTGTCATTATTCGTAAGGGTTAAAAGGAGTTGTTTCCACTGCTGCCTGTCATCCTGTTTTGATGTCATTTTGCTAAGTATGACTAAAAGAAAAATCGAAATTAAACCACACTAGAAAAGATTGCAGAAATTATTTTCAGCTTGAAAACGAAGGTAAATCTTTCTTAAAAAACTTTGATCTAAACTAAGCCCACTAAAGTCACTTCACATTTTCTTCTACAAATAAAATATAATTATAAACTCATTCTACTTTTTTTTACAAAAAAATGAAACTAAAGACGAAGACCCGAACTCTTAAAACTCTGTAGAAAACGACCACAACATGCATATCTCGAACCGGTTAGAACGAACTGCTATTTATATCTCTATCGCCGACTTGTTGAGGTGATCCACCAATATATTAATTTTTTTGCTCCTCTTAAAATGAATAAAATAATTAATGCCTCGAAAATTATTTAAACCAGTCATTCCAGGTTCCTTGCGTGCTCATAACTTGTTGTTCATTCAAAATCAAATCCCACCAATTTAACAAGAACTCAAGTGTAAAAATTATTATTTTTAATTTTTACCAAATTGTCGTTCTAAAAGAAAATACGTAAAATTATAATTATCGGTTTTAAATTAATAAAGCAATTTTTTTTTTTGAAGAGTTAGAAAGTAAGTAAATACAAGAACGCTTAATTTTTACGCGCTCGAGTTAATAAATAAACAACGCAAGCTAACTTTCGCAATTAAACAATTTTAACGCGCTCAACTTTTCTAATACAACGAAGTTTTAACTTCCATGCCTAAAATTTAACGACACGAGGCATTGCATATAAATTGCTTTATAAAATATGTCGTCCGCAGAGATTTGCGCTCAGGACCTAAACTCTCGGCCCAACTGCTTTATTGCTAACACGAAAATTATGTTTACCGAAAAAATTACCGGCTTACAACTTAACACTCTCGATTTAGCCTTTCATTATCGAACGCTCATCGATATTTACGTAATAAGTAAGTCAGGACCCCCTGGGAACTTCTTAAAATTTCATTTAAACAGTATGTCATAGTGTACGGATTTCACCAAGTTTTAAAATAACCAGGAAAGTGTTCTGAGTATCCAAAAAGAGTCTGGAAAAAATCAAGTGTCTTCTACATCCTTTTGCAAACAAATTAATGTTCCTATTTTACTACATTTTAGTTTCGCCATATTTTTTATGCTTAAACGCTTTGGTGTGAAAGTTAATGAAAGACTTAAGTGCAAAAGTGAATAAGTTCCCTTCTATATACAGGCTGTCCCATAAATAAGGTGTCATATATAAAAACCTTTTTCCTCTAACAAAATTACGATAACGGCATCGTTTGGCTAAAGTATAATACAGAGTACGGACCTGGCTTTCCTGTCCTGCGCAAATCAACTCCTATTATGCCGCAAGGCGAAAGCTTTCAGTGAACCACAAAGGTTAATCAGTTTATTTGTGAAATTGTGTTGATGTAGAAGCAGCATGTTTACAACTGTAGAATATGCGGATATGTTTCCAATGTATCATCATAATAATAATCCAGGACGCAGTACACGTGCAATTGGCATGCCACGTACTGTTGTGCACTGTATTCTGAGAGAAAATTTGTTACATTCCTTTCACGTGA
Organism: Dorcus hopei; assembly: GCA_033060865.1. Taxonomy (NCBI): domain Eukaryota; kingdom Metazoa; phylum Arthropoda; class Insecta; order Coleoptera; family Lucanidae; genus Dorcus; species Dorcus hopei. The sequence goes on from CM065420.1 coordinate 20,778,266, forward strand.
AACGCATGCAGCAAAAAGAACTGGCATTAGCAGACCTTAGTGAAAGCAAATTTTCGTTGCCGTACGGATGTCAACGGAGGGCATTTCGAACACTTGCTGTAAACATCGCGGTAAGTAATGGCACAATGATCCAGAGACCTCAGCAATACGTGTCATTGTGTTGAACAGGTTAGTTTTATTATCGTTTTACATTACATCTGCGTGCCAATTGAATTTATAAGCAAACAGGGCTGCACACCGTGCGTAATTTCTCCTAAAATTTTCACAAAAAAAATTATTGAAGCAGGCCATTTTCATTTACATTCACGTTGTGTTAGCACTTGCATTATGGCCCCTTATTTATTGGACATCTGCATAGAGAAGTTTGCGAGTAATTTCCATTCGTTGAAGAAATTATTACGCAAGGTAAACACACATGATTCAATTAAGTTTGTTATAATCCTGCACTATATATATAATAGTGTAAATATGAACAAACTTACGGGGTAACAGGAAACCGGTCCTGGCATTTCGTATTCATTACATAGCTCATGAAAGGTTTAGCAATTAGGGAAAATTGTGCTAATTCCATAAACATAACTTGTAATTCAATAACAGAGTTGAAATTTTAAACTAACTAAAACTAAGGTAGCGCAGTCGGGCAAATATATTGTCAGAAAATTAAACCAAACAGAGATCGTGCCGAGAATACGTAACGAATCACTTTGCGGGGCCCGGATTTAGTGCCGGTGCACTTTTAAAAGTTTCTCCGGGTCAGATATTTAATAAAACACCCGGAATAGTTCAAATATTTTACTTTCGCCCCGTCAGACGGAATATTTTAAAAATTTTCCCTAATTACATTTTATTTCGGATAAGTTTCTAAGTTTTAATGAAGTTTTAAGAAGTCAATTTGAGCGCACAGGACTAACACTCTTCGGGGGAAAAATTTAAAGTTCTCCGAGTACAGATATTGTATTTACTAACTGGGAGTTTCACTTTCACATTCTTTTTTAAATAAATACTTTTTGCTCATATTTTTTTAAAGGTCCCAGTTCTTTAGAATGCCAATTAAGAGATATCATTTGCAGAAACCTTTTAGTAAACTTCAGGGGTCTTCTTTTTTAATTCAAAAGCGCTAATATTAAATAATCCGGTAGCATTGCCTGTGGAAATGTTTTGTTTTAGAAAACGTATGTCGCAGTGTTAAAACTGGACATGTCAGCATGACATAAATCATAAAATATCGATTATTACTCACTCATAAATTAAATAATTTATTATATAAGATTCACAGAAAGACAATTTCTGTATGAGATCACCGGGCAGCATGCGGTAAGAATAGAGCTTTACGTAATAATTTGTAGCACATTCCCTCAGTAAACACAATCTGATGTGATAATTGGCGGATAGAGGTGTGAGAAGCATTTTTCATTGTCTTGCAGTTTCGATAACTTCAGCAGTAGGTACGTTTTCGAGGTTGACCCATTGTTTTCCTTCAGAAACACCTCCAGTTTCACGAATCAGCTGTACACACCAATGCAGGTCGTCTTCGAGTGTTTTATAGCCAATAATGGCATCGGGAAATTCAACTCTAAACTCTTCCAAGCAGTTTCGTACTCAGTATACTAATGCCCCATCGATTTTTGAACTGTTACAAAATCACTAAACTGCTCTAAAGTAAACACCATTTTGTAGTTCACTAAATGTAAGGTAAATGAGTTCTGAAAATAACTTACTTTTGTATAAAACTCATGATACATCACATCGTTAAAGAAACTAAATTAAATATTACAGCATATCGTTAACTATTAATAAATATACTGATGCTTTTATAAGGCGTTTTTAATTTAGGAATTAGTCCAAGATGTTAACCACACACGTTCTACCCACTGCTTTTTAATTAAATAAATTCTTGTATTTGCTGGGTGAAAACCACGAATTAAGATAAACTCCAATGATTTTCCTAATTTACTAAAAAGTGCGCAGGAAGTTTTAAAACACTAATCTGAAAACCAGCAGGACCCGTCCGGCTTGCAAAATGCCCTGAAACAGCATCAGTTGTTTGCATTATGCTTTCATATTGCGAGCTTATCAAGCCAGTAAAAGTTTTATTGTCTGCTTAGTTTCGCCGCTCGTTTTATCTCCATTAACGAGCCAGAGCTTGTCGCTACGGAAATCAAACGTAGCAAATAAGTTTCTACGCGGAACAATAAATTGCCCTGCAAAAACTTGCGCGAAACAACTTTTACAGTTTAAATCCGCGCAATTAGACTATTGTCTGTTTTCATACTCGCTGGCTTTTTGTGCAATTTTAACTTCACCGCAGGCAGCTTTTTGAGCTTTTATTTTCAGGCGAATGCACGAAATCATATCGCGTTTTGCTTATGCTAAATGTAGATAGTTCTGTCATGAAAAAAGAATTGTCAAACGTATGAAGTAGTTTGGGCTTTAATATTATGTTCAAAGCAGATCCGATTACTATAATAATATTGAATGTCTTTGTATTATTGCTCTGCCGATGGTGGTGTTTCAACTAATATACGACACATTTATATCAATAACTGTCCATGGCGCTGGAATTGGACTCGTGAATCACTTGTGAATTTGATTTAAAGTTTAAGTGGCATTTCAATATCCGTGTTCACAAGTCACTGGTGGTGAATTACATGGCACGTGCAGAAAATGGCCGGGGTTGGACAGGTCCAATGTCTCCGTGGGGACTCGGACAGGTCGAGTCTCGGTTCGCGAGGGGGTGCTTCGGTCCCTTACGGCGCCCGCCGCGACGCTACAGCGCCGCCAACTTTTGCAATACATCAAACGTGCCACTCTCGCCCAAACAGATCTGAATTAAACGTACTAATACCTGTCATTACGGGGACCAATTTCAAAAATTCATTTGCTATTTCTTTCTCTTTTAGTAAACTTTAGGAGTCATCTTTTCTAATCCAAAAGCACTAATATTATTAATAGTATAGCACATCATTGAAGAAACTAAATAAATAATAGAAACAAGTTGTGCAAAAGTATTACACTGCGTATAAAATTGTATAAAAATACATAAATAATAAATAAAGACCAAGGATACGTTAGTTATTTTTTATTTTAAATATGCCAGGATATTCTAATTGTATTCTAATTGATTTTTAATTAAAGTAAATAAATTCAATTTATGAAATCAACTTTCTTCAATATCTACATATAAAAAGAAGGCCTGATTTAAAGTGGTAATTGAGGAAAGCCTCATTAGGAATTTCGGTAGACACGACTCAATGAATATAATTATAAAAGTGTTGCTTTGATTTACGCTGAAATCTGTCTGTGCAGTTGACGTTTAAATTGTATACTTATCTGTATGTAGGACGAGCATTTTAACATTCATCGCCCTCTTATAAGCAAAACAGTAAGAAACAAAGCAAGGCGAAGAATCTCTTATATGAATTTTGAAACTTTTTTAATATAGAAACACATCTTGCTCATATACGACAGCATTATTACTTTTCCATACGGTGATATTTTAGAGACAGGAGGCACACGCTAAAGTTGAAATTAACATATCCGAAAAAAAGAGCAGAGACACTCGTGGGGGGGCACGGAATTCGGTTTTTGCCCGGGTTCACGTTTCGAGATTTTTTGCCCTGGTTTTTCACCGGCCAGAAATTACATTATAAATACTGAAGGTAAACAAAAAGAAACTTTATTTCGGCGGGCCGTGCATATAAAATGCGACGGAAAAAGGCTGCTGTACATTCACATTACGTATGGATGGCGAGGGTCAATTCAAAATAAATGGATTCGAACCCTCGTCATTTTTATTATTCAAACTTATTTACAGTGTACCGAAAACACGTGCCTCTGAAAGTAAAACGAACACAACCTCACTAGTTTAATTTCCATTCGTGTGTTGAAACGAGCAAAAAATTAAAAGGAGGTATTACCAATGAAGAAGTACAAATATGTAGCTACTATTTTTTCCGAGGCAAAAAATTGTTTAATTGAAAAATCAAAATAAATGTTACAGGTATTTATTTTACAGAAATAAAGCAAACAGCACTTTATTACAAAAATAAACAGACCGCTTCATGCGTAACAATTCGATTTCATATCTGCAACCCTCCTATATGCCCTTAGGTAATCTAACAATATAAACAAACTGAAGCGCTGCAATAAAACTTAAAAGTTGAGTTTCCACCCTCGCTCATTCCGCAACCCTCCAATATCACAGCGTAAATCTCACGGTATTATAACATTTTATTATGTTTAATTTAACTAACTCCAAAATTAATTGCCGAAGTCATTATAACGAACGTAAAGCCAACTTTATTTTTCCGAGGAAGGGCGTAACTAAATAAGAAATAATTATAAAATCGAAAACTTTTAAAGAAATGAAGAGTTTGAATAAAATAGAAGACTAAAGGCCTTTTTAGACGGTCACATTTCTTGTAACAAATTTGTTACGAAGTGAGTGAGAAGTGTCAATTCAACCAATCAACATTCAGTGTGGTAGTTTATCTCTCTCACTTTGTAACAAATTGTTACAAGAATTGTGACCGTCTAAAAAGGCCTTATCTATACTTATGTAATTTTCTGTAACAGAAGTTTCTCAAAGCTTTGCGATATTTGAACTGCCTTGCTTGAAACGCCGAGAAAAAAAAACTTGTAAAGCAAACAAATAATATGCACGTAAGGACTAGAAATATTCTGCGAAGTTTCGTATACGAGTCAGTAACGCATGAAACTAAAAGCACATTGGAACTAAACAAAGTGGAACTTAGAAGACCGACGCGACGGAATTACTCATCAAACACTATAGTCTCTATAAACACATCAATAATCTTGGGGTTGCTGAGAAGAAGAGAAAATTCCATTGCATCCACAGATCCTATCAGGGAAGCATTTACCTTCGATCAAAAGAAACATTTTTGAATAAGAGAAAGTCACCTCCAAAGCAAATCCTGGATTTGCCGAGAACTAATTACTTCTGCTTGACGCTTCTGATCAAAACTTGTAGGAAAAACTGACAGCAGCGATGATTAATCTCCTTTCAACTCCGGTGAAGCCATCAGCTCTTACAAATTTGCCTCCATTGCCCAAACGACTAGGTAGGTATTCTTCATCGATACTTGTCAGAACTTCTTGACCCAATTATATTTGACATGAGAAAATAATGCATTTTTGTTTTTGCTCAAAAAAATCGACGCTTGATAATAGTACACTCCCTGAGAAGCATCGCCATCTTGTAATAGCTACATCTTCGTTTCGCTTTTGCGCACTTGTTGTCTGCATCAATGCATCATTCAAAAATATAAGTCGCCGCTTAAATTTCGTACAATTTCGCACGTACTGATCATCCCCTGTAAAAAAAAAATAAGAGAAAGAAAACAAGAAAAACTGCGAGAAGAAACATGAGAAGGATTTGGAAACGGAAGACAAATCAAAAAATATGAAATAAAGTTCAGAGAATGAAATAAAAATCGAATTCGATTGAATAAGAGAAGATACCTCATGAAATTTAGAAACCAAGTATAGGTGAATGGAAGAGAAGGTAAAGGTTAGAAATAATAGCTGCTTTCTTTCGCTGAAAAGTTTGAATCGTGATTCTAATAATTTTTCGTTGCCCGCTCTGGATCTGAATGCACTTCAATCCAAACGGATCGTAAAATTGGAAGATTGAAAGGGGAAGTAGGATTACCGATCGAGATTGAAATTTCACGAAGATCCATTTGCAAGAGAGCACTCATCTTTGAAACTAAACGTGTTATGTTGCGTTTGGATCAAACGAAAGAAAGCAGCTACTATGAAAGGCGAAAGCTACAACGGAACTTAAACAGTATCCAAGTGTGGAAAGGAGAAGCATCATTCAAAAACATAAGTCGCTGCTTCAATTTCTAACGCACGAATTGATCATCCCCTGTAAAAAAAATAATATTGCTCAAATAAAACAAGAAAAAATGCAAGAAGAACGATGGGAAGGAGGTAGAAAGCAAGAATAAATCAAGAAATATGAAATAAAGTTCAGATAATGAAATGAATGAAAGAAGAATACCTCCTGAAATTTAGAAACCAGGTCTAGGTTGATGGTAGAGACGAAAGTAAAGGTCAGAAATACAATGAAAAAGGAAAGTTGCAACAAGAACCTGCTTAAATAGTATCTAAGTGCGAAAAGAAGAAAAATTCGTTTTTAGAGATTACTTAATTAACAACTAAATGCATGGGTATCCAATTATGGCGACCGTAGCTTCACCTTCTTGTATATATGCCCTCTCCTCACTTCTTATAACCTCCTTGGTATTAACTAACCAACTTTAAATAAGGTATATTGTAACGATTTTAAGTGTACTATTAATTTTTATTTTAAAATAAAAACACGAAATAGTTAATAAACTAATTTATTTACAAGCAAACTAATTAACACTAACATTTAACACTAGATAATTTACAAATTTAATCCTAATTTATTTTAACAGCCGAGCGAAAGTTTATAACGCGACTTTAATTCCGTCTAACGTTGAATTCAATTCGAACTGTCCCACTCCCCGGCCGCGTGCATTTTTATATGCCGGGGTTGTTTCTCGCGAACATTCTGGAGGCGACGGACTGTCTGGTCTAGTTTATTCCGCCGTCAAAATTCTCTAGGCTGTCGCCTAAGATTCGTCGACTAGACGGCTGTGACGCAAGAGACAATTTGGCGCCGGCTGGTGTCGACGAATCATTACAATATCAATACTAGGGTTTTAAAACTTTCACGAAGGGTAGAGATATCGTGTTCAAAAATGGGAAAAAGTAGAATTGGCTAAACTAGTCGGGACGAGTTAATTCGCCCATGTCAGGGAAGGGATTAAGGCAACATAAAATGATTTGCTAAATACATCATTTCATTATTCAAAGTGACTATTACTATTATTAGTCTTTGTTGTTGACTCTGTGCTTCAAGATTTGAGCACAATCGTCATAATTAAACAATCCTCTTCTGATTGGTGCTTCTCTATACATTTCATTCACTTTTCCTATCATCTTTGTTGTAAGTAAATAGTTCACACACACTTTCTTCACTGACGACCCCCAAGTTTCTGATGACATTTTCGGGATCAGTTGATTAGGGACATGGTGAAGATCACTGAGCAAGTTGTCTCATTCATAATTGTATCGAAGTTTTCCTCCATTTCATTTTTATCCGAGGAACTAAGCAAGTCGAGTACGAAACCGTCGTGATTCTGATCAATCACATCAAATACTTCATTAAACTCGACAATTAGGGCCTGCTCGACTATAGCATACCTATTTGAGATGGCCCATTCATTCTTCTTGGATATGTGTATAACATATCTATACTCCTGGAGAATAGGCCACCCCATAACAGAGTAGAATGGCCTGTTTAAAATTGTCGCAGTATACCAGAAATTCTATGGGTGTTTTCACCGACACTGGATTGTTTGAGTCAAGGTAGGCGATTAATTAAATTACCTACGTAATTTAATACAACTTGATTATTTTAAAATCTGACACTTTTACAAGCAAATTGAGACATGAGTCACCTTTTTAGTGGTGAATACACATTGTGAAATGAGTCATGACTTAAAAATGCACCTAAATCCATGCTTTAGTAATCACATGGCACGATGTATTCAATTATGAGGATCGCATAACAATATTCTGCTCGTATAGCTTTCAACTAAAGCGCAATGTATTATTTATTATCACTTGGCAGCGTTTACCGTGTTTCGGCAAAGTTATTATACCTACGTAAAGAGTACAAATTACAAGGACTCACACATTTGCGAAGGCCCCCCCAATGCACAATGTATTAGAATTTCGCACTTCGCACGACTTTACCCCCCCGTTTTCAACGCATGAATCCCATTTTATCTTTCAGTCAGTCGAAATAATGGCGAAGGGAGCCCCATAATGTTCACTCGACTCGTCTGCTCTAAAGATAGCTAACTGCATAGCTAAGGGTGCTGCTCGGCTCTAATTCCACGGGGACGCACTTCGTCTAGAAAAACTGACGGAATGAAAAGAATGAATCATGCGTCTATTCCCGGCGTTGCCACGTGCTTCGGCGTCGTCGGAGTTTCCTGTCGTTTTCGTCGAAAATTTGCGGCGCGTGACGTCTAGACGGTAAACCCGTCTCTTTCTAGCTTAATATATCTGTGTACAATTTTAGAAAGCGACACCGTCGTAGATACCAAAACATTTTGTATCACTTGCACCACCCTACTTCCTAAAGCTCTCTTTGCACTTACATTAATTTCTTGTGTAAACCAACCCTCAGTGTACGATTCCGAAACTATATGTTTATTTTATTCATTTATTTTTTATATATTTTAGGCTGTGACCACAGAAACTTCTGGTGAGTAAAACACGAATGTATTCTAGATCCGAAGCTTCATTTACGCGAGCACTAAATTAACTACTAAGTATTAAATTAAACAGAGTTATACTATATTGTAGTGTGTGCTAATATTGTACTTAATAAATTGTCATTGCATCCAGGTGTATGCATCGTAATTTACTGGCTTAGAAACTTAGTGTAAATACTACATACGTTTCCTGGGGGCTTAACGTGTTTGCTTTTTGTGCACGATACGAACACATGTGGTCGCCGTTTTTACCCCCGAAAAAATCTGAAAGGTTCGTCGGGGCTTCAGGTCAATGTCGACAAAAACTTATCTAAACTTTCATTAATATTAGAAAATCTTTCTTTGCCCGATAAAAATTACATCACCGACGAGATACTTTTACCACCCTTGATCGTGTAAGAATCACACTTTGATAATGATGACCGATTTTTACTGAAAATTACATAGCACATACAATGAAGTGTACAGGAAAAAGGCCGAATAGCATCTACTATTTTTAACGCAGACGCATCCTTCTAAATTTAAAAGTGTACGTCATTACGGAAATGCCATGCAATTTCTTCTACACATACATTTATTTCATATATCGCGCTGTAGAATGCATCCGGTTGAGTAGAAATTTTATGCCACAATCCCAGACAGGCAAATATTTTTATTAGTAGGTACATAATATAATAATACAAATTTGCGGAAGCTGCTCATATTCTACTTAATTAATTTCAATTATAATATGTAATTAATTTTGCTCCCCATTGTGGAGTTTATATACCAGCACACGTTCTCTTGTGGCTCTCTAATGAGGTTGATATTTATGAACACTTCTTTATCATGAATGGCTGTTAGATTAAACCATAACAAATTATCGACCTATTCTAACTCTTTAGACATTTAATTCTGCGACGTAGTTTTAATATTCAACCAGGTTATATCATTATGGCCAGAATTAATTATTTCCTTTTTAATTAATAAACACGTTAAATAAATATTCATTCATTGCCAATGAATGCAATAGGCAAATTTACATAAACATTGAACTGCTATTTTGTATAAATTATGCTATTATTTTCATATACGTAATATTGTAAAATGGAAGAAATCTTAAAATACAAAGTAGTTTGGAATAATTATTTTTCTTCAATGCAAGACAAATCTTTTTGGAAAACCTTGGATTACAGAAGAAAATGCTGCTGCTTCTTGATATTAAACACCATCAAATTCCTTTGAAAACTCTTGCCTTCAAGTTCCTTTAGAAATGATAAAATGATAATCAAATATGTGATTATGTTGGCAGGAAGACGGCGTTGTTCAGTTCCAGCTTTTCTTGATGTCCTTTCATCTATTATATTTGTCATAGATTTTTGTGCGTTTTGGCGGTATTAGTTATCCTTCTCCATTAATTCCTATCTTTCAAATTTTTTCTCCAGCCCCATTTGCTTTAGACTTGCTGAAGACTTCCTTTAAGTCTTCAGATATTTGGTCCTCCCATCTTTTTGTGTCTTCCGCTAGGTCTTTTCTCCACGGGTCTCTAATAGGTAATTTTCTTTATTATTTCATCACTATTTCCTCTCCTTTGGATATGTCCGAACTAACTGAATCTTTGGACTTTAATATTCCTGACTATGTGTTCTCTGTTCATAACGTTTTTCATTTCGTAGTTCATTAAGGGTATGTGTTTGTCTCTCGCCTGTTTTCTATGTTCCTAAAATTCTTCTCAGTATCTTCCTTTCTAGTATTCTTAGTTTTTCTTCGTCTTTATTTGATAGACACATTGTTTCTGCTCCATAAGTTAGTTTCGTTAGATTTCTGTCACTTATAATCTCTGGTATTTCCAGTAGGCCCTATTTCCTGCTTTAATTCTTTCTGCTATTTCTGTACTCCTTTCGTTTTTCCCGTCTATGATAACTCCAAGGTATTTAAAATTGTCTACTTTCTGAGAACAGTAATTATCAATCTTACACTCTTTAATATTTCAGTTCCTTTTCTAGCGCATGTCAGGTATTTTGTCTTATTTTGATTAATTCTAAGTCCTCTGAATTCAGCTTCTCTTGCTATCCTCCTTATAGTTTCCTTCAAGCTGTTTTCATCTCTTGGTGTAACGTCAGCGTGTCCTATAACTTGTATGGAGCTTTGTGCAATCGTATTCGTTATTTTCGAGCTTTGATCACTCCGTCCAGAGCGATACTAAAAAGCGTCGTCGAAAACCCATCCCTTAACCTTACCCCTACCTCTACATATTTTGATATTTTCGTTTGATGTTTTCGTTTGTTGTAACTATTGCTGTTGATCCTTCCATTGTTATTATTAGTAGTCTTCTCAGCTTTGTTGGTATTTCCATGTTTCTCATTTCTCTTGCTAAATGATGTCTTTTTACGCTGTCGAAGGCTTATTGGAAGTCCATGAGGAGTACATGAAAGCCAATTCCATGTTCGTAACATTTTCCGATTGTCTGTGCTACCATAAGAATCGAATCTATCGTTGATTTTTCTTTCCTAAATTCCAATTGGTACAGACCCAAATTTTTCTCTGTGTGTTTCTTATAACTGTTGTTAATAGTTTGTATGCCCTATTCAGTAGTATGGATTCCTCTATAGTTTTTAAAGATCGGTGTTATCTGCCCATTTCACCAATCCATTGGCATGTTCTCTTCATTCCAGATTTTGATTATCAGGTGATGTATTCGTTGTAGTACTCTTTCTCCTCTGTTCCTTATTGTCATCTAATTCTGCTGTTTTTTTGATTTTAGTTGTTTCGTCGCTTCTATGAATTCTTCAAGGGTTAGTGCATTTTCCTCATTGTCGCCTTCAACTGTCCTTGCTTCATCTTCATTCTCTGAGTTGTCTTTGTTCTTGTACAACTCTGAAAAGTGGGTTTGCCATTGTTTTGCGTTTATTTTAGCCAATGCATTGTTCTCCGTTTATTATGTGTTCAAGAAGCTTCGCTTTATCTTTGTTGTTTGCTTCAAGTTCTTGCATCTGTTCTGTGCTCCATTTAGTTCTCTTCTTTCTACTCAGCTTCGTGGCCTCCTGTTTTTCTTTCCTATAGGTAGTCATTGATTACTTGCTTCCCTGTTTTTATCCACCTGCTCCTAGCTACATTTTTGATTTTTGATCTTGATCTTTTCCTTACATTCTTCAACAAACCATTCTTTTGAAGTTTTTCACATTTTTCGGTCTACAATTTCTTCTGTTATTATTCTATTTTTTTATGTTTCCCGAATCAGTTTCTTTATGGTTTGCTTCCGATTTTCCTAATTTTAATTTAATTTTAGTAATTTGATATATTAATTTTTTTATTTGAATTCAATGCTGAATTCAAATAATTTTAGTTTGTCCTTCACAACTTTTTCAGATCCATCTGCCTCTGTTAACTGTATGTAAAACGTTGACTTACGTAGAACATGCATCGTCTGCCAAGTCTGTTTAATTTGTTAGTTCCCCTTACACGTAAATCCCACATACATAGGTATAAACTTTAGAGCTTTTAGATCCCCCGCCACAGATGATTATTTAAAACAAATTTTATCTTCCTCATTGAAATTTGTTGGCGGGCAACTTTCACGCAAACTGAACTTTCTATTTTTGTTCCAGATATCACCGAAGAAAGAAAGACGACAAAATTTATGCACATAGGTGAGTAAACGGCGTCTCGCCGAGGAGGGTTAAAAGCATTCACAGGCCGCTACTAATTGGAAATAAAAATGAGGTATTTGTTACGTGTTACACTTGTGTCAATAGGCCGAACGATTTTTTTTCTTTAGTGCCACCGAAATAGAACGGGTATTAACTTTTAACAGTGTTTGTTTCCTATTCTAAATTTAAACCGTAAGGGGAACATCAACCCCGCTAGAAGCATACCGTATGGTGCACGACCCGCACCCACGTATAAACTATGGTGTCGTATATTACCCCCCCATCTAAAAATAAATTTCAGCTTTAGGTTTTTAAATTTGATTTGTCTGGCTTAGAATTCAGAAGAGTACTTATGTACTTTGAAATGTATAAGCGGAATAATTCTTGATTGTATGCAAGTACATACCACGAAAACTTAAAATCTAGATAGAAGAGGTCGACTACTATACAAGATTTTGTTTGTTCGTTTTAGTTTATTTGCCGCAAGTAATCATTCATGCATTTCACTTTTCCGAAGTCATTAACATTAACTCTAGATGGCCATACGCAGGACGCTAATTAAAGATCAAATACGCTGCGTAACTGAAATTCCTTTTCTTATACAGTATGTCCCAGATTGAGTAGGCTACCATGGGTAACTTTCTTATTAGTGAAGATAGAGATTTGGTTAAATGGGCAATATTTTGCAGTTTTATGTGCCGATTCAGATTCCGTTGAGAAAATTTGAAAATTCCGAATAGTTCAGATATTATCGCAGAAAAACTGAAAATCGCTATTTTCTTTAATGTCCAATAACTTCGCAATTATAAAAAATATGAAAAAATGTTTCGTATAAGAGTTACTATGTTTGATAAAATACAGCTGAAAATACAGTCAAAATAAAATTCAAGATGGCGGCTGTCAAGATATTGATAGCAACTTTCTTATTTTAAATGGACGCCATATTGGATTTTTGTACGATTAAATAGCATTTTTTTTTCTCGTTTCAACCGTATATCACAACCCATATCTAAAAAAAAATTTTTTTTAATTTAAATTTTTTGTTTTAAATCAAGTAAGCGGGTTGCCTTTACTTATTACTAATAAGTGAAGGTAACCCGCTTACTTGATTAGTAATAAGTAAATGCAACCCGCTTACTTGATTTAAAATAAAAAATTTTAATTTAAAAAAAAAAAAAATTTTTTTTAGATATGGGTTGTGATACATGATTGAAACGAGAAAAAAAAATGCTATTTAATCGTACAAAAATCCAATATGGCGTCCATTTAAAATAAGAAAGTTGCTATCAATATCTTGTCAGCCGCCATCTTGAATTTTATTTTGACTGTATTTTCAGCTGTATTTTATCAAACATAGTAACTTTTATATGAAACATTTTTTCATATTTTTTATAATTGCGAAGTTATTGGACATTAAAGAAAATAGCGATTTTCAGTTTTTCTGCGATAATATCTGAACTATTCGGAATTTTCAAATTTTCTCAACGGAATCTGAATTGGCACATAAAACTGCAAAATATTGCCCATTTAACCAAATCTCTATCTTCACTAATAAGAAAGTTACCCATGATAGCCTACTCAATCTGGGACACACTGTATACATGGCAAATATATTCCGCGCTTTCTTTTTTTAAAATTTTGTTGTATAGTTTGTTAAACAAACCTACATATTGTTTTTATAAGCATAAATAATTTTACAACCGGTGTATCTAGTAATACAAAAAGTCAGTATGTGTTATTTTATTATGTACAATTAAGTAATGTGGAGTTATATGATATAGAAGTAGTATCTGGAATACCACAAGACTCTCATGTTGGCCCTGTACTGTTTTTATTGTTTATAAATTGTGGTAGTGATGATGGGTCCATGTATTTTAATTTAAAATTATGGTAACTAAATAGAAATGAATCAAATAACAGGCCATGTTCTGAATTATACCCTGCGATATTTTAACTGGACATTTGTATCTTAGAGTAACATTTCAACATTAGAAAAATTGGCGCCCAACGTGGGGCAACAACCCATTACATTACAATATGTATTTGCATAAATTAAATCATTTTTTTATAAATATGAAGGTTTCTAAGTGAGTGAATAAGGAAACTCTATTCTATTTCGTATAAATTGTAAACGTTGTCGGAATATAATTACAGAATAAAAGATCTCATAATTTCAAATTTATCGTTCAAAAACTTACCCCATTAACGGACCACGCTTGTCGAGTTAATTCTAAAAGAGGAAGAAGAAGCCCCTTTGTTATGGTTGACAGTAATTTCAAGTAAAATTTAATTCCGCGCGAGAAAGAATACCATTTTAAAAATTACCCCGCGCCGTAATTAAGTGTGAAGTCTTAGAAGGGGGCCTCCGTGTTTACACGTTAATTAACGAAAGTCCAATTCAATATTTCTAGTAACACCGACTACCCATTACGCAGTTGAGGAAATTACGTAGATCAAATGAACCGCCACAAATCATCGGGGCCTTGTATTTTAAAAGTTAAATTCGAACTAAACGAGGATTAATTTTAATTAGCGCTCGGAACGGGTTCTGTTTTTTTTTTTTTTGTTAATAACAAGGATCCATCTTGGAGAATGTTAATTACGACACAATAAGTGGAGCCAGCTTTTCCCAGGCTTCCTGATTAAAAACTTTTTAATGGATATTTATGTAATAGAACGTACTGTTTTAGTCAGGTTATTATGTTTCTCAAGCTTTATTACACCCATATGTGGTAAATTGCGCATTCCTTATTTATAAAACCTGCAAGAACGAACATATTTTAATCAGCAGATTTAGCAAATTGCAAATACTGTAGAAGGGTGTTTGTACTTTGATGTTTTAAATTTAAAAATCACCTAATACGTTCCAGTAGTGTCAGTTGGCTCATTAATAACGTTTTCAAGGTTAATGTAGGAAATATTTTTCATACGTAGGGCTGTCGTAATGATGAATATGTTCCAAATTCAACTTCCTGACCTGTCAGTATATGTACACACACAAGCATTCGATAAATATTAGTTTCTAGCAGGCAAGTAATAATCCATAATGTATTAGTTGTTTCGGGCCCGAATCGTCGAAAAAAAACCGAGCTCAACGATAATTTGACATTTCTCAATTAATTTTCCTCAGTTTCGAACGTTCCCAGGCGCAAACTTATCAAAACTCGTGTTTATAAACCAATTTAAAGTAATGGTATTGTTAATGGCTTCACAATAACTGAGCCACTTCTCGTTAAATCTTTAATTAAATTTATAAGATTCCTGTCTCACTGGCCTTTTTGCCTGTACGTTTTAATTGTTCGTAATTACAGATTGTCGTGATTGCTAATTTAATTTTCTATTAACTGCAATTTCAGTTTCGCACTGTGGAGGAGGACTTTTAATTTTATTTAATTAGATTTGATTACAGTACTCTCAAATCTAATTGCAATATATGTGTTCTTCTTCTTATTGTTTTTAATTTTAAAGACAATTTTGCTCTTCCTTATACAAGAAATGAAATTTTCACAGTAAGTTAATTTTGACGATGAAATAAAGGAAGCATCCTTGTTTTATCCTGTATTGCATTAAGGTGGAAATAAAGGAACTTCTCAGGTACATTACCTACAAATCGATGGCAATCACTCAATCTCCCAACACTCTTTCCAGCTTTGTTAAGGGATGACCGTCTCTCGACTTTTCTCGGCCTTCCTCCGCCGAAGAACAAAAACTCGACGTGATTACATTGTCTTTCGTAAGATTAATTGTTTAGTCATTCCGCAGTCGGATTTCAGGCCCGCAGTGACAGCTGTTACAGTGTCAGGCACTCAGTTTCTATAATGAACTTTTCGGTATATTGCCTAAATGGACCCGACCCATCGACTTAACATTAGCCTCCTTACTTTCGCTCTCCGACTTTCGCCCGGCCCGGCGGAATAGTGAGTGATAGGTTTACTTTGCGCGAGTTATTGTTTGACTTAAGAACTCGGGGAAATAAATTAATCGGTTCTATTATAATTAATCATTTCGCGCCTTTAATTACGAGAATAAATATTTGGGCTTTGCCTAAGGAAACGTTTTCGCCTAGGTAATAAATTATTGGCGGCCGTTTCCTTGAATTCGATTCGTATTCTTGAAATTGAAAACAATCAACTCGATAAGATGTGCTTTCAAATCAATTGGACATCTGAAACTGTTGACCTCAATTAATAAGTTTAGACATCTGCACACATTTATAAATAATACACTGTAGTCGCTATAACGTGAATGTCCCATGCATTTATATCACTATTCATGTTTTAGAATATGTCGTTCACATTTTAGAGTATCCATGTGTTCACGTTTAGGGAGACTACGATGTATACATATAGAGATGCTTAAGCTAGAGCAAAATTACACCTTTTCACCTTGATGCAAATTTCCGTGCATTCTTTTATAATTCGAAAATTATGTCCAGGTTTATTTTAGAACTGTAATAGAAAAAAATTCCATTCTATTGTAAACAATATCCTGTGCAGTCTTAAAGGTAAATCAAATAAAACGTTAATAGCGGAATAAATACAGGAATGCAATCAAACAGACGCCACAGTCCTTTAAATATCGCGCCGGCATAAAATTCTCTTGAACGTCGAATAAATCAATCGGGCGAGAGATGGAAATAAATGTCCCGCATTCCGCTGAATGTCTCCTTTTAAAATCCCAACATTACCGTCGGCAATCAAGAAAAATATTATAAGCAAACGATCGCTGAATGTTCATGTTATTGCTGCATGTTTTCCTTTAGAGAAAGCATAAAAGATAACTGCACATACCGACGAGCGAGGGAAATAATTATCTGATAGATTAATAAAATTTAAATTGAAATGGCAGAATGTTTTTATACAAACAGAAGTATATTCAATAAATTATTAATACGAAAAAATTCAAGGACTCAATCTGTTTGTTTAATAATAGAGAGACATGAAAATATTCACGCAGGCTGAAGGATATTATTATTTCTTTTTTATCAACATGCTATTTACATTAAGAATGATCATGAAGTATCAACTGTTATCGTAATGGTTGAAAATAAGAAGTAAATAGATACTTGTGCGTTTATTAACGTTCATCTTTTTCTTGAAGGATAATTTAATTTCCTGAATCAAAAGGCTTCAGTACTTATGACTTATTACTCCTCACAATCAAATCCAAATACGATCCTTTAAAAATCAGAGCGCTATTTCAACTAGAAGAAGAAAAAAATTAAAAGCCAAAGGCTAGTAATGAATATAGTTTTCGTCCAGGCTGTTTATCAACGGCACTATTTACGGGTGCGTTAATTTCACGGTTTTCGTTCCGAATTACCGATGGCCCCTCGGCCGAAAATGTGAAATTAAGACGTTAATCTCGAAATGGCCCCAAAATAAAGCTCATCGCCGCTTTTTGTCTTTCTCGTTTGTCTCTTAATTGTCGCACGGAACCTCCTCATCCTCCGAGTCCCCCCTTATTTTAACGATCGCGTTGCTTTACGATATTAAATGCAATTACAGAGCGAAATACTTGTAATTTATTGTTAACAAATCAATTTACATATGAAAAATACGTCTTTGAAATAAAATACAAGAAAGAATGACAAGTCGGTTTTACATCGTTCGTGCAAGCACGCAAGTCTTGATTCTGAAATTGAAATATTACCAATATAACTAGAATGTTGCTTTTTGTTAACGTCAAAGCGCTCGTTAAAGTTAAAAACAAAGAAATAAACCTAAACTCCTATATTTTTTATTAGTGCTTACAGTTTTCAGTAGTTAGATAAAGTTTCAATCGAAGACAAAAGATACTTTATTGATTATTTAGAAATGTGTGAAACTGTGAACAGGTGCGTGCCACAACTGTCAAATTACGCATGCATTTAGAATTGAATTGCAGTTTTTGCTGCCGCCTTAATTTTTTGCGCTAAATAAATCATGCAGGTCATAAATTACGATCATTAATAACACAACGTCACGTTGATTTGCTAATTTCATTACGAAATGTACCAGCAATTTTCTGTTAGGCATTCTCCAAGGCAATCATCTATAGCTTAAGATTGCCATCATAATCTTAATAATGCGAGGAATGTGGAAAAATCGATTCACTCCATTTCTTAATAGAAAGAAAAACGAATTGAAAATGACTCGAACCTTATTTGCATCTGCAAGAAGCACAGAACAACGTGAACGTGATGAATGTGTTACGGGCGGCTTTGTTTCCGAGTCTGTTGCAAGAAAATGACAAAATAATTACATACCAGGCGGTCTTGTCTTTTTAACAAAAACTTTAATTGTGGCGTTATGAGGGAATTTTACACTTACGTGAAATGAACCATCGACAACAAAAAATTCGAAATTTATGAGACCTAAGTAGGAAGTTCAGTGTTTATAACAGTTGTTTATAATTATCTGGGACAGGTTGCAAAATAGACGACATAATTGCACACTAGTGCCCAAGCGCACAAAAACGTAACATCAGTTAAAAAGAAATGGGAAGTTACAGTGTAATAGAACATGACTCCAATAATAAGGTTGAAAAGTATTCAGTCCGTTAACCATGAAATTATTTAATTATAAACGCCTGTAGCTATTAACTATAGTCTCTCATGTCTTCACACTTTATTACAAAACACTAAAAGTTAGCCATCAAGCACCGCTCATTAACAATTAATATTAACACGCGCTTTAGCACAAAGCAAGCATCTACATAACACCTCCACGCATGGATGGTTAAAATTTGCATCTGATTAGGGCTGATTCACATCACACACAAAATTTTCCCCGACTTACATAATTCGTGTGTCATACAGTCTCGGTCAATTATCACGAGCGAAAGGGAAGAGCAGTCCAAACTTGGGGGGTGGTAAAACGCAGTGAGTCAAGATAGAACGAGATGGAAGCAAAAGTGTGTCTAGCGAGCGCGAAAGAGATAAGGGGAAATGCGGTAAAAATGGACGAAATAAAAAGGGGGTCCCGCACACACGCAAGCCACATGTGGCCGATGTTTTATCATCTCGCTGGGTAGTTCTCACCCCTTGACTCATCTGAATTATACAGTCCCTACTAAATGATTCATTACTTGGCTGTACTTTTGTTTCTTAGCGGCTAGTAACGGGGTAATTTATAACATGATAGTAAGAAATACGTATATAGATATTCCGAGACTAATAAATAAATAAATTCATGTGGTGCGTGATGGCAGAAATATCATTGAATTTGGCTATTTGTCGTTCTTTCTATGTACATAAAAATGAAGTTATGTATAAATCGATTTAAAATATCGGGCCGATGCTTTTTTTTTCATTCATTTAACTTCTTTTGCTCCAGTTTCTACATCTAGCGACAAAAAATCAATAAGTTTTTATTGAAAGCCAAGGTTAAGTAAAGGCAGACTAAGAGGAAAGTCCAAAAATAATCAAGCACCAAGATATATTGAAACTTTAGAGTTCAAAAATTTAAGGAGATATGCAAGAATAGGAAAGGATGGAGGAAATAATAAAAGATGAAGGAGAATATAATAATAATAATAATAAAAATAGTTTAATTGCCCAACAGATAAAAATCCAATTACAGAGCAAACTTAAAATGTGTAATACGTACTCAAATGCATAAGTAAATATGTAGTAGCTAAATTACAAAATTAAACAAGAAAAAAAGAAAAAATTAATTAATTAAATTTTAGAGAATCATAAAATATGTCATCAAAAATCTTTCTCTGCTGCGGAACACATATATACAAGATTGGTGCCTTACATAACATGTTCGTCCTTGGTGTTGGACCCGAAAAAGTTGAAGCTGATCTACTTGAGATACGTGGAACATGAAAATTAACATTTGCAAGGAAGTGAGAGCAGTCAATACGTCCCACAACCCGTTTCCACAGAAAACGCGCAGCATGAACATCTCTGCGCCATTCAAATGACTGCATGTTGTGTCTACGAAACAAAAGCTCATTAGCAAGGATCATATTTGAGGCCACTTACTGGCCACGCACTTGTAACTTGACTGTACTCGGCCGTCCCCACCTTGTCTAAGGCAGCAGCGCAATCGGCGATCGATCCTCCCACTCTTCGATCTATTGTTCCTGTGTACACTCTGAATAGCAAGTTTTCGTATTTTCTCCGCAGGAAGTGACCCCAAATATGATCCATGCTCATTAGGAATATCCCTCGGCGGGTAAATGCCATCACATCTAAGTGAAAGGTATTTTAGAAATCTTCGTAGAATTTTTTCAATTCGTAGGCGAGCAGCAGCGTAGTAAGGAGCCCAGGTCATCGAAGCATATTCAGGCTTACTAGCAACGAACGCAAAGAATAAGGTTTTTAGCAATGTAGGATCTAATTAAAAAGCCCAAAGTTCTAAACGCAGATAGTGCAATAGCTTCTGTGAAAAACTCAATTGGGAATCAAACAAGACACCAAGGTCTTTAAAAGTGTTACTTTTAGTTAACGGCTGACCATTTATTTCATAAACTGAGTCGATACCATGCGTTTCTCTACTAAAAGTAAGTGTGTAGCATTTATTGATATTCAGATTCAATTCATCGAATGAGTATACCTGTGTCACACATCCATACAGCTGGAAACAGATGAGTAGATTTTTAAATCATCAGCATACGCAAGGACATGACAGGAAAAGGAAGATAGAAGATCACCAATGAATATTAGAAAAAAAAGAGGACCCAAATTTGACCCTTGAGGCACACCAGACAACGTTGACATAAAATCGTAAGATTGAAAACCATTGAAACAAACATAATTAATTCTTTATTCTCTGACGGAAATCCATTATAAAGTGTAGAATTAATTTAATAAATAAGGCAAAAAATTCGTATAGTCCTTTTATTTCTACACAACGTGTTGGTCAATTATACAATTAATTTTTAATTGACCAACACGTTGTGTAGAAATAAAAGGACTATACGAATTTTTTGCCTTATTTATTTTAATAATTAATTCTATTAGTAATGTAAGACTTGATAAGTAGCAAAAAGTTTAAATTAAACCCAAGAGAACTTAATTTATCCAATAATATAAAAAACTAACGAGTCACGAAGAAGGAGGAGTCCTCGAGGCACAAAAAAAAGCAATCATAAGTAGATGAAAAGGACAATGCTAAGGTTTTACATACATAAGAATCTATAGAGAGAGACATCGTAATACCTTTTAAAGCACGAGGAATGAAACGGACGAGACTTACAGCGAGGAAACCCAAAATTGTTAATAGAAGAAGCTTTTGTTGAAAGTCAAGGTTAAGTAAAGGCAGACTAAGACGAAAGTCCAAAAATAATCAAGCACTAAGATATATTAAAGCTTTAAACATAAAAAAACTGAAGAAGATATGCAAGAATAGGAAGGAATGGAGAAGATAATAAAAGAGGAAGGAGAATATAGAAAACTAACGAGTCACGAAGAAAGAGCAATCATAAGTAGATGGAGAGGACAATGCTAAGGTTTTCGATACATAAGAATGTATAGAGAGAGAGACATCGTTAGACTTTTTAAAGTACCAAGAATTAAACGGATGAGACTTACAACGAAGAAACCCAAAATTGTTAATAGAAGAAGATTTTGTTGAAAATAAAGGTTAATTAAAGACAATCTAAGAGAAAATTCCAAAAACAATCAAGCACTAAGATATATTCAAAAACTGAAGGAGATATGTAAGCATAGGAAAGGATGGAGAAGATAATAAAAGATGAAGGAGGATATAGAAAACTAACGAGTCACAATGCTAAGGTTTTCGATACATAAGAATGTATAGAGAGAGAGAGAGAGACATCGTAAGACTTTCTAAAGCACGAGGAATGAAACAGATGAGACTGACAGCGAAGAAACCCCAAAATTGTGAATAGACGAAGCTTTTGTTGAAAGCCAGGGTTAAGTAAAGGCAAACTAAGAGGAAAGTCCAAGGACAACGAAGCACTAAGATATATTGAAGCTTTAGAATTCAAAAACTGAAGGAGATATGTAAGAACAGGAAAGGATGGAGAAGATAATAAAAGATGAAGAAGAATGCAGAAAACTAACGAGTGACGAAAAAAGAGCGATCATAAGTAGATGGAAAGGACAATGCAAAGGTTTTCGATACATAGGAATGTATAGAGAGAGACATCATTAGACTTTTAAAGCACGGATGAGACTTACGACGAAGAAACCCTACATTGTTAACAGAAGAAGCTTTTGTTGAAAGCCAAGGTTAAGTAAAGGCAGATTTTACAATCGTCGGATAAGCATTATTCTTAGAATAACGTGACGTAGGTGTGACATAGATATGGAGAAACATTTTCTTTTTTTTATCTGTGGTTGTTGCCCAACGGGGTCCTAAGTCATAGACTTGTCAGGACCTTAGGAGCGGGAGTGTATTTGCGCGGTTCGAACCGACGACCATGCGATTGCAAGGCCCGTCCCTTACCACTTGGACCGTTCAGGCGTTAAAAGATATTCGGCGAACAGTTATTCCACGATTGTAAAACTGGGCCTTAGAGGAAAGTTCAAGACTTTAAAAGTACTAAGATTGAACCTGAAGGAAACTATGCAAGAAAAGGAAGGAATGAAGAAGATAATATAGGATGACGAGATATAGAAAACTAACCACTGACGACGAGAGAGCAATCGTAGATGGAAAGGACGATGCATAAGAATAAGACTTATATAACGAAGAGATCCAAAAGTTTTAATAAAAGGAATTTTGAGTAAGTGGAGGATTTGAAAGGATCAAGCAGTGAGATATTAAGGGGTTAGAGTTCAAGAGCTGTGGACGACGGGAAGCATAGGAAAGGAAGATAAATAATACTTATTTTTAGAGAAGAAAAGAAGAGTTCTGCTACATCAAAAGAATAGTCAAGGGCGTTAGGTTTAAGTATAAAAGATCTTGCTGTGCTTCTAGTTGAACTAGGATCTTATCTATTTTGAATTAGTTCCAAATAATCATTGAATTCTTGCTAAGGGCAAAAAATAATTTGTTAAAAAAAACACGAAAGCAAATTCAAACAAACGACATCAAAATACTAACTAATATGAACGACGACTATTAGCTGGAGGAATGTTAAAAAAGTAAAAGATGATTGAGAAATGAAGTGAAGTAAAAACAAATTAACGTCGACTATTCCTTGGAAAAATATTGAAAAAACAAAGGATGATTGGAAATCAAAGGACTATGAGTGAACAAAAATAGAATTACACTTGAAACAGATATAAAAAATTCAAAAAACGAAAGAGAACTGAAAAAGTCAATAGAAGGAAGCGTTAGGAAGATGTTTGTGTGCCTCCTGTTTGAAGTTTTGAATTAGAATTCGTGCTGCATTGCTAGTTTGTAATTTAAACAAAAACTGATTGTACATTGAAGTATATTTTTTTTAATTCCTGGAAACTATTCCGATTTCCTCTTTACAATTTCCGTAATTATTAATGTGTACTTTCATTAAGGCAATTCTAACGACGTTAAAGAAGTCGGTGTGAAGCCGTGTTAACGCAGACGCCGAATGAATTTAAATGGACTCACGTTTAATTCTGTTATAATTTAAGTTTTTATGCCCGCAATTAAACACACCAAAACTCTCATACTCGGATTCATTAAGCCTCACGAGAGTTTTTGTGCGGCACAAATCTATTATAGAACATCTGGCAGGGCTTTTCTTCGAACGCGGCGGCGGATGTGTTATACAAATGTCTTGACTACCTCGATGCTCTTTGTCTTAACATCACGATAATGGAGTTTGAGATGATTAAAATAAGAATAACATTACATTATATTTAAACACTTTCTTTCATCCCTCCAAGGCTCCATGCAAGCTAAACTTGTTTCGTAATATAATTTAAATAAATGTGGCATATTCGAGCTTGTGAGTTCTGAATTGTTGCTTAATGGATAAACATGGATAGGCTCTGTGTGTGTGTGTGTATTTAGTTGGTAAATATGTATGAATTTACGCTTTTAGAAAATTCCATGTTCAACGAAACATACATTTTGATAAGACAGTAGCTTAATAGCTGGAAACGCGTTAATGGAGAATTACATTGTTTGCCGACGATATAACTAAAATCACTTATCAGTGAAGTTCCCAGGCGAGCAAACAAAACGGCAAGAATTCCGAATCACCGAAACACACCCTTTGTGTGACTAATGAAAATTAATTATACATACACCCTTTTCCGATAGCGCGAAAGGGTGCAATTTGCGCAAGCAAAATCTGATTTTCCCGCAGATGATTCATTTTTCATGTGCATACGAGTCGTAACATATGGAAGACGTTACGACCACTTGAAACACACGTTCTCAGAAAATTATGCTAATCAGCGTTTTACGGCCGAACTTGGACTTGTTTGACGTGCCACTCCAGGGGAAATTTGTACCGTCAATATTATTTAAATTAACCCGGTGAGACGTTCGGGGCACATCCGATCTATCCGTTAGCTAAAATTTACTGCGATTAATTACCGGAGACGTTGCCATTTCGAAAACCAAGAAAGATAATGGCTTCTGGGACCATTCGTAAAACAATAGTGACATATTTTATCTAGAAATAAAATTTATACTACCGTGATTACGACTTTTTTATGCAAATCCTATCAATCATTTTGAAACAATTATAATCAATCATTCGGAAGCAAGTATCCTTTTTTTTATAAAAATATCCATAAATCTAAACAACAAGCTATGACAAGCCACGAAACTATTCGGCTTTACAAGAACTGAAATTGTTAGTATAACATTTTGTATAAAACAGATTAATAAGTTTTATACAGTGCGTGTTGGCAAGTAAATAATTGCAAATAAATTTAAAGTGCTGTTGTTTATACTGATGGCAAGTGCAAGAGCGGAAATTACCGTAGTGTAAAATTGTTCGCCTATGTTAATTAGCAACATAAAGACAAATTCATATGGTTACTTGCTACATATAAATTTTGTCCGGTCTACTTGCTACGCACAGCCAATTTCCTGCGAGGAATTCTTCTGCGATTATACGTGAGATAATGAGACCGCGGACATTATTAATTTGATTTTTTTTTAGTAGCTGCAAAACGCAGCGAGTTCTTCTTACACTACAATATCCAGATGGATGACTTGCGGGTCCGCAATCGGCTTTGAACGCATCGCCGTGAATTCCACGTTAATCATTATTTGCTTTGTATTCGTACGTTTTCTGCGATGTTTATTCATTATGCTGTATAAGGCGTATGTGTATTAACAATAATAAATATCAGCTTGATGAAAATCAGCAATTCTTCATCCATCCTGCATTTCATTATGACAGGTCATGGACGTGATGCTATTTGAATGAATTCGAAAAGAAGACTTAAAACTCATCCACATACAATTTCAGTATTAAATTAGATCTCATTTTGCAAAAAAAGAAATTTCGTTGAATCTTATGCTAACAGATGCGTAGAAATGAACACAGTAAATACATTAATCACGTTTTACTTTTAGTTTCAACTTGTGGTTTATACTCGCATTTTCTTAAGTCGCTGTGTAAACTTTAATCTACATTTAATAATGTGGTTCACTTTTACGCAGGTCTCTTTTTGTTCGGAAATTAGCAGCAGGTAATCACGGAGCGTTCGCTGCTGTTATTTGAAGCCAACGTAAAAAATCGAACCCTAATTAAATCTAGATCATCCTTTACATGTATGTGGTCGTGGTTAATTCCATTTGGCTTTCGAGACCTTTTTAAAGCCCGATATGAGACAATTACACAAGTTTTACGATTACCTTTTAAAACAACGGTTATTGTTGCGTCAATTTATGTGGGGTACAGTTAAAATGAAAAACGCCCCCTTTTCCCCAGGCCGAAATTGCCCTCATTTTTTAAGGAAAACTTGCAAATTTGTACGGAATTAACTCGGATGTCGTCGTCTGCTTTATTTCACTGTAAATTCGGTTTTTATTGGTCGGCTTGTAACAGGAAATTGGGATGCTATTAGAAATAAATTCCCACGCAGCCAGAATCCGTTTGTAATTAAAGTTTTTTTTTGCAATTGATAACATCGAACTGGAATTTGATCCCAGTCCGAAGAAAAACCGTGTACTTCCAAATACGGATGATAAAATGAAGACGCCCAATGCTTGCTTTCATTGGTTGTTAATTAGCTTTCAGTTAATGCTAAATAAAAACTGGCTAACATCGTATCTTATTTAATTAAATAGTCAGCATCAATAAGTACTGGTTTTGATAGTTTAAGCTCTAATTTTGCAATAATTATGCAAAACAATAATTAATATAGATGGATGATAAACAACTTTATTTAAAAAATATGTTAAACTCGTCTGCTGCATGTTGCATAATACAAAAATTATAAAAAGGACAACGTTTTATAACGAGTTCCGCCTTAAATAATAAATAGTTCGTCTTCCATTTTACTCTCTCAATTTATTCTTCTTACAGGAATACAAAGAAGACGGAAACCAAAAAAAAATAATAACGATGGTTACAGTAAAGCCAATATCTAAAATCACTTTTGTTTGCATAATGCATTCCGTGACAGTTTATTTTTTGTGAACACACACAATCTCCAGTACTTTTTCGAAAAGCAGGAGGCCCCCCCCGGACAAAGAAAAGTAGGAGCGCTTACTTTTTTTATGTGGGTAACAAATTAAAATTGTTTTCTTTAAATTTGGAGGACAACACTTGGGGGCCGCAATCTGGTTAATGTGGCCCAGGTAAACAGGTGCTGGCCGACCTGATTCTGAACAGCTGCCTTTTTTATTTTAAAATCTGAAGCCGGTTATTCGGCGGCGCAGTAATATTCGGGGAAACGCATTTTAAGATATTCCTTTTGGGTCCTCTGTGTTTAATCTAGTACTAAACTGTAATCATGTTGAGTAACACTTTTGCTTTTAGAGGGGCAAATAATAATCTGGGGTTTTTTTTTCGACTAAGAGATATAATAGAATTTAGAAAAGTATCGAAGTTAAAATTCACTTGGCGAAAGCGTTAATTAAATGTATGATAGCGCAAAATATTTCAGCATTATCGAAGTTGGATTTTAATTAAAATCGTTTGCCTTGTTTGGGGTAGGTACATATTTTTTGCCTGATTCCACATACTCGTGTGTGATGATTTACGTAAATTTGTGTGTAGTCTGAAAACTGACGGTTAATATATTCATTACAACAACTTTTATACCTTGATATGAGCCGGCAACTACTAACCAGACCCCCAGTTTTAATTTGAGCATTTTCATTAACTGAGTCGGGGCGTGAACGTAGGGATCAGATCATGTTTAATGTAAACGCTGAGTTGTAATTCAGTACTGGTTTTAAACGGACAATCAAGCTTAAGATGACCAACAACATTTCTCGTTCTGAAAAATCTCTGAAATGAGCTTTCAAGTTTGCTAACATCATGGAAATGAACTTTATGAATTTTATATCATACAAAGTATTTTTTGTTTTCTTGAAACGTTTGGTTCCTGATTTGGAATGATTTGTTGCTGATTTGGAACGATTTGCTCTTGACTGATTTTGATTGGGACGCTTTGTTGGAACAAATTGGTATTGAAAGGAGGAAATTTGATTTGAGAAGTAGTTGTAGAAGTTTGCCTGTTGAGGTCAGCCCATTGTCTCGTAGATACAAACGGCTTGTGACAAATTTAGGGGGAAGAAAATTTTAACTGCTCAATTTAAAAGATTTCTGCTTTCTCGCGACATCATAAGGCTTAGGCCTTAGGCCAAATTAAGTGTTAATATGACATTTAAAATTTTGACGCTAAATTACCGACACGCAGAAATTAAAGCGACAATGTGAAGTACCAACCTAAATGTATCTGGGAATTTTGATTTCTGGCAACACAATTCAACAGGTGATGTTTTTTTTTAATTTTGAGACAGACTGTATTTGATATTGAATTTGTTGTTAAGGTAAAGCCATTTGATACTGAGGAGTAAATTGTTTTTGAGGTAAAATCGCCTGCTCAAAAGTTGGAACGCTTTGCTGCTGAGCTAAGGGCCCTTGGTGTTGAATTGGGATCCCGGGTGCAGGCTTGAAATATGTTACGGTTGAAAAATTCATTTAAATTATTTACAATTCTGACACTCGCCCTGTATTTCTGCGGGAATCAAAAGGTCAGTCTGTGCCTACGTGCTGATCGTCATATTTCATTATATTGCGCCAGAAAACCATACGGCGCCGCTACCTAGCCCTATGGTATCAGTCTATTTCACTCTTTCGCCCGAGTAAAAATGAGTTCATCTCGTAACGACCTCCGCCCTAGCGTAGTTGGACAGAATGCGTCCTTTCCGCCACGCACGTATTAGTGTTGAAGATCTATCGGCGTGCACAACTATTGTTTGTGTGTGTTCACGATTTTTATGCTTCTTTTTATGTGAACTTTTTGATTGAAGCCTGAAACGGAATCTACTCCGAGATTTGCTTAACCCTTTCACACCGGGAACCGCAAGAATGCGCTGATTTTTGATTTTGAGTCATATCTGCGGGAGCCGCATTATTTCGACTACTGTAAAAACTACTTTGGCAAATCGGGAAGCGCACGATTGCGCGCTAATATTCTATTACAAAGTTGATGAAGTTGCTCGTAAACGCAGACCTAAAAAACCCCGTTTGTACTGCCTGTTGTTTTAAAAAACGCCCGCTGCGAAAGGGTTAAGTGCATGCCAAATAAAATTCAAGCTCTTTTTAAGCTTCTCTAGGCCTGTTCCTGGGACAAAGAACAGGTAGGTTTGATCGGCAACTTTGTGCGTATTTTCTGTTAGTAACGCGTATCTTTCCCCTACTCTTAGGCTTCCAATGGTAGTCATACCCTGTTCTGACAATTAACAACGACCTTTGGTGTGGAAGAAAAAGCCGTAATCAAAGTCGTAGCTGATAAAAGTTCTGACATCACGGCCATGCCTTCGTCCGGAAGAAGTTGGACGTGACCGCAGACGTGACGCCACAATCGGAGAGTTTGTGACGTAATACTTAACGCCGTTTTACGTCATTGGCAGCATTATCCTCCGCTGGAGGGCGCTCGATTGGATTCTTCCACCACACTTTTGACAATTGTTTGGAGGGCGCTCGATTGGATTCTTCCACCACACTTTTGACAACTGTTTGTCTATACTTTAACTTGAAGGCTTCCGCTGCTGTCGTACCGGTTGGAACCGCGTCATGTTGACTTCTTCTACTGCCGACGTTTCGTTCTCCATTGCAGAACTTCCTCAGGGCTGCTGCTTCTCGTGAGTCGTTGTCTATACGTTGGATTTTGGTTATAAGGTCGAAAATATTTTACTTATTTATTTACTTGTTTGCATCACCTAAACGTGGTGTTACGTTATTTCTATTCTAAACAAGTGACTTTAAATATTGATATTAAGCTTTTGCTGTAATCGAAAAGCAGATCTGTTTCTCGGACCAAAGTTTTCATTTAATCATAGAGTGATGATTACAAGTTTACTTCCTGCTCAATTTATTGTGACCCCTTCTGGGTCGTATTTGTTAGTTGTTTTAGTTTTACTACATTTCTGAGCATTTCAAATAAAAACAAGTCTGCTCAGCTGATAACTTTTGTTTTATTTAACTTGTGCCCCCTTTGTGTTTGGGATTTCGTTGAATCCTGCTTTTTCCAGGAGTTTAGCCGGCGGTGCTGGAGAATTTTGAAGTTACTCGTACAATTTGCTGTCTTTCAGGTAGGTAGCAATTAATCGTCGCGAACGATGTCCTTATATAGCCATTATACATATGGCCGCGTCATCCTATTTCGTTTTGTTTCAAGGCGTTATATACTCGTTCAACGGTGCGGTTGTCATGTTGTGTCGTGTGTTTCAATTTAACGGAGTTTTCGCTATGAAGATTTAGGAAAACATCATTGTCGAAATTTTTCTGTACCATTGTACGAGACTAGGGAGAATTCTTTTACCCTGCAAAGGCTTGACTTTTTCTTAAAATATCCTAGTAATATACGCTAATGGTCGACGCCATCTTGATTTCTAACTATGATGTTTCTTCTTTTAATCCAGGCTTTTTCGCCCCGGTATCTTTTACCTTTGGATATTTTGGATATTTTCTTTTCGTCCTGGTAGCATTTACCTTTGTGCTTTCGGAACTCATCATACTCCTCCCGTGGTCGCATACGGCCGAAAACAACACATACGCCCAACTGCAGGCTGCTGACCATCTCGTGCTTCGCGCAGAAGACAGAACGAAAGACAAGGACGATTTTCGACCCACAAGACTCCCTTTTGGACTGCGTGAGTTCGTACTGTATTTTATTTTACTGTTTCGTGAAGCTGCAGTATTTAAAAGTGAATTATCGACAGATCTGGTATCGTTGCCCAGCTGAATTAAATGGTTGTAGTAATGATAAGTATCAAGTAGATTATTTAAGTATATTGTACAGTCAGGTGTAATATTTTTGACCCGCTTTAGTCATAGTTTATTCTGCCGTCAGCTGTCGTATATGTTTAACTTATTTGCAACGGTACAACTGTTCTTGTAACAATTTGAGGTGTGTTTTATGTATTTGTGCATCTACCTTCAACGTATAAGTATAACATAAAATCTCCTGGATTTATTGCAAAAACTCTTGCGAATGCAAACAATATTTCGCAATAACTTCTTCAGCTGGATAATTGTTAACCCTGGCACCTCTAAAACCACGCCCACCTTCACTGAGCTTTCTGGGGCAACAGCTGATGTAAAGAATAAGTAAGTCAGAACTAATTCATTTTAGAATTTTTTGTGGTAGCACGTTTGATAATTGGGCTAAGCCAATTGGTTGTTGAGATGAAAGCCTTTGGTACCGAGTTTAAACAATTTATAGTTGAGGTGAAGCTGTTTGATGATAGCTAGGTTGACACAATTTGTTGTTGAGGTGAGGCCATCTGAGTTTGAATTGAAATTATTTATTGTTGTGAAATTATTTGCTATTCAGGTGATTGTTGCTAATTATTGGTCTTCTTCTAATTATTGGGGATTCGTTTACATCGTTAGTTGGATATTTCAACGAAAATTGAGGAACTCAATCTTACAAAACCTAACTGATCGCTTAGGGGTTGTTTCGGACGTAGACTTGCGCGGTTTTTACATTCGATCTTTTACAAATTGAGACTGTTTATAGTTTTATTTATAAAATCCGCGCGTAGTTTTACAGAAAGTGCTGAAAATGGCCACCATGAGCCCTAAGCGCCCCATCTTGAGTTGTCTTACTCCCTCACTCATATTTTAGGTGCTGAAAAATGCCTTCATTCTCTTATTTGTTCAATGCAACGAATTGTAATGA
Source organism: Dorcus hopei (assembly GCA_033060865.1). Lineage (NCBI taxonomy): Eukaryota > Metazoa > Arthropoda > Insecta > Coleoptera > Lucanidae > Dorcus > Dorcus hopei. The sequence goes on from CM065420.1 coordinate 20,809,444, forward strand.
CAATTAAATATATTGCTATACAAAATTGAAATCTTGTTGTCTCTATGTTTTCGTTTGTCTTTAAAAAAGAGTAGATTAATTTTCTATAACTATTATTTGAAGGCTTTTATTAAAATTCACCAAAAAAAAATACCCATAAATTTAAAACAAAATCTAACCGCAGGGTTCAAACATAATCAACAGGAAATCACGGCTACCTTTGTCTCTGTTTACCTGGCCTGCAATATGCTGGAACTACCTCGGTTACCACACCACACATAATTAAAACCGCCTCTACGGCACATACGCATAGAGATGACGTTTCGGATTTACCGTAGATGCAGAGGCAGGTGCAGAGAAGCAAATCTTACGATACACGCCTATAAGGATCAAGTTGGTGTGTGGTTTTCATATCCGTTTGACAGGTATCTTCGCTGTGGTAAATTATTCGAGATTCAAGGCAGGTGCAAACCGTTGTTGTTTGTATGTCATGGAAAGTTCGGTTCGGCTTTAACTCAAGTTGGACTTGGACGACGCGACGGAGATTGTTGTGCTGCCTCTGCGCGAAATCGAAGTTCCAATAACGCGAGTAATTAACGTAATTTGTCGATCCAGACACCTGAGAAATTCGTAAATTGGCACTAATAATTATTATAGCAATTACCGTTTCGTATAATGTAAATTTATCAGGATACAAGCAGCACCAATCACAAACGCTTAATTACGGATTTTGGTCCGTTAAATTTTTCTTTGCCTCAAATGCAATCAATATAAAATAAACACCATGTATAGGTGCTTACCGTTCACAAAACGTACATGGTGCATCCCCGTTTGGTCTTAGCTTAATTGATGTTGGCTTTAATTTAATAAAGGCCGTCCATTAGAAGTGTGTTCATCCCATTTTCAAGAGCCGTGCTTTTTCATTATGTACTTAAAAATTTCCAAATGCAAAAAAAGCTGCGTTGCGGCTTTATGTAATTCACCGTGCAAATTCACAGGAGAATAAAGCGACTTCATCCATATGCAATCGGCGAAGCTCGAAATTTCTGCTGGATAATTAAAGACCGTGCAGAATTATAATGATCTGCCTCGGCTTTTCTGCATATTATAATGCGGATTAATTATAATAATAAAAATTATGAAAGGCATAAAAACAAAATTGAAGGCTGCGAAATGCGTAGAAAAAGCTTTGTGTATCTGAAGACGTATTCCCAACCCAACGTAATGCGCAACGTCGGTATTACCATCGACGTTTACATAGGAAGCTTAAACCTGTAATATTGCAGGTGAGATTACTAGAATTTCGTATCTACATGTTTGCATATTGTATGTTTATGTATATATTCATATAACAGGTTAAAGGCTCTTACATTAGCTTATAGTATGTTTGCTTCTCACTAATACTATCTTCGAAAAATACCTAGACTTAAGATATTGTTATTTTATTTTCGTTAAAGGGATATTTATCTAACTCAAAAAACAAATCAGTTTAAATACGCAATAATTTATGAGTTAAATATCATTTAGTTTCTATAAACAGGTACAACTTAATTTGTTACTAAACTACTTGAAATAATTACATTTCGTGCCTATTTGAGCATTAAAAATATGTAAATTCTACGCATAATTATGCGTTTCGCTCTGAGAGTATTGATTTCGAAACGAGGCGGTCTCTTACAACTAAAATTACATATATTATTCTTGTAATGACGACTGGCCCGAGTATTAATTATTCTACAGGTGATCTACAAAGTTGCGGCCAACTAGCCGGCCGCAGTAGTAGTTCGGTTAAATCGACGGTCGCGGTGGAAATTTAATGCAAACGAAAACACATTCGGAAATTCCGTCACACCAACTTCCTAATAGCTTCATGGTTTATTAAATGCGTCACAAAGGCAGTAAATCTTAGATAGGACGAGATTCGGTCGGGGCCTTGTTAAATGGTTAATGGTTTAATTTTTTGATGAGGATTTTTAAGCCGCACATATTTTGTGGTTATACACTTGGTGATTTTAACGTACCGAGAAAATTGTTTAATTGAAATTTTTTCGTATTTTCAGACGACAAATTTTATTACATTTTAAACTTCATTAGTTACTCAGCCACCAATAACATAGTTCTGCAAAAAAAAACAATAAGTGATTCTTACTGATGTAGAACGAAACCTTAACTGATAATAATGGATAGATCACATAAAGAACGTAAAAGTCATTAAATATTAATTAAATGGCTTTGTGAATCAATAAATACTTTTCCTGTAATATAATTTCTTAATTGCTCAGAATTGCTGTAATATCGTTTTAAAGTAATTCTGAAGATAATTAAATTAATTGAAGAAAATAGAAAGATCAACAGTAATTTAACATCTAACTTCCTAAGTAGAACAGACACTTTTAATAAACCTGCACGTCCGAAGTAGACCTGTATTAGAATTTTCTCGATCTTTTTGTTTGGTGCTCCTGTGTGTTTATTTTTTTCCGAGCTTATTTCTATCATTCTTTCATCTGTCTTCGTCATCATCAAGTACTCAAAACTTTCAACTTGTTCAAATTCCATGTCAACCTCTTTCTGTACCGTTAAATAAACAAGTCCTCTTTCTCTTTTAATTCTCCCGTAACGCTTTTACTTCTACGTGTTTTGATTTCGTTTCGTTTATGGCTAAATTAACTTTTCCTACTGCTACCTTATACCTATTTTAGTTCCACCTTCATCAAATGGAAGTATGGAACTGGTAAGAAACGTGAGGTACTTGGAGGAAGAACGAAAGAAAGAAAGGCCAAAGAACTGATGGTTCAAGTTTCAGTTTCTGCACTTAAAATAAACAGATTCTCTTTCTCTTTTATTTCTCCCGTAACGCTTTCCCTTCTACATGTTTTGATTTCGTTTCGTTTATGGCTAAATTATTATTCACTACTGCTTTTATAATTGCTTTACATCTATCGTAGTTTCTTCTTTGCCCTTGGCAAAAAAGATGATGCTCTTGGATGCTACTTTCGGCTTCGAACTCTGGGTGATGTGCACGACTACACTACTTATATTTAATCACGAAACGCAATCGCCTTTTATATAGTTTATGCCGGAAATTCCGATTACGAAAAACTTTGCATGTGGGACACTTGCCCTATGAGTCGTCGTGGTTTTCCTAAATCGTCCGCACTTAGTCATGTTTGATTATGCTTGCGTAATACCGATTTCTTTAATGAACCCCCTCGGCGACTGTTTGATGGTGCAATATGCTGCTGATATTCTCCGAATGCAGTTTTATAGCGAAGAGAGTAGAGACCGGATTTTATGTGAAATGTCTTTGCTCAGTTCTTAAGGTTTTAAAGATTTTTTAAAGATATCTTATCGAAATGAAGAGATATCTTTAAAAATCTTTAAAACCGTAAGAACTAAACAAAGACATATTATCTAAAATACGGCCTCTAATCATGACTCATGATGGCAAAGTCTTTGATAAAGCTAGTCGTTTGTTTATATGATTTTTAGGTAGACGTATTTGCCCGCAATCGCGTAGGCGACGTTTTATCGACTTTAACTTACGTAATGAGCTTAATGAGTTACGAAATGCCGATTTCTTACAAAGTAAAAATGAAAGATGAGGAGATATCATACTACTGGCGAAACGAAGTTATTGAATGGAAATAAATAATAAATAAGTCGTTACAGAAGACCTAAAAGGTCTAAAATCGTAGAGAAGATACTTACATGATCAAAAAGAACGAAAAGAAAGAAAGACTGCGACGGACAAAATGGAGGAAATTGAGAAGGAAATAAGAAGAAATGTGTCCATTCGATGCTAAAGCATAGAAGGAAGAAAAAATCTAACAAGAATAGGTCAAATTATACCGATAATTGACTGAAACTGAGATCATATAATAATAATATTAATTTTATTGTCAACTTGTCATTCAGACATGAACATTGTCAATACAATATAGACAAGATGGATGCTGAAACTTTTCATTCCGACATGGACATTGTCAATACAATAATGCACAAAATAGTTCTTATTACAAAGATTGTATATGGACGCTGAAACAGTGCATACTTTGTACACGTTCAAAAAATAAATAATTACTACTTGATAACTATGCACTTATTGAACATTTTAAGTAGCGACATCTTTCGATTACTTTTTGACCTAACATTGCAGTAGGATTGACAAATTGAAGCCAGTTCGCTACATAATAAGTCATTCCATGCAAAGCGGCCATGCTTGCTATCAAAGCATATGAGAATTTTAAAAAAAAATTGTGCAAATCGGTTTTGATTACAGCGGATTCCTCGAGCAGGCTCTGTACAGCTGTTTCAGGCCTAGTTGGGCCTTCGCCAGCAGCTGAAACAGCTATACAGAGCCTGCTCGAGGAATCCGCTGTAATCGAAACTGATTTGCACAAATTTTTTTTTAATGTACACTTATTGTTTTGCAACATATTCGTCAAAACTGTAGAAGCAATGTGTCAGTAGATATAATTCTTTGGCAAATTGCTTAGAACTTTCTATTCTTTTCAGGTTGGTAGGTAATGCATTATATGCTGTAATCATTTTGTGCTGAGAACCACGTTCATAACGAGACGAATGGTGATTGGGTATGACGAGATCATAAGCATATCTCGTTGTCATAGTCGTCGATACATCGCAATTTCTTTTAAGAGAATAATGGCGCTGTTGGTGAAAGGCTAACAATCTGTAGATATACAGGCAGATGTGTAGATATACAGGCAGATATTATAGAAATACAATGAGAACAGTTCAGGCAAATAAATGAAGATTAATATTAGGAAGTGCCTCAGCTTGAACGTACAATGAGGTCCAAATGTATTCACACACCAAAACATAGGAGTAGTCTTAACGAGCATATAAACATGTGTTCAATTTCGAATAGGTTTATTGTTAGTCGGACGAATACATTTGGATCCCATCATACAAACGCCTCCTTCTCTTGTACGTGTCTATATCGCCTTCTGTCTGTTACATTGCCACTTTCAAACAGCTACCTGTATAGAAGAATCCTGAACAGGCCGATTAAGAAAATAAAAATTATCGGGCGCAACAAGTATCTACTGTCTTCCTTTTTTATTATCTTCATCTGCCTTTTTTTATAATATTTGATTTGACTTTTTGTGGAAAAAAAAAACAAATTTCTAATAAAACGTACATTTTAATTCGCAGTACTTTAATTTAAGTTGTAAAGTTTATCTATCATTTTGCTCTGTTGTAAGGACTGCAAAGACCATCTTAAGAACGGGCATAAATTTTATTGCAACACAGATCGACCTTCAAGATTAAGAATGTACGGCATAACTCAAGTGACACAAAGGAAATTATAAATTCTAATGAACCACTTCGTCCTTTTAAATGAACACATTGCTAATGGTCTAGAGATATACAGTTTCCGTTTACTCATTACGTTCTTATAAGTGTATTTTTCAAAACTACTCTTTACATAAAATAAAAATTCTTCGACTGTCATGTCAGTTCTAGAATTAAACATCAAACTTACGCATATTTTTCATATTTGAAACAAGGACCTGTTAAATTCGAATATGAAGCTTGCATTTTCAATTTTGTTTTTGGACTAAAAAAAAAATTAACTTCGTATTAAGATCTGTATTAATTTTTATTTCTCTAGACGTAGACTTTTGAATTATTGCATTCCCGACCGACAATTTGTCAATATTGTTCTTAGTGTTTTAATCTTGCAAAATAAATTTCAGATCTCTTACAGTATTATGTCGTTGAAGCAATTCGCTAGCGCCAAGAACGAAGGAACAAATTTTATATCTAGCCATCAGTCAGTTCAATGGTTTTACAACTGTCTGGTCGGAATTCGATAACGTTCTTTGGTGTAAAACATCGGTTACTACTGCATTAAAAGACAAATGCTTCGCGAGTGAGGAATTTTAAACTTCCTAGATGTCGCCCTTATAAACATCATTCAAACAGCTTCAGTTTATTTTCGTTGCTTCTATTAGAACCCGATCGTTTTTAAATATTCCTCTTTTTTTAATTTTGAGCTCCTCGTCTAGCCGAGACACGATTCACTTTTTACACCGATTACCAACATAAAAGCAGCAGCTGAATGAACGCGCTCAGATTACCACCCGCGCAGCTTCAAACTGTATATTAGTGCCGACGACCAGTACTTACATTATTTCTAATTTTCCATGATCTCGAACGCAGTTGCTTCGTCTACAACCTGAAGCTTTCTTTTTAATTGAGGCCTCGGTGAATTTCTCATAATAACCAACCAGGTTTCCGCTTCAAAGAAAACTCCTGTTGAAAGATTATTTATGCCACTGAGAATTATTATTGCCGCCTAGTATGTAATTCATTTAATGTAGTTAAGGTGCTTTCATCACTACTTACGAGTGATATTGTAAGGGCGAATGAATAGTTTATTTTTTTATAATTAAAAACGAATGAGGATTTTGTTGCAAGGTAAGTAAAAGTAAACTTAATTAATTTATCGAAACAATTTGTTCATTTTCAGTTTAATGCTTTGGTCGGTTAAAAAAAAGAACGAATAATGAATTTCCTGTATAAATCATACGCAGGATGAAATCTTGTCTAATAAAAAATTCACTTAAAACCAAACGGGAGCCGCAAACATGAAATCACGTTTTTATTTAAATCACACTTATTATTTTGAAATTACCTATCGAGGAGGATAACTCGGCGATCGAAGGCATTAGTCTTACGTGAGGAAGAGCCACCGCAAAGCATAAATCAAGGATAAACAAGCTAATATTTAGAAATAATATATCAAGCAACTTCAGTCGTGTCAGTAACAGGTGTTTTGAACTTACGTACTTCACTTGCAGCTTTTTTAACTAATGATAGCGTCGTCGCTTTTACACCAGGATAATGAATCGAGGCTACGGAATACGTTTTTGATTAATTTTTTTTTGTTTATTATTAACTCCTAGGAAATTTAAAGCACTCACATTAATATGTTCGATGCAACGCAGCGCAATGAAATAGATAACAATTATTTTGCCCGTTCGTGTGTGTATACCGCGAAAATCATTCGGATAATTCAGACGTGACCAATGAAATCCGGTAATTGCCATTTGCTGGTCACTGCGAAATGTATATTAAAGTTCCGGAACATAACGTTTATTTCCCCCCCATAAATGCTGCAAATTGATTTTGTCTTTTGACCCTCCGCCCACACGTGATGCTGCTACAACGAAAGACAAAAAATCGCCAGCTCGGGTTTTACGTGTGTTAAGGAATTTAATTGCTTTCATGTTAACAATGAGACACTCGTAGCGATAGCCTCGGGTGGTGCGAGTGAGGGGAAACAAGTCCCAACAAAAGCCGAAATGTATGTAATTAACATAGAAGAGTTTTTTTTGCGTCTGACAACCCACGATAAATGCCTCGAGCTGGCCCATGCTTACAAAGTTCTTCGTTCCTTCAAATTTCTCTTTGATTTCGAATGTTTCCAAACCTATCATCTTTCCTTTTTATTTGAATTTACTATGAGCCATGCCTTTCTTAAGTCTTGAATCAAGATACGTCTGTGTCAAGCAAAGTAGGATTATCAGATTTGAATGAAAAAATAACTCTCACCATACAATAGAAAAATCATCACGTTGATATATCGTCCGTTGTCCTAAACATAATGGCTACATAATTTATTATCAAATATTATTACAGGACGCTTAGTAAACGCCAAAATCATAAAATATTTATGGACGGTAAAATCTTTAGGACGCTTTTAACGGCGAGGTTTCTAAAAAAATGTAGTCTATCTGTCACTTTATATCTTAAATAGCGGTAAACGCTATTAATATTCATTTGGTTGGTAATAACGTCCCTTCGTCTTGTTTTATAGTTCATTATTTTTTGTGACTTTGAATAATTCATATTGGTTATAAAGTACTGTTGGTTTTATATTGTTTCGTCGCTATTTTAAAAGTAGCTGTTTGTTATTAAAAAAGGTAAGCGTATACAGATTCAAGCCGGTCGAGTGTAATGATTATGAAGACCAAACAGGAATCTTGCGGCTGCCACCTGTCTCGATCCCACTACGCTATTGGTCCGGATTTTGTCGTTTTGTATTCAACTTCCATTTTTTAAATCACTGGCTTAGCGGAATACGTACTTCTTCAAGGCTGGCTGTCTTTAGTACGCGCGACAGACGAAATAAATTACGAATTTATGCCTCGCCAAAGAGCGCTCAATGAAACGACTTCTTTTTTTGTTCGTTATTTCGGCCTTTCAGTTCGAACGCTAATTCGAACATTATTTAGCGGTTTAATTGATTACGGGAGCCTGCCTAGGCGTACCTAATAGCTTTATGCGGATAGCAATACTAATTAATTTATTGAAGACGGTAATTAGTTAAGCCTTAATTAATTTATGTTATCACTAAAACGCGGCAGCTTCAACGTAGGCTTGATGCGTTTTAAGATGCTTATGGTAAATCAAGACAGGTTCGCAAGAGAATAAAAATATAAACATCCAGAAGGTTGGCTGTTAAACGCCATACATCATTTCTAATGCACTCGGAATATCTGTAAGATTATTATTACCAATATGAGGGTAAAAAAGTATATTTCCAACAATCGTAATGAGCAGACGCTACCGCTACAAAGAACCCTAACAAATTCGTTTTGTGATAAGAAAATTTTTTGTAGTTTTTCTATATGTGTATGTGTGTATCTCAAGTAATTTAAATCAAACCGGTTTGATTTTACTAATTATGATTCTCGCCAATCATTGCTAACAAATTCAAACCGGTTTGTTTTAAACTGCTTGATACACACACACATATACAAAAACCACAAATATTCTTATCAACAAACGAATTTGTTATTGTTCTTTGTTGCAGCAGCACGTCTGCTCATTACGTTGTTGGAAATATACTTTTCCATCCCCACATTGGTAATATCACAGCAGAACAGGGTTATCCGCGACAAAATAAAATGGCGATAAGAAGTAAAGTCCGAAAGTATGGGAAAAATGTTAGATTATTCCATACAAAGGATGACAGCGATTCCACTTTGAATGCCTGCTTTGACAGGTGAACAAATAAATCACATAAACAAAAACCAATTTAAAATTCCATGTTAAGAATTCCTAGTATTTTTCTTTCATTCTAATTTAAATTGTATTGTAAATACAGTTTATTTCCACAAGAAACATGTCCTATTACCGGAATTTAAAATATTGTAATCAATAAACTCATTCGAAATCTGTTTCGATTGTTAATTATTATAATTTCGTTTTGTGTGTGACGAATTATAATTAACAAAAATCTATTAAATGTTTAACAAACTTATTCGCATTATTTCGTCGGTTGGTTAAAGCTGTGTACAGACTTGACAAAGGACGCGAATTGCCTCGTCGCTCTCTCGTACAAATTCCGCATGAGGACGTATGAGAGTGTTCGCCGTTGATCTAATTGTTTGAAGTCGTCAGTAAACAAATTTGGATATAAAATATTACGTCTACATTGAGCGCCGGCAGCATTCGTATCAACCCGAGGTCGTACGCCACGCATCCCGAGTCATGCTGTCTGTATGCAGTTTAACCCGTCTGCTATGGAAGGTCAAGTTTTACAAGCTTTATTCTGAGCAAATAACGTGAAACGGTTATGACATATGTACGTACGCTGCGAATTTGACGTTTTAGTCTAAACATACCTACTTTTTTGGGATATATTTATAATTAATTAATTACAAACTGTTCCACAGATTTTTTTATATATTTTCTCGTAATCTGTGACATGCATTCACATACACGATTCTACGCATAATACCAGCGACATTTAAAACAACAAGTTTTATTGTCTCCGTGCGATAACAAGACAAAAGATTTTACTATCGGGTCGTGCATTGACCCCTGCGATCACCAGATTTAAATTCTTGCGACTTTTTTTTTGTGGACGAAACGGCTGATACATTCAGCTCTAGTAAATAATCCGTACGAGTTAACACACAATTATTTACACAATTTGTTACCCTTATTTCATACGCAATACCAGTTATTTTAGAAATTACTAATAATTACGCCGCGCAAAAGAAACAACTCAGACTTCCGTTCCCAGCTATTAAACATGCAATAAAACGAAATTGAGATATGTGTCAAGGTCGCATCGTGTGCAGGAAAGAAGTCAATAAAATAGTAATCATAAAATTTGTAGTCCTATTTTACTGCCGCGTTTATAAAACGTGAAGTCGTATTTCGTATGCAGTGCCGCAGCTTGATTTAGGGTTAATTTTTTTAATTTATTCAAAAAAGAAAATTTTCCTCTTAATCTGTGATATCGTTTTTTTTTTGTCATTCACCCTGTATGTATAGGGGAAACCAGGACATGTCACAATTTCGTATATTATGCAGTTCATTTCTAATTTATCATATTACTCGTCAACCTATCTTATATAATATACTTTTGGAAATATATTGCCACAGTTCCAAAACAAAAATGATGAACTGTGGTTTTTAATCGATTTTTAAGTTGGTGAAGGTTTTTGTGACAATTTACCCCGATTCCGAGGCATGTTGTCACTGATGATGGGGTAAGTTGTCACGGGTAATTTAAACGCCCAAAGCAGCAACTTTTCATTTAAAAAGCTTTATACGTAACAATAAAATAAAACTAAATTTCAAAAATTTCTTGCATTGACTTAAGTTACGTAGGTACTCTAAAAATTTTAAAAATACTTCATTTTGCTTTAGAACAAAAAGAAACCAGATTATAATAAATTTTTGCTTTTTGTAATGAAATAAAATAGTTAATTGCTGTCTTCTGAGAGGTCGCTCTGACAAGTTTGACAGATGTAAAACTGCGAATCAGGCATAGGGTTGCACAAAACATGAGTCCAATTTTTGCATTCTGTGCATTGCACCCATTTTTCTCGAGCTTTGCTGTTTGAGTACGGTTCCAAACAAACCAATCAGAAGCAATCTTCTTCATCTCCACTGCTTGAAACCCGTTGTTTCCCACGTGATTATTCTTTCTTCTTTTTCTTACCCGTCTTTTCCGGTTCTTTAAGAAGCCTTTTGTTTGTCTTATATCTCTAAATTTTTCTTCCAATTTTCTTTTTATAGGAGTATCTGTCAATAATGCAGTTTCACGTTTTCGGCTGTTATTTCTATTTGCCAATTTTCTCTTTGCTGCCTTTGGCAAAGGTATCACTTCTAATGGAGAAGCGTGCGAATGACTGGGTTCAGATTCACCCAAAGGTAATCCTGGCTGAACTGAAGGCTGAGCTGAAACTGGAATCTGCTTTGAAGGCTGCTATGCAGACTGGGGTAAGGATTGCCCTTCAGCCTCTTCTGAAGGTTGTTCTCTATCTGTGACATAACTCGGAGCCAAATCAGCATCAGTGAAGATCACTGGATTAAAGGGCGATATTCCGGAGCTTTGGAATCTTGCTTGAATATTCATTGGAGTCATCGCCAATGGAAATGCGCGAGCAACTATGTTTAGGACGTCATAGAGTGTCATCGTTTTTCCCGGATTATTTATAATCCACTCATCACAAGCAGTATTGTCATACGCTTTAAACGGCCCATAAACAGAACAATCCAGCGGCAGGAGTTTATGGGGAGTCAATGCGGAGGAAATGAAAACATGACTATTCCATTAGCTTTAGCGAAATTGAGTCCATCAATACTAAGACGAGATCCGTGATTATCAAGAAGGAGCAGACATGGTTTTTCGGGTGTGCTTTTTGCGTGATTGTGAAAATGTTTTAAAAAAAGCATAAAATCGGCTTCTTTCATCCATCCTGATTGATTTGCTGAATCAGCTGAACCTTGAGGCGCTGCAGCAATAAAATGAGACTTAGGCCCGGTTTCTCGATCACAGTTTAACTTTAAACTTCAGTTTATTTCCATTGCTGCCATGGTGATAAACCGAAGATTAAAGATAAAGTGTTATCGAAAAACCGGGTCTTAAAGTGTACTGTAGGGAAAATGAAAAAGGGACAGATATGATTTACAATTGCAGAGGCTGCACAAGCTAAAGCTATTAGGACATTACGTTCAGCAGAAACAATACGACCAATTTGTTTCAAACCTTTTTTACCTACAGCTTGATCTGGTTTTTGCACAGTTGTAACACCAGTTTCATCCGAGTTCCAGATATCTTGGAATTTGTATCTCATAACTGTAGATAAATTATTAAAAAAAAGATTCAACATTTGTCCTATTACTCGTCTATTCTGGCTTTTGCAGAGATAAATTTGGATATTTTTTTTCATACATTCTGTGAACCAGTCTTCGCCAGCTAGCTCTTTCCTTTTCCAAAAATCAGGGATATTGAAAGCATTAGCTACACTGACCTGAAAAGCAAGTACACTCCAAAAAAAATATCAGAGGCTCTCAAAATATATTGCGTCGATTCCTTTTCAATCCTATCAGTTAAAACTTATCTAGTCTGGGCATAACCAACATTAATAGACAACAGTTTCATCATCAATTTCGTCTTGGCGAATTTTCTTACAATATCTTGCTAACGTCCTATAATTTATATTTAATTCAAGTGCCGCCTGTCTTATTGATGTTCCCTCTTTTTTTACTATCCTCTGTTAGTTTTTTCTCGTAATTTCAAACATTTTTCTTCTGAAACCAAATAAAAAATGTGAACTCCCCGACGATTTGTAAAAACTAGCCCTAGACAGTCGTTTTGGTTTAAAAAAATTATGCTGGAAACACAAATAGAGTTAACCTAAAAAATCGTTCATGTAAACAATCAGCAAAGTCTTGCGATTGGTTGAAAATGGTTGTCAAAATATAATAACAACAAAACTGTGAAAGAATTATAAAAGTCTTACGTTTTAAATATTTACTCACAGATCGAAAAAATTGTTAAATTGCTATAACTTCCACAGTCCTCCACCAATAAACACGAAAACAAAACTAAAAGCTTGAAATGATGTAAACAATCACTAGTTATAGTCACGGCCGATATCAGTAGGTAGTTCCTGAGAAACACAGTATAAGAATCTACACAGTAGCGACACTCGAGTATAACTGTCACATTTGCCATTTTGTGTGATACCTACCGACTTGCAAATTACATTACATTTCCATAAGGGTATCAAACAGTGTGGCCGCCTTTTTTGACATTGACGTTTAGTGACGCTACGGGTATTACTTATTTTTGTGCTGAGAAATACCAGGTGTGACAACAGGCCCCGGTCTCCCCTATCTACAGTGCTAGTAACAAATGAGGAAAATAAAAATGAATTAGAAAAAAAAATTATTTGATTATTAACAGTGATAAGTTGTCGATATTTTCTAAATAGTTTTTTTTTCTGACACTTTTTATGGTGATTTGCGAACCTTACGTTTCGATACAACTCGAAACTCCGATGGGAAAAGCAGCGTGAAACCGATTAGATATCGAAATTATAACATATTTCCTGAAAATCCTAATTAACAGGCCAACAGGCCCCGGTCTCCCCTATCTACAGTGCTAGTAACAAATGAGGAAAATAAAAATGAATTAGAAAAAAAAATTATTTGATTATTAACAGTGATAAGTTGTCGATATTTTCTAAATAGTTTTTTTTCTGACACTTTTTATGGTGATTTGCGAACCTTACGTTTCGATACAACTCGAAACTCCGATGGGAAAAGCAGCGTGAAACCGATTAGATTTCGAAATTATAACATATTTCCTGAAAATCCTAATTAACCACCGGTGGCGTATATTAAAGCCCGTTTATCGAGACATTCGTTAAATGGATTATAAAACGTCGGCCGTAAATTTTTAATTACGCTCGAAATTTGTTAGATTTTCCTGTGTGGTCCGCTTCGGAATAAATTACCTCGAAATGTACCGGATATTTTAGCGTAAGCTTTCATAACGTCTTTTCCCTTTGTAGCAGTTTTAATTCGATACTTTTTTTTTTAGTGATTGAGTCTTTTGTCATTGCCCCTATTTAATACATTTCTGATTGTTTCAGTTTTGCGGTATAAAATGTTGCTCGGAGAGAAATGCATCGAAATAGAAAAAACATTGTTTATGCACGAACAAGTTTATAAAAGAGATTGCGCTATTGACAAAACAGATGACTGCCGCAGTCATCAATTTGGGCAAAGCAAACCGGCATAATTTAGGGGTTTTGAGAATTTCGCTTTTAAAATATTACCACCGCAGGAATTCGAAATAATTACGAAGAAATAATTAATAACATAACCGGAACGTACCGTTCCATTTGTTATTTACTCGAATAGTGGCTTGATTAATTGCTTTCGCGAATAAACGTTCCCAGAGTAAAGCTGGAAAATTTAAGATATTTCTTGTATTTTTCATCGCGTTTATAAATGGAATTTCATTTATAATGATATGAAAATACTTCGGTGTCATTAAAGTTTTATTTTTGACGGGGATAAATCACTCGTACACATCATAGAATGCGAACGTCTTGTAGAAAAATAGTTTTAATAATTAATTATAACGAAAATTTAAATTAGTGAATAAGATTATGATAAGAAAAGAGATTCTGGTATAACTTATGAGTTCATCTGCCATAAGAAAAGGAAAATTAGCCACTTAAAATATGAAAACCACCGGCAAATGAAGATGTTTCAACATAATATCCTGGTATATAGCATCATAAACGCAATGAGTATATTTTCTCGGAATTATACGAATTACTCTGCTTATAAAATTTATGTCTCGCCCTTTTCGTGCCTTACCTTTCAGACGCGGTTTCCCAGTTATCTTTTGCTACGCAAATTTTCCTTTATTATTTCCGACCTTTGAAAATATGTTGTCTTAGCGTTTAGCTACCCCACAAAGGAACGCATTATTTTGTTGTGAACACTTTACTTTGAAACCTTTCAACCTCTCACAATGACCCCCTAATGTTACGTCTACTGCATTAGCAGTTTATTAATTTAAAGAAAATTGGATTAAAAGAATAAATATTTATTTGAAGTCTAAAATAATTTCATTAAAATAAAATAACTTCATTAACCCATTGTAAAATACGTGTGACAAAAATAAATGCTCCAAAGGAATGTACCTCTACCTTATATTTAGAATCGCCTCGGAGAAAAAAGCTACCTTTCAAAATGAATGGATGCCTATCTACCGTAAGGTTCATTCATAAATTCATCGAGCAGAGGAAGAGTCTTCATTGGCGCGCTTAATGGTAATAACGCACTCACTTTCACTCACTTTTCGAACAGCTTCTCCGGCTCTGTTGATTTTTAAATTCGGTCAAGTGATTTCTGAACTTATTTTCGACGTGTTACGACCCGTCACCACTTCGTTAGCATGCAATCAATTGTATTCAAGAGCACTGTTTTCTTTAGCAATGGAACACACAAAAGAATGCTCCTGAATCTGTCTGGTTTGAGTTTCTGAAGTTACTCTTTGATTAAGTTATCAGGTGATACACAAACATATTTAATATTTCGTTTAGTATTATTCCTAATTCCTTTTGAACTATCATTATCAATCAGTCAGTACACTTGATAAAGTTGTCATTATTTCGATGATTCTGACGGTTTTAAAACGGTGCTTCAGATTTTAAACCTCAAAGCTTCACAATTTCGAATATGAAAAGGTTCTGAAATAACCATTTATTAAATCAATTTTGCTTGGCAACACGAAAATATCTATATAGATCCGACCCTGAGGACGTATTCTGAAAACAGACGCTGCAGGACGTAGTTGCACTCGCTAACTTCTAAAATGCAATTATAGGCTCCCCGTTTAAACCCTGGAGCAGTAGATGGCGACAAACAGGACATAATTAAACTTATGAATATAGGACGAAGGCCGGTGGTATCTTGAGAGGCGATCTCTGCGCAAAACATCGAACGGGCGAGAGGATATCGCATATTACGGACCACAAAAATCGCTCCGCTCTGAACGTGATTAATTATAATTGTATTTAATATTAAATGAATATAATTTTATTTAATGTTGTGAAATTTTCCACAGAAATGGAACCAGTAAGCGTTGCCTAAGATGGTTATTTCAATCGACATATTTATGATAGCGTACCAATGCGTGCTGGATCATTTGGTTCTTTTTTTATAACCAAGAAACCAAAGGGTTTTTTGTTTTCAATACCGTGTGTGTACATTTTCTGTCCGCTTGTGTTTCTATCACGCAGGAGAATAATTACGCAGCGGATGTTTCACGCCATCTCGAGCCTTAAGAACCAGTTATAAAACATCTCAGGTAAAGCTAAGGTTTCACGTATAACCGGTCTATCAAAAGCGGTTGCCATATTTTCTTCTGTTCTACTTACATACGCTCACATGATTTCGAGACATTCAAGGACTTTATATGTATACAAACGCACGTATGTATTATTTGCAAAAAAAAATTGGTCGGAGAAGTAAATGCAAACTCGAAACTTTTGCCCAATTGTCGAGTTATACATTTAGATAATAAGTGAGGTCACATTCTAAAAGTATTACTGGAAAAAAGCACGTTACTCATCATCCCTTAATTGATGACATTATTACTTTATTACGTTCAGACTATGCAAACAAAATTCCGAATGACAAAAGTAACAAATAACTGAATTGATTGTATGTAAAGCATATTCTTCCTTCTTCTTTTTCAGCATGTAAAAAGACAAAGTTGTTCTCGAACCAAGAAATCTTACCGGTTTTCACAAAAGTCTCTTTTATATTAAAATTTTCGAACGCAACTACCATCCATATTTTAAAATAAAATTGTTAATAACGGGTACACTAAGCCGTAAAATATAGTTTTTATATGTGTAATTAGATGTTTACATGCAGTTGTGCAATTACGTCGACGGATATGGACTATAATATTACAACAGACCGTAAAATGGTGTTAAAACATTGTCACAATGTATATAAACGTTTTCGTTTCTGAATGGGCATCAATTGATTTTATTCGCGGCAGCATATTGTGTGCAACTTCATTCGAAACCTGAAAGTTTTTATTGATCGAGGTGGTATCGGTGCTCAAATGAGTATCTATTATTAAGGCAGTTTTTATTTGAACCGGTTAGACAGCTTTCACGCCGATGTCTCTCTTAAAACACTCACTGAATTATAAATTAAGACCTCGGTAAAAATCCCAACAAGAGTTAGCGCGGATATGTTGTACGTTTTATAATCTCAACGACCTCTCAAAACAACAAATAATGTTCACTTTACAGGAAGTTCAATAAAGTCTGCCCACACGTTCACACTTCTACCGCTCTGCAATTAAACCGTTAAGGCTGTTTTAGACTAGCCTATTTCTTGTAGTACAATTTAATTTGTACATTAAACTGAAATAAAAACTATTTGGAAACATAGAACATGTTCTATTATGCAAATCGTATTTGCAGCCCAGAATTGTTTGTTCTAAATTTTTATTGTAGAAATAGAACCAAATCTTGTATGTACAAGAAATAGGCTACAAGTAGCATAAAACAGCCTTTAGACTTAAGATTTGAGAATGTCGAATCTAAAATATTCTAACTTAATAATGTATACGATGAATATAATAAAAATATGTGTTTTAAAATGTAGGGGTGGCTTAAAATATGAATAAATAAGTGACCAGTAAATCGAGGTGAAGAATGTCAAACTGCCATTTTCGAGTCTGTGACAGGTTAATCTGCCCGATAGCCGTGTGCATACATCTGGGTGGATTATACGATTTTGTTTGCAGTCTGTCTTTATGCCATATTTGCCGGGCGGTAATTTAAAGTATAATTGATAAGCTGTGCCCCCGACGTTTAAAAAATCGACGAGGATTTCCCAAACACGTCCTTAATTCGAATTATTTTTGAAGCACGTACGAGTGGATGCGTACACACGAATACATATTCAAAAAGGAGTTTTTGAAATTCTCGTTTGAACTGACTCTTGTTATGTAAATAAATAGAACGTTGGGGTTGGCTCCTCCTCGGGGACTGAGAAGGTTGTGTTAGGATTTGGGTCTGAAATAATAGCACGATAATATCGCAAGAGGTGGGAAAAATAATTCATTCCCATTAGTATCTTTACTACATTCTACTGTAGACTGAAATTTGTTACGGAAACAATGTGGTATTAAATAGTAGCCTTTCTGAGGCAATTTTTAATAACAGCGTAAGCTAAAAAGTTATACCAGGAAATAAAGGAAGCTACAGGAAGACGTTTCGATAATAAAATGCTAATATTGGACAAAGAAAATCCTATTTTGATATGGTCAGAATTTTGAACACTAATTAAAGACAACGAAGTTTCTAGATAAATTGAAAAATAAGGTAAAAAACAAAGTTAAAAAAAAGTAAGATTATACAAGGGTAGAAAAAGTAATAGAGGAAAGAGTATTGTCTATAATATAGTTAGAATATGAAATATGGGGAAGAAAAAACGACAAGAAACGTAAGAAGCATGAAAAAAGAAGTGGAAGAAAAATGTGGCAATGGAAGGAAGAGATATTAAATAAGAAGTCACGGTACTCACCTAATTGTCTGAAAAGACGAGAAACTGCAACCTCGTTAATCAAAAGATGACACTGCCTATTATCTACTGGACGTAAAAGTCAGAGAAGACACGTTTGGAATGAGGACTGGTTGTTGGTGAAGTTGATGGTTTATTAGCTTCATAATTAATTGCTTGCCTTCCAATCAACAAGAACTTCTAAATCAACCCCGAAGAAAAAAGGGAGAGGGGCACTGTTGAGCACATTTGAAGGTCTTAATTCTGTTTTGATAGGACGTAAGAAAGTGTCGGAAGATAAGTTTGGAAAAGCTGGTTCTCGATGAAGATGGTTTCACTCAATAGCCGAAAGGAAAAGGAAGAAGGACGCTGAGGTCATTAGAAGTTCTGACTTCTGAGGGAGAAAGAAAGATGGGAAAGGACAGACACAATATAAAGTAGAGTCGACGATTTAAGAAAAATAGTAACTGAATTATAAACGGGTTGCAAAAATGACAGATAAGGGAAGCCTCTGATAGACTTGGGGAGACCATTGGACACAGAATTAATTACCTTTCACTCCTCAAGTATTTCTAAACCACCAACGCACAACCTGAGAAGGAAATACCTTCAATGGCTAAGGGCACTCGATTTTAATCTTACCCTTTTAGATCATGTGAAACGTAAGAAGCATGAAAAAAGAAAAGGAAGAAAGATGTGGCAATTGAAGGAAGAGATATTAAATAAGAAGAGACTTAAAATCAAAGGTGGAGAGAAAAGAACTCCAAACTGGCTTATGACATCCAGCTTCATCCAGAAGGATAAAAACTGTACTGGACGAAAAAAGTATTCTACATAAAAGAATGCAGTTTTTTTTTTTCAACTGAACCAGAAACTAGAATCAACATATTAATATAGCGAGTTTCTTCATAAACTGCTTAAAACTCCATATCGAAATAAAATTAAATGATTTAAAACCCAAAATCCTTTTCCATCTCGTACCAACTAATTCCTTCCCTTTTCCTAATAACGCAGTTGGTTCTCTTTCTTTTAATGATCCAAATCTGTGTGTCTGGGTTCTTTCAAGAAACCCAGCGTCTTGGATTGCATTGTATTCGCTTCTCCTGGATGTAATTCTATTGCTCAGTGACGGTTGTAATTTTGTTTTCTTTTTTTCTTATCAGATTTTAATAATTTATTCGTTGCTGTCAATCAAGTCAAAGGGAAATGATTTTTTTCATTCGTTTTATGAAGTAGTACGTATTAAAAATAAAAGGAAACAGAGTTTTGCAAATTTGAACCTCGAAAAGTAGGCAAATATTTGTAAAGAAAAAATACAAGTGAAACTCATGCATTTTCAAGGTATATGCTTAGGATGAGATATATTTAAGGAAGACATTTACATACGAAAATTCTTTTTTGATATCTTGCATTAAGTTGACAATGACATGTATTTTAGTTGCATATTCATTAATTATTTGAACAAGGAAACTAATTCATAGTGTTACTGATAATACCTTGGTATGTAAATGTCCTGTGAACATTTTGATTCACAGACTTAACAGAAAATTTTAAAAGCAAAATAAAAAAATACTAGGAGTGAAAAAACAAGTGAAATACTTTATTTCATAAGTAACTAAAGGCTCCATCTGGCGTAGTGCTTTTATACTTAATCAAAGCTTTGTCTGCGAACGTAATCTTTCGATCTTTACTTCAATTTGTCATGAGCAGTTTGACCTACCATCTAACAGTAAGAACTTACAAAAACCGGCCGAACTAATTACACTAATTAATCCAGGACCGAGTTCACCCTTTGCGAGAGAGCTCCAACAATCTCACTAACAGTGTACAACATTGCTACTTGATCCGCACATAAGAAGGTTGTTTCTGATTCCATATAATTACGGCGACGTCGCACGCTCTCACTTCCACATGATTGATCGCGAACGGCTCTGTCTCTGTCAGGTGGAATTCTGGGAGGGAACTTGTCCTCAGTGTATTGTCGGCAGCCGACCTGTACACTACTCGGTGTCAGTAGTGACTGCGCCACTGTTGTGTGTACGTCGTGTCTTTCCGGGCACCGGAACGCGAGAGCTTTCGCCCCGGATAATTGCTAAAGGATTATTTTTTTCGCGAAAGCTCGCCGAATATTAATTAATTCCACGAACCCAAATCGAATAATTGCTTCGACTTCGTGCCGTTTCATATACTAAGGGACGAGTTAAAAAGGACCCGCGAGCTTTTTAATTAACAAGAACTTAAATACTACGCAAAAAAAATGTGCAGAACATAAACAAGCCTCTTTCCGATTTAGTGAAACTGAAACAGGATTAAGGAGTGTGCTTGAATTATATTTAAGTGATTCAAAGGAATTTGTTGTGACTAAATCGGGTGGTGGATTAAACACATTTATACATACTTATCTAGATTCCTGTGCCTTTTTACTTTTTTTCTGAAAGTTGCTGTGTTTAATGCCTTGTGTGGGACGTCGCAGGGAACAGGATTATTTTTGAACTGTGAGTAAACCTAAAGAATTAAATCCGTTTGAAAAACGAGAGCGTGTAGGTATCTCGTTTCTTCAGGAAAAGCTCATAATCATTGTAAGGGCTAGTGTTACAAGTGACATCTTCGCTGGTTAATATTTCTTAAAGTACAAATTACATGCTTCTGTCTGTTGAGCGGCTGTTATTTATATTACATATAGAGATATACGTATATATTTTGTTGAAGTCAATGCGGTTATTTTAATAAAAGGTTTAAATTCATTTCACAGAGCTTTTAAAGACGCAAGATTTTCCTTGACCGTTACCATCAAATTTTCGTTTAAAATTTTAGATTCTAGATTAGAACAAAATATTTTTACTTTTCCAATCTCTTGAATTTTTCGTAAACAGTAAAATTCCTCAAATTGTACAGCGTGTAAACTATGTTGTGATGTTTCAAGACGGCGAATGTTATTTACCAGACGAGTGCATAACATTCCTTGCGAAACATCATAAATAAGTAAAATGTTATAAATTTTCCGCTTTTCTTTCCGAAACTGATCGTTCAATTTAAGCAACTCTCCAGAAGAATATCGAACTGTTCAACAAAAAAAAATAAAGTTGCATTTCTTTCTGCTGATACAGAAGTAAAAAAGTGCAACAAACTTTGCTAATTAACGGAGACTTAATAACTTTGTGATTTTTTAAAATTACATAATTAATTAGATTATCTGAAGTGTTCTGTCTGTGAAATCTGATATTCTAATCGTGCTTGAATTTAATCACTCGTTAAACTTGTTTTTAAAGGCAGGCACTTCAAGGAAGTCTTTAATTAATTCATCGAATTAAATCAAGCTTAATTATTTAATATGGCCACATCTTGAATTACACATTGCTCTGTAATTATTATTATTATGCAGTGCCTCGGAAAAGTTCACAGGGAATAAAACATACAGGGTGTCTCAAGATCTAACAGCCACAGCTTAAGAGCGTGTTGCTGAGGTCGGTTTAAGTCGTATGTCCAAAACTCACACGTAACGGATATACAGGGATTTTTAATTTTAAAAGTTTCTAAACGGATATACACCAAGAATAGTATTTATTTACTTATTTAGATTGGAAGAGGGGAAAAGGTCACCTGACCTAAATCCACTTAACTACTTGCTTTGGGGACATCTGAAAAGCCTAAAAATTATGGGACCAGAGAAGAACTTATTGTTAGAATTAAACGCTGCAGGCACTATTCGTGCTGATCAGTGATCACAATACTCTTGGAAGAGTTACTTCTTCAATTATCAGGGGAGCTAAAATGTGTACACGAAAATAAGGTGGAAACTTTGAGCAACTTCTGTCGTAATAGGCTCAAATGTAATACCAAATTAACTCTTTTCCTAGTACATTTATCAAGTTATTTTAATTAAATTAAAAAAAGAAATAAATCTTCCTTCTATTTGACTTTTTACTTAAAATTGCCGTAACTCCATTACGACTAAATTTACAGCACAAGTTCGTTTTTGACTTAAAACGACCTAAGCTGTTATGTCGTGGGACACCCTGTATGTAAGAACATTTCGTCTAATCACTACTTTACACGGGATCACAGAATTTTACTTAGTCTTTTCGCTTCTTTCTAAATCCAATTTTCTTTTAAGTTCGCTTGATGCATTCCTGTATCCTTCATTGGATTTCTTGTTTAAATTTGGGTGATAATATTATTTCTTTTTTCTAAATCTACGCTGAAAAGTTTCAACTCATCGGTTCTTAATAAAATGCAAGTTATAAAAGAAAACAAAAAAATAATCTAAACATAATAGACAGTATGTGTAACACAATGCAATGTCGAGTGAAATTTATTTTTGTCGTGCACGTTCCACTTTGTTCTGTTCTTAAATTCAACTTTAAAATTTAAATTCCGCCGAGCAAGCCTTGCATACCACCTCCTCGCTTATTTACTGCACAATTCCTTGCATACTCTTAGCTTCGGATTTGATTAAACCGATCAGATATCGTCGCTTCTGCTTTCTTTTAATACATCTTTGTATCTACGTGCAAGAAATTTTCTTATAAACCCAATAAATTTCTGCCAAACCGCAAAGTTTAAAAACCCCATAAAGATTTGTTGCGACTTTAAGTAAAAGGAAATGCGGAACCGTGTATGGTACAGAGTGTTTCAGAATATGCTTTACTATCAATATGCTTCACTATCATCTGCCTTTAATTGGATAGTATTTTAATATTTTTCAAGCTCATTCATTTGAAGTAATCCATTTTTTTTACCTCCCTCAATTTCTCTTCCAAAACTTTTAATTTTAATAATCAAGAATTAAGAGCACACTCAAATAATTAATATAGAAATGAAAGTCTTCTAAAATCTGAAAGCTTCTCGATTTTTTTTTGTGCTTCGTCAAAGCTCTAATCCCTCGACCCACCTCCGTGCATTGATACATTTATTTAATTTAAATAACCAAGGAAATTATTGAAGCGTTGAAGGCCAGCGAACCCGCCAACAATAAAATTCTTAAGAAGCGTCCGTTATTATAACTTTGACGGTGCCTCTCTCCATTATTAGTCCTCCGAAAAATTCTTTATTACACGCTTGGCTCATTTACGACCAAGGAGCCCAGCAATCGGTAAAATTTTACGGCGGCGGAATCGATCAGCGTGAAGCAAACGTGTTTTCCAGAATCCGATCGACAAGTACTTTCGTTAACAGTTCGTTAAGAAAATTTTTTTAATGAATCGACAAAAATAACTTGGAGCTCTTTTTATGAATCAACAAATATGTCCGAGCGACTTTCAGACATCTTCCTAAAAGATAAAAATTAAGTTTCTGATTGGCATTGATTAACAATAAGTGACTTTTGTTTCTCGCATCTAATTTATTTCAATTTCAAAATAGAAAAATTATTTGATGTAGAAAGCCATAAAATCAATACCCACTTCAAATGTTAATCGAATCATAAGATTGAAAATAATTGGAATAGAAACTTGACAGTTTTTTTAAATTTAATTTAAAGGATGGAGAAACATTTATAAACTTATCAAGCTAGTGAGTTGCACTGAACTATATTTTTGTATCTCTAATAGAACATGTTCTATTTGCAAAAATTAGGAATATTATAATCCAAGCTACATATACACTATGCACAGGTGTCCTATGACGTAACAGCCATAGCTTAAGAACGTGTTGCTGAGGTCATTTTAAGTCAAAGATGTCTTATGAACATGTGACCATAACTCATTCGGAGTGGATATACAAGCATTTTTAATTTTAAAAGTTTGTATACACTAAGTATAGTATTTATTTATTTAGATTGGAAGAGTAGGGAAGAGTCACCTGACCTAAATCCTCTTGACTGCTTTTTCTTATTTTTTGGAGGCAACTGAAAGCCTCGTTTAAGCCAAAAATTATGACACTAGAGAAGAGCTTATTGTTAGAATTATGAACGCTGCAGGAACTATTCGTACTGATGACTATACTCTTGGAAGAGTTACTTCTTTAATTATCAGGAGAGCTAAAATGTGTATACGAAAATAAGGTGAACACTTTGAGCAATGAACTCTTCTTTCTATCTGACTTTTTACTTAAAATTACCGACGAATAAGTATATAGCATATATTCATTAGACGTATTTGTCTTAAAATGATCTTAGCAACATACGCTTAAGCTATGGTCGTTATGTCGTGAGACAGCCTGTATAGTAATAGCAGCTGAATTCTGTTTTTAAAAATAAATATTTTGTTTAATTTCTGGTCGGGCGTTCTGTACACAGGAATTTTGCACGAAACACAATATGTACACTTTTTCACCTCCGAGAAAAAGTAAACACAAAACATTCATAAAGATACTCTTTGTATAACGTTTACAACATTGTATGTACAAAGCGGAAAATATTTACAATTTTTCCCGAATCGCAAATTACACGGAACTGTTTATGTTTACAGTTACCGATTTCATAGCACCATAATTTGTATGTACATCTTTCATTACGTATTTCTGCGCGAAGGAAGGGGAACATAAAGGTTATTTATTTATTCAGCTTGAAATTAAAATATCGCAATTTGCTCCGATTTAACGAATTACGCATACAAGAGCAGAAGTTTAATTCGGTCGCGAAATCTAACTTTATTTAATTTTCTCGTCCGTTCAGCACACGAGAAGAGTAGTTTATCCTCTGAAAGTATTTTGTATTGAATTTCCAAACGGATTGAATCGGATCGATGCGATTTTTGTATGTACACAATCCGAATTTATGCGTCGCACGTTAATAATTATATTTCAATTTATTCATTATGCAGTCAGTTAATTATTGCGCAAAATTTACGTGCACGTCGTGCTTTTGAAGTTGTATGGATAGATAGAGTTCAAACAACTACATCCAATGTTTTGTGAAGGGATCCGCATGAATAACAATAATATACAAAACCTAAACTCATAATAATGTACTGGAAATTTATTAGCATATTTATGAGGCCAACTTTATATACTATAGTGTAATGATATTCACAATTTCATGTGATAATTTCACCCCTACTTTTATTAACGATCTACACGCGTGTGCTGCCTCCACACGAAAATTTAGATCAAAGATATGCATCTTATTTTCGGCACAAAGAAAAGTATTTGCACGTAAAATCCGACCAGTTTTATATGTCTTATAAGCGTATAATATTTATAGTTTTTTTAAACACATTTTTCCTGTATCTACGAGTCCTGTGAAGCTTGGCATGTTTACATTTTCATTTTATTCCAGATCAATAAATATCCCTCATAAATATATCGAAATCGTATTGTTGTTCCAAACACTTTCAAAATCCATTGTCTCTCGGTAAACAGGGCCATAAATCTTTAAAAAAATAACAAACAGAACACAAATTTTTTTAGAGGAAACTAATTCGAAACTCTTCTCGAACGCGTCAAGCAACAGACGCAAATTGCGAAACAAAGGAAGAAAAATTTGCGTCATTTCTTTTTTCTTTTATCTCTTCTCCAATTTTTCCAATTTCCAAATATAATGGAATTTTGCGCTTTACGTCCCCCCCTTCGCTCCCCGCCCCCAACCTCCCGAAACTAAAACGTATGAATATAACTAAGGGAATAAATGGCATCCGTAAACCACTTAACCCCATTGTATATATTGGAAACTCCGTGTATTCGGTTCGGAGTTTCCGAGTATATTTGCGGTTGCATAGCTACTGAGATTTTAGTCCCTTGTAAGGTGCCGTATTTCATAAATTAATAATGGCCTCGAAATGGTGTAATCTTGGACTTCATTAAGCTCTCCGGTGGCGCTTCGCTGGCTCATCTTGTAACTCTGTTTCAAACGGAATATAAAATTTCGGTCCCGCCTACGATTACTAGATAACCCACGCAAGTTTCGAAATTTTATTACGTTTCGATTCTTTTTAATGCTTGTATCTTATTACATCTGCTTAACATTTGAACTTTTCTTATTACCAGTATAAATTATTTCCAATCACTTTGGCCTATCTTTGTCGTTAAAGTAGAAAAAAAATTCATCTGTATTTATTATACAGGGTGTCCCATGCATGCTGCTGTTACATATTTTAAATCAAAAATGTTTTATGAACACGTCCAAAACTCATTCGTAACGGACAGTGTTGAGGGTATATGACATACGATGTATATAATGTACTGTACAGAATATACTTTGTATATTGTATATATATTCAAGTTTTCATATTGTATATTTTCGGGCCACAGAAATACAGTTTGACGTAAGTATATGATAAACATGTATGCATTCTTAAGCTCGATTTTTAAGTTTCTTTGTATTGACCATCATGCCAACGACTATGTTGCAAAATGTCTTTACGGATGGTATAATGGTATAATATTTCGGCTAACTTTTGACTTAAAATTACCGCCGACTAAGTTTACAGCATATGTTATTTTTGACTTAAATAACTTAAGCAACGTATCGTTAAGCTGTGTCCGTTATGTTGTGTGGGACACGCTGTACATTTGAAAATTCTTTTATGATCCTACTTATCAGAATACATACATTGTAACTATATAGTGCAAACGATTATTTATTAGGAAAGTCATTTTAAATGATTTACGAACGCACATATACCTACCCTGTTTATAAAGAACTTGAGAGAAAATATATGAACGGTAATATCTTAACCTGAGTCGTAACCGTTTCCCGTATATTTTGATTTACAGATTAAAAACCAACAAATAATATTTCCGCGTCCGTACTCCACGAAATTATTTCCAGAAATGTATATTAAAAGTTGGAAAAGAGAATTAATTTTTCTAGCGTACCACGAACGAAGCGAATATTTATTTCCCTTTTGCACGCAAGATACAGCTGCATTGTGAAATAAATTTTTAAGTACGACAAGATTTCATGGCTGAAGTGATATAATGCCCCCTCACTACAACAGGAAAAGGAGTTTTTTCCTTTACATTTAACAGTATCTAAAGTAATTAAGTAATTTACATGCCATTAATTAATTAATATACGTGTTTGCGTTTCACATCCTCTTCATAATTTCCATGTTTGTTAGCGAAGCTAAGCGAACGTTATTTTAAAATATGTCCCCCGTCCACCTTATCTCACAACGTGAAATATAAATCACAGTTTATTTTTTCTTTTATTTGTTATATTACATTATACCTACTGTATTAGTACATAAATAATAATGTTTCCATTCCATGACAGTTTATGAAGTTTTATTCTCACTTTCATTGTTATTCTAAGTAGAAACAATCTTCTACTCGGAGAGCTTTCATATAGAAATAAGTTAATCTTCGGGGAACTGGTATCATTGATGTTCGTCAGAAACATATTACGCGCAGCGTTTCGGTATTAGTCGTGTTAATACTGTGTGCTTGGAGTCCTTCAATTTACAACGTTTAACAAGGGAACTGTTTTTCTTGTTTTGGGTTATAAATTGCTTCTATTGCTAACGTTAATCCGAACGCGGGAAAACAGTGTGTTTCCTCGGAAGCTTAAAGCGGCTAACGCGTTGCTTATACATTGTATTGTTAGTGTTCGTGCTTGAACTACTCCAATTATTATTTTCTTTTATGCTAAGGAGCAGTTAGAGTTACATCAAATATACTATTGTTGTTTTGAAACCCAAACTGTTTCTTTAATTTTTGCCCTAATAATTTAAGTTGTTTGCAAATTTTCTTTGGTTTGAACACAGCATTTATTAAGAATGAACAATTTCATGTTAGTTTATGTATATGTTCTCTGAAGTACAAGTGCGTAAATTGTTTCATTTAAGTTGTCCGTACTCCTCATCCCCTCATGCTGAGCAAATTGTAAAGAAGGAGATTAAACATCCCTCTAATATTCGTGCAGGCTTCATACATTTTGTAAATTTTAATCAGCTGCGGAAACTTTTAATGCCACATAGTGAGGCATTATATTCTTCATCGATTTTCATTTACTTCGACCTGGGTATAATGTAATAACACGCCATATATAGACGGCTTGTCGCGAACGTAGGGCTAAAAGCTAAAACCGGGTAGCATGCCGACGGCTATTGATAATCCGGTACAGGCCTGATGTTTCAGAAGTAATGTGTTTATACCGGGGCTACTGTTTAAAACGAGCTTCGGGTGACGGACACGCATCGCGGCGAACGTATTTAACCGTTTCCGATCACGCTTTCGCAAATAAGGCATAAATTACCTTTTCAATTGTGCGTTTCACACTACAACGTATTTACGAGGGCGTTATTTAACTTTACCGCGGGATTTTAGGGATTTTTAATTGATTTTATGAGTTGGCATTGCGCATTACCACCACCACTATATTTTCGATTAGATTATCTGCCGGATTTAAAGTTTAGTTTGTGCTGGCGAAACAGCGCTGTAAATTAATATTGTTACGTTAAATTACTGTTACAGTAAGCACGATTTACCGTACAAAGCTTGCGAATATAATTCCTATTCCGTTGTGTTAACTAATTAATTTGCTTTACAAATAACTGTTAATTTTGAGGAAAACCCAAAATTATATACCGTATACCAGTCAACTGCATATATCTAACAAATTTATTACCTTTTTTTAATGCATGAAACTTACACAACTTACATTTTACATTGTTGGAATAAAACCCATATTGTACACTGTTTAATAATTCCAATTTTGTAACGCCATTTAATAATAATAATAATAATCTTTATTTGGCTTTAGTACATGATACATGTTTTGGTGGAGAATATAATACTTTGATTTTTGCCATCATTTATTAACATCATATTGGCATTAAACCAGTCAGTTACTTCTGATAGTGCTTGTGAACTTTTTTCTTGCACTGTTGCTAATTCATTACCAGACAGCAATAGGGTGGTGTCATCCGCATAAAGACAACATAAAGCTTGTGATAAACATTGTGGTAAATCATTTGAATAAATAATAAAAAGTAAAGGTCCTAAATGTGAGCCCTGGGGAACTCCACTTATCAGTTGTCTCTCTTCGGAAACACTCCCATCCAAAACCACTCTCTGTGACCTATTTGTCAGATATGATGCAAAAAAATTCAAAGGGACTCCCCTGATTCCATATTGTTCTAATTTTTTTAGTAGTGTTTTATAATTTACACAATCAAATGCCTTTGTTAGATCGCAGAGGGTGGCTTTAATGAAGCCGCTTCAGATTACAGACTGTCTATTACGTTGTACTAGTATGGACGTTCCTTCGATATTCGAGCATTATGTTTTGAGATATATAAACCATTAAATTTTTCTCTGAAAATCAAGACCAGAAGCTGCAGGGATTGAAGCAAAATGTAGAATAGTTTCCAGGTGTAATATAAAAATGTTTCCGTTTATACTCCTAGTTCTAGCTTTTAATATATTTTGTTTAGAAGAAAATATAATTCTGCGCAGCTAATACAAGCCATCACCTACTCGTCTTATGCAGCTCGGATTTATAAAACGCATTTAAGCTCGGAAGTCGTGCAAGTTTAATGAGTAAGAGCAAACTTTAATCGGATGTTTGGCGCAACATTGTCGGAAGGTAAGCCAAACAAGAAGATGAAATGTATAAGGTTACGGGGACGTAACGTGATATTATAAAATGTTTGCTCTTTCTCAGACTTTCATATAAACCTGCACAAATTATTAAACTAAGAATCTCGGCAGAAAATTCATACCTACTCATAAACTTACATGATCTGCTCTGATTTAGTATTTTTTTTATTAGACCGATAGTAACTTGCTATTTTTCCCTAAAAATATGTAATACATGGGTACGTTAAAAAGCGTAAAATTATTGAAAATTTAAAAAAGAACATGCAACGGTAATCACATCATTTGAAAAAGATGAGTAACAAAATTTTTATTTCACTTCCAAAACTATTCTCTAGTATCCATAAATTATGGGCGGCGTTGAAGTGACTTTTAAATAATGATATGACGAAGTCTGAAAAAGAACAGATTTCTAATAGTATGCAGTAAACTATAAAGTGCAATAAATACAGGAGATAATTTTTACAAATGACACTCCTAGGAGTAATTCGAAAGCAGGTATCGGAGAGCGTTCGTACATTATCCAATCTAAAGTTACAAGATAATGGTAAGCAAGTGAGGTGTATGAATTTCTGGGGGATTCTTGTTTTCAAAGTTTGTATCAATGGCAAAGGCAGCGCAATTAACTTGGAAGTGCCCTAAAGCTCCCCTATTTTGCTCTCTCTGCGTCTGCGGCGATGCTACTTTACGGTATGTCATTTTAGCTGCCGGCCCCGGGCACCACTCTCTAACTGCCTCTGTATGATATTTAATGCGATGGCGTATTTTTCGGGCAATAAATTTCGGCAGCTTTATTGATTTCAGTTTGCCATTGTGTTTTGATGGGGAAACGTTTACGCGATGATATTCTCGCCGTATTAAGCGGTTAATACCTTCGTAAATGTCAATCGGTATTACATACATATCTTATTTAACGCGATACAACCTTTAAATTATATTTTAAAGGATCTTATCTTCGCGAATGAAACATTTTACAATGTTACATTTATGATCCTGAATGTATGGCATCAAATGAATAAAGACGTTCATTAACTTAACGTCCGTTATGGAAAGAAAAGAATTCTTTTAGAATACACGGTTGATATAAGAAGTGAATGAAAAGAAAAATCATTTCGCTTAATGGATCATACATACCCTACATCAAATGAACGCACCTATTGGTGCCCTTTTTTTCTCGATAATTACCGTTTGAATGAACCGGTATCACTTATTAATGCCGTTACATATAATTTATATAATTGCTTTTATTGTGCAATGCAATTTTGCGGTTGTTTTTAAAAGTGCAAGTTAATAAAAAAAAAGCTTCAAACGGTTAATTATCCTTGAAGAACTGTTGAAGCATTGTTTCATTTTTGCATAGCGTATGAAGTAACGTGGAATTAAATTTTTTCGTTATCGTCGACTCAACCGTTACGTGTACCGTTACAGTTTCTTGTTAATCCGCCCAAGGGCAAGACATTTAATATACGCAGCGAAATTCATTTAAATGACGCCACGTAAAAATTTCAGGCACAGTTACGTTGCGCGAAGCACATGAATTACACTGGCGTGATTTGTTGCACATTGTTAATGGTAATAATTGAGGTACAAAATCCCGTAATACCATAATTCCAGCTTTCATATTAACAAAAGCTTCCGCGCGATGCGGTAACAAAACGTGTCAATTAGTCATAATAAAACCAAAATGCATAAATATCCCCGTAATATGATTACAACGAATTAGGGACTCTGACAATAGTCGCTTGATGCCAATATGTCAACGATATGTATGTGTGCCCCTGTATGGTGTTGGTATTTACTACCACGCCGTCGACTGTTGCGTTAGATGCTTGTTGTATCAGCGCATGCAACCGAATATTCTTTGTTGTTTACAGGAAACAGAATTATTTGTTTTAGAACCACTGTCATTTATATTTATTTCCAAAATATTCAAGTACATTTATAATTACCATATGAGAGGCAAAAATTAAAGATAACTTAGACCAGGGGTTCACAATAGGGTCGGTTCGGAGTCGACGTACCTTTAGAGGGTCTTTTAGGCTTTGTTTTCTAATTAGGCGAAATGAGTTGAACTTTTATAATCAATTTAAGTATACGTGCGCTTTCTTAGGGAATTGAAGTGAATTTTCTTTACTGCTCTTCATAAGTATACATAGTTGTTTCGAAATTTACAACATTCGACGACGAAGCTAATGAAACACGGGAGCTCAAAGCTAAAGCTTGCACCGTTTGAATATTAATTCCCCTGCACGATTGCATTTAAGCAACTCGCGTCTCGTCGCATAAACAGTTCGGCTCCACGTTTCGAAATATTCCCGGTGAATTAATGCGCTAATGACGGCGCCGTGCTCACGTCGAATTAGATCGGCACGAATACAAAAGAAAAAACGTAAAAATTGCCGCTTTTATTAGTCCGTTTGAAGCGAGGCATCAAAGCGTCGAAAGCTTTTTAACATATGCCACTGTTGCTTTTACGTGTTTACGCTTTGTCTTTGCTCAAACGTGACGGTAAATTAACGAATTAAACCTTATTAGCTACTTGGCTTCCAGTTGTAAACACTATCAGTAGCTGCATTATAATTTATTAGCAACATCCTTACTTTATTAAATATAGAACGCACCAGGAGCTTACAATATTAAAAATACCTGGTGTTTATCCAATAACGAAACTTATTGAGCAACCTGTATAATATGTAACTTATTAAGCACCCTACGTATATAAAGTTGCTAAATATGATTGGCTAGGCGAAGCTAACCATTGTAATTTCTTTTCAATTTTTCAACAATATGTAATGTTGTAGTCGTAGGCCTCAATTTCCCTTTGTCTTTAGAACTTTCCAGCAGTCCAATGATTAACATGTAGTGTAGGGTACGCCCATTAATTATATCGTCAAAGAAAACCGTTCACTGCTATTTTCCTATTGCTTTAGCTCTCAGTTAAGTCGGAACTAATTGCACTATTAATTCTCAGTCATGCCTGAAACCAATTATGTTGAACTGACACGGAAGTGAATATCGATTTAATTGTGTTATTGATAATGAGAAGTGGAGCGGGCGTAATTTTAACAACTGTGCGCGTGAGTTCTTACGTGAAATTGAGGGTGCTCTAATTTTTAAAAGATACTTTGAATACGTGGGTTTGCGGTGGATATTTCAGGATGTAGGTCGTTTGAGTTCCCGGAACGCAGGAGGAAAAGAATTATTCCGCAAAATTATAAGCTTCTATCTCTCTACCTACGCTACCAGTCAATGTAAATTCTTTAAACGGAAATTACTGTAAATCACGCGAATATTTAAATCTATAATTTTAAAAATCACGTTGTAGCACTTTTTTGCTGTACCAAAAAGTTTTCTATTAGAATAATGGCGATATGGTTCCAATTACGAGGTTGTAATTACTTTCGTGAAACATTTGTGACTTGGTTAATTTCTAAAAATTCGCATTCGCCCACATTTCGGTCAAATTTAGCGCAAGTTCTTTCGAGTTAATTTCATAAAAATATCGAATGAACCGCCGGCCGTAAATAAAAGCGCTTTTTCTGTCACAAAGGGTACACCGAAGAGCTTTTAAATTATTCTTTTCAACCTTTAATATAAATGTACATTTGAAGCTTTTTACGCCCGCCCGGCTCCGATGATTGAAATTAAGATACTTCCTCTTCACTCGGTAATTATTTATTCTTTTTAATAACGTTTTCCCTTTACGAATTTCGCGTTTATGGAAATGTCCATTATTTCGCAAAAAAAAGTGGCCACGGTTTACTCAGTACTTCAAAACACTAACGAATTATTCAATCGTAAGAACTATGGTGATATTAAATAATTAATAAATAATCCTTTTTATTTGTTTCAGGTTACAATAATAGTCGTTATGCACGTAAGTACTTACCTACCTTACCTAGAGGTAATTAACATTTTCGTATCCCTACTACACGTACACATACTAAAGGAAGCGGATCTAATAAACTAAACACCTCGAATCATAACTCATTTCAGAGTCTGCCTAATTTCTCTTCATGAAACGGATATCCTGTTGTATATCACTTACAACTTTAAGATACAGATAAATTTACGTGCTCAATCTGCACACCGTTATGTAATGGCTTCTCAGGAAACTACCTCCATGCTGTATTTGGCTTGAGCAGTAACTAATCGCGAGCTGTTTAGCGGGGATTAACCGTAATAAACAGGACGAAAGTATGCGAAATTAACGACACAGATACGTTAACGATTTATACTCGCCGCATTAATTCGAATTATATTATAATGCGTTCTCTAATTTATCATTGAATGTAATGGTTATTTCATCCAGAATTATCACGGTGCATATTAAATATTATTATTGTATATAGTTAATGTGAGCACTTGAATTGCCGCCGCCATTTCCGGGGAACGGGAAACTAATTAAATTTCTGTATTTAGTTTTGCTTATTGTATTATTCTTATTAGTTATATAAAAAGATATTTAATTTTCGACTTTAACTTGCGACGAAATCATAAAACTAGAAATAATTGCAACCACCTGCGTCTCTTCCTAATTCACGGTTTTAAAAAAAGACTGATTTGAATTTTTCAGTGGTACGAACGAACATTACCGCAAGCCTGTCTGTCAGTGTGGAGTTATTATTTCATTCAAACGAATCAAATCACTTCATTTCCGGTATTCTGCTTTGTCCTAAAATCTTGAAATAAAACATGAGTTTACCCCATGAATTTAAATATAGCTATAATGTTAAACAAAGATGTCCCTAATACTCTTTTCTAAAGTCTTTCTTAGATTTGCAGAAACTAGAAGAGACTTCTTAACATTCTTTTGCCGTCTGCAATGCAAATAAAAAGCAATTCACACAAAACGATCTTGGAATAATATTGCAGCAGCTTAAGAAACTAAAGTAGAAAGTATAATGGGAAATTTTTTCTATACACAACTCAAAAATTTATAGAAAAAAATCAAATGCGTAATACTGATCATCATATTAAATCCCAGTTAAATACTTCTCAGTATATAACCGAGTCTTAATTAATTTTATTAGCTAAGTTAATTCAAATTTAAGACATTTTTTTCGTAGCCCGAGACAAACTTTCTAGATTTACATAATTATTATTTGTATAAGTGGTTATTTTTCTTACCCAACACAAGGCGATCGTATCAGACATAAAATCCCATAACCGTCTGTTTAAACGGCAGCTAACGGTTAAAATCGCAAAGATAATCTGAGTAATCCAATTTTAGGGGCAGTGTTTGCCGAACTCGCATGACCAGTTATCACGCATAAAGCACAACGTGTGCTTGCGGGGGCACTTATCAGTAAACCGCGTTCTATAATTTTTTTCATAAATCTCCGCAGGCCCCTTAAGTTGTAAGTTCCTTACAAGCACCACCGACGATAACAAATCGCGACACCGAAAATTACACCCGACAATGTTATTATTATTATTATTTTTTGTTTGTATTCACATTTGATTCAACATCTCTTCATCTTCAATGACTAAACTGATATTAGTTGTTCCATATTAATGCTTTTGGAATCTGGTATTCAAATTATTCGGAAAAAATTATACGTCAGGTTTAAGGGACTCCAATATTTCATTTTAATAACGAGTTGTGAATTGAGAGGCGTGAATAAAGGCATTCATATTAGCATTGTGAAATTTCCGGAAGCGTTTCACTTGAATGGAAATTTATCAACTTCGGAAAATCGAGTATTGCCAATATTGCTTTGTACCAAATATATTCGCTTCGCTAAATTTATTAGAGCGCCGTTGTTTAATTTAATTAACGAATTCGTTATGTTAAATTTATTTTAAATAAATGTATATGTTTCATTTATTTCTTTCATGAACATTTTTGTACAGAAATTCCAACAAACCTGAACTTTTATGTTAAAAAGACTTTCATTTCGTTATTATGATTATTTCTTTCTTTTTAATTACACCGCCACCGAATAAAAAATAATTTATATGTCCATGCTTTTATGTACAGGATATACCCAAAAAGTATACATATACCTTAATTGGATTCACTGTAAGTTTATTTAACTGGAAACTTATTTTCAAAATATTTATTTTTATTTATATTCTCTTCCGTCATTATTAATATTCATAATACTGATACAATTTAAGTAAAATGTTATCTTGACCGGTAAGTACTGGATACTTTAAAATAAAACTTCTTTAATCTCGGTCCAATGTTTGTTTTTTTTTTTTTAATATTTTCGAACCTGGCCAGGTTCTTCCTCAGTGTTTGAATTTGAGTCTCCTCTTGCCGAGTGTCGGGAAAAGACGTTCGGCGAGAGGAAACTCAAAGTCAAACACTGAGGAAGAACCTGGCCAGGTTCGAAAACGTTATGTTTTAATCACAAAATCTTTTAACCGGACACTAAATCGCGCACAATACACTTAACGTTTCACCGTCGTTCGACAGCTTCGTCAGAAGTGAAAAATATAAACAAGTTGTCAAAGTAAACAAGGTTGTGCGCGATTTAGTGTCCGGTTAAAAAATTTTGTGATACAAATTTCATCGGACAAGAACCAACTTTAAATTAGTTATGTTTTAAATAAAATAAAAACATTGGACGGAGATTCAGGAAGTTTTATTTTAAAATACTGATACAGGAAAGTATTTTATACATTATGCCTGTGCCTTTTGTTTGTTTGTTTCTCTTTCAAAAGATAATTGTTAAAAACTCTAAAACATTTCTCTTTTATCGAATATAAAACGAGCGATTTTCTTTTGTTTTTCAGTTATCTTATTCTTCGCATTTCCATGTTATTTGTTTCGGTTCTCTTTTGTTACTAATTAACTATTTTTTTTCTTTTTTCTTTTTTGATATTTCGTTGGGGCTTTATTTGATTTTTCTCCTGTCTTGTTTAGTCTCACACTTTTTTTAAATTAATTTCTAGAAAATCAGTCGGAAAATCGTCAGTTTTCTTGTATTTGTTTTTTGTTACCTTTCTTTGTTATTTATATGAGTCGTCTTCGGTCTCTAATTGTACAGTTGAAACCAATAAAAACGGGAAATCTCAAAAACACACATTTTTTTTTCAATATTAGTGTGAAAATGACTATTAGAAATATTTGACGCTATGTCAGTTTATAAATAAGTAGGTTACATTTTTCTTTTCTTTTTTTTTAAATATGTATTGTCAAGTAGATAATTAATTGACAAATGCAACCAAATTTGCAATTGGAAAAATTTCATTTCCTGCTTTTTTTTAAATTTCAGCTGTAAATAATCTTTCACGTTTCATTTGGGTTGCTTGCACTCTTCCTTTGCTTCAGTGTTTTTTGATTTTTTAACACCGCCGTAGAGAATTGTCGAGTTTTTTCGTTTCTGTTCTTAAACAAAACAAAAATTGATACTTACCCTACCTTGCCTCGCAGCGTACAAACCAATTTCTTAAATCCACTCTGCTGCAGTAATCAAGGGAGAAATCACCAACCACTTTCACTAGATACATCACTGAAAAGAAAAATTATTGTTTATTAAAAACTAAAATCCTATAAGGACTTTTGTGGTCGTCTCAAAAGTACCTATCTCTGAATCTGAAGTTGATGTGTAAAGTAAAGGTCGATTCACATTATAAGGAACATCAATGTCACGTCACTGACCGGCACAATGTCGCCAACCTTTAAAATTGAAAAATCTCTTTTGTTGTGGCAAAAGATCCCTTTTTATATGTATGTAGATGAAAATGCCTTTCTACAGTAAAAGAATGGAGTAAGAAATAATAATAATTGAAGCAAATCCTAGATTATAAAATAAAACAAAAAAAAACTCTTCATCGAAGAAAACTAATTTAATTTCTTTTAAGGCTCATTATACATTCATTTCATTTGAAATATGAGCCAATTTTCTCGCACAAAATTATATTATTTAAATATTAGTAGTACTTTATTATTTAATTATAAAATACGTGTACCTAAAAACGTGTCCTCCTGTAAAAACTATTTCTTTTAAAGAAGCCCTTTTGCCCTTTTTTGTCTTAAAAAATGAAAAAGGATAAAACCGTCCCATCTGGCGACACCGGTAATGTGAAATAAGTGTCACAATGCAAAAAAAATGCGTAAAAATTAATTTTCTATACAGGGTGTTTCATAACAGGTGAAAAAAATGAAATCTCACGAACGGAATCTCATTTTACCTTAAAATGAAAGAACAAAAATATTTCAAATTTTGTTTACTTTCGGAGTTATCCGAGTGTGAAAATAAAAAACCGAAATAATTTATTTACAACATAAATAAAGCAAGGAACTTTCACATCGCATTGGCGAATAACCTGGACAAGTCGGTTTGGTTTGCAGTGGAGTTCTCGAGCTACGGTTCTGCTGACGAAGGCCCAACTAGGCCTGAAACAGCTGTACAGAGCCTGCTTGGGGAATCCGCTGTAATCGAAACCGATTTGCACAAAACTTTTATAAATAAAGCAGTTGATAAAGAATGTGAAATCTGTTCGGTTGTAGAAAAAATGTTGTATACAACACGTGTGTAAACGTATTTTTTTATCTCGTGCTACTATTTGCGTATTCGGCGTTTTCGCATTTAATTAAAAAGACCTACTTTACACACTAGTTGCATAAATAGTTATGTCTGGTTATCTAACTTTAAATTCAGGTAACTCCGAAGTTAAGCAAAATTTGAGAATTTTTTAATCTTTCATTTTAACTTCAAATGAGATTCTGTACATGAGATTTCATGAGATTTCATTTCATCTGTTATGAGTTATGAGGCACCCTGTATGTAGAAGGCATGTGCTGAAAACATGTACCGAATCCGGTAATTCTCTTCTCCAATAAAGTAAAATAACAGAGACAGATCATTGGATCATTGGCTGTACAAAAAAACTAATAAAAAGCTTCAAAGCCTCGAAAAGTCTCTCAAAATAATCGTTTTTAATAGAAAAAATAATCCCTTTATCCTTTTTGGGTAAAAAAAATCTCCAAAAAGGGATAATTAGCAACTGCGGACCGGCAGCGTCCGTCAAAAGATTCTTCAATTGATTTTGAATGGCAATAAGCACCGTCAACCAGATAATTTGCGCAAACTGGTTTGCGCAAGCCGTTTAGTACAAAATTTGTACAAAACAGTAAATTGTCGATTTTCGTTTACACATTCAATTAAGTTAGTGCAGTGCTACGTGTTTGATGCGTATTAAAGCTTAAAAAAATTGGAAAGTGATGCATAATTTATAAAAAAAAAAAAATAGAGAAGAAAAAAATGGTCAAAATGTTTGTTACTTCAAAGGGAAGTGCATTCTCAAGCTAGTTTGCTGAAAGAACTTCAATTAGAACCGGATGATTTTAGAAACTACTTGCAAATGGATGAGTCAACATACGAACACTTACTTTTTGAGGTTATGTCTTAAAAAACATTAAATTCGTCTGCACAATTTATCTCAATCGCGTTTACATTGTCAGATAACTGCACCAACCTCGGTTAATTTTCAAGACGAAACAAATTTCAAATAAGTCAAATTTTTGAACTGCACAAATTATAAATTTCCACTCACACTTTCTAACTTATCTGTACAAACTGGCTTGCACAAGCCGATTTGTGCAAATTATCTGAGAGTATAAACCCCCCTTCAACGGAACGTTTATGTTTTATTTCCAACGATATTTTGATGTGATATCCTGTGCCGTTGCTGAAACGTTCTGCAAATGACAAGTGAAAACTGGCATTGGGAAATTCTACAATATTTTGTAGAAGCAATTTTCATAATTGTCTAATTTCTTTAATACTGTACGTTATTTTCTTTCAATAAACATATTCCCTGCTTACTTTCTTTTTTGACTGGATTACATTTCACTCCTTCCTCATCTAAATGAGTGCGATCATCGCCAATTGTTTTTTTTATTCATCTTTGGTATTGGCTTTTGTACTTAGAAATAAAATCGAGAAAGTACGACTTTCTGACTTCAAAACTAGACGTACCACGGACGGGCGACGTAAAAATGAGGACACTAAAGGTAGGTTTTCCAATCGGCGTATTATTTCCGACGCGGAGGACGTAATACGCCGACGGGGTCGCATCATAGACTCATGCAAGTTAAAATTAAAATTCGTAATCCGTCTTTAAGGAAAACGGAAATGTACTTTTCCATTGCACGAGTTCTTGATGCGATCCCGTCGGCGTGTTACGTCCTCCGCATCGGAAATAATACGCCGATTGGAAAACCTACCTTTACGTAAACGGGTACTTCAGAAAACTGTTGCTTTGGTATCGAAATTAATTTGACAAACAAATTGATTTACTATGATCACACTGTTATGAAAATGACTACAAACTGAATTAGAGGTATCATTTACATTGGTGAAAAAACGTCAAAATCACTGCTAAGACTTGTCCTCATTTTTTCTATCGTCAGTGGTAACGTTGTCGGTCGGTGACGTGAGATGTAAGATTAACGTTCCGAGAAATGTGAATCGACCTTAAAGCACCATGAAAATGTTAAATACTCCTACCTAATTATTTAATTATTTCCGCAAATAATCACTTTAAAACACAAAAATTAATTGCACTGTAACACCACGCACTTAAAACAGAAAATGGCCCGATCAACGACGCGATACTGCAGGGGCAAGGCTCGCTGAATGTTTTTGCTGAAAAACAAAGACGAATCAGCTTTTATATTTTTCCGCGTAAAAACCGTAAGGGACTCTCATCAAGAATGCGTTTTTATCAAACACATACATATACATCACAAAAAATGCGTGCACAAGCCTAGATTCTACGTGCTTTAATTTCGAAGTAAACACAGTATTTAATTTTAATTCTCTCCGGCAAGGCGGCAGGAAAAATAAATAAATAAACTAATTTTGAGTTAAATTATTAGGCAAATCCGTGATGTATAAAATAAAAAAGAAAGTGTAGTTTATCCGAGAAATATTTTCGATGAATTTAAAGACTTAAAATTCGTTTATAACAAATTAGAATTACCTAAAAGTTTTCGCCAAAATTGTTGGCTCTAAAATATACAGGGTTAGTTTTATAAATGTTTTAGGCGTTTGATTTTTTAACACCGCCATAGATAATTGTCGAATTTCTCTCGTT
This sequence comes from Dorcus hopei, assembly GCA_033060865.1. Taxonomy (NCBI): domain Eukaryota; kingdom Metazoa; phylum Arthropoda; class Insecta; order Coleoptera; family Lucanidae; genus Dorcus; species Dorcus hopei. The sequence continues at coordinate 20,850,343 of CM065420.1, forward strand.
TTTATTCATTACTTTTCGCATTTAGAATTTTTCTTTCGCTTCACGTCAGTCTTTTAACCACATCGCGCTGAAAAATTGTCGATTTTTTTTTGTTTTTCTTTATCGAACATAAAAAAAAGATTTTAATTTCCTTATTTCCTTTTTTTAATTACACCGCTGGCTGAAATTTTTTGTTGAAATTTTTATTTGAAAATTTTTGCATAAATTAATTAGTCCGTAAAATAAAAAGTAATTTGCGTCATGCTTTTATACGAGGTATATCTGGAAAGTATTTTATATACAGCGTGCATCATTGGTATGGATTTCTTCAGTAACTCCTTTAATTATTAATTATAAATCAAAGTATCTTGTATAAAAGTTATCAACTATAAAGAGTTCTATATTAGTAAATTATTTTCACATACACAGCATCTTCCTTAAGTGAGTTATCCACCAAACTTATACTTTTTTAAACGAAATGTACAGATTTTTATTTCACATTTCGATAGATCTCTCAAAAGTAAATATTTTTCATTAAGCATTAAGGCCCAAATTCAGAAGCGTTACTCATTCTCATCTTAATCTCAAACGTTACTCATTCTCATCTCAATCTCAACTCATTCTCATTTTTGCAGTTTCAGATATTTGAAATGTTAAAACACGTTTATATTTATATTAACTATATGGAATAATATACCTCAAGCATTACTGGCTTATAACATTATAACAGTAACATGAAAAGTAAACCGTTTCTGATTTTTAAAAATCATCAAATTGTCAGATTGAGAATGAGTTGAGAATGAGATGAGAATGAGTAACATTTCTGAATTTGGCCCTAAGTCGTTGAGACTAAAGAGAAGCAGCAGCAACACCACCAGCAGTAGTAGCCCTGAGGAAGTTCTTCTGCAATGGAGATCGAAACGTAGAAGAAAACAACGTGAAGCGGTTCCAACCGGAAGCCAATTCAAACACAGATTTGTAATTGTTCGGGTCACCCTCGTCACCTTTTTTATGTATTAAAACCACTTTCGACATTTTCATATTGCTGAGGAAAATACCAAATTCTAAGCATTTATTAACAATATCAGCTAGGGGATCACTAATGGTTTCTGCGACGAATTGTAAAGTTCTCACATCCAATTCAAATCTATGTGAACTACTTTTTGACTTTAAAGCCATTATATTGTCAACTATGTCCTTACTTGATACAGGAGCGAAAAAGAAAGAAGTACCATTCACATTGGTGTTTCTTAAAAAAGTGTTTTTGCTAATTCATTGGCTACTTTACTCAAAAAGCTTTCAAATTCACTAGCAGATAGTGCGACATTTAATTTTTGTTTACTTCCAATTTCATCGTTAATTAATTGTCTGCCACATCATCTTAGATTTGTAAAAGAAGTGAATAGCGGCATAGCTGGCAAGGAAAAGTAACTGTCGACGCACGTTTCGGTCTTATTAGACCTCATCAGGACAGTATAACCAAAGTGTAAGGTGTTGACACTTGGAGATGGAAAACAACAAATGAAGCAACAGACCAGGAGACCGAATGCACATTTGCTGCAATCACTGAGAAGACCCAGGTTTAAGGGCAACATCACAGTTACATGACAGTTACTTTTCCTTGCCAGCTATGCCGCTATTCACTTCTTTTGTATCTTCCTGGTGATAACTTTTCCTTAACTTTTCTTAGATTTGTTATCAGATTTATTAATTCGGCCAACATTTAGTTCTTTTTTTTTTCTTTTTCAACATATTGCAAATAAAATGCTTTATATTTTAAATAAATTGTGTAGATACTGTTACCACCACTCATTTTAAATGCATCGTGAATTAATTCCAGAGTTTCTTTAATTTGTACTGTTTCTTTTGATTAATGAATATGTTTTGTAGATTTATGTAGCTTGAAGGGGACGATTTCATCAAATATCTGTAAAAATCTATCTAGAAGGATATTAAATTTTTCGTTTGGATCTGAAGTTAAATATGTATCGCTCCAATCCACGACATAAAGTTTAGGCCCGTTTTATTCATCTCTGAGTAAGTACCAAGTTATAACTTGACAGATTAACGCAATGCGTTGTCCTATCTTTAATCTATCAAGTATTTTACTGGCCACTTACTCAGAGATGAATAAACCTGGACTTAAAGAGAAAGTCATTTTGCCCTTCGAGAAAATTTTCTTGTGGAACTTTCATTTTGTTGTTCTTCTCGTGAAACTAGAATTTTTACTACCTGTGCATCATGATCAGATGAACAAGGATTGTTTATCTGTACAACTTTTACTTTGGCCGTGACATCTTGTGTAATCAGAGATAGTAGGTGACATGCCAAAGCTATTGAAGAAATTTAAAAGATCTTGTTTTACAGTAGTGTAAAATGTAATGTAATGTATATGCAAAATGTATTGCTCTAAAGCTCATGGTTTTCGAGATATCTGCACTTACAACTTCTAATAAGAACCATATTTCAAGAAAATAAACAAAAAAAGGATACCATTACATTTATCTATTAAATGAAACCGAAATGTTGACATTTTAATTGATATCTTGGAGACTGTTGAATATCTGCTAAAGTTTTCTGGCTGATTTTTGCAAATGCTAGCCTCATTTTATCTTTTTAATATTAAGTCGTATTTGGTTGAATTTTAAATAAAAAAATGAGTAATACTAAAGATTAGTGACAACAAGAAGTGCTTTGATTCATTATCATCGACATGCGAATCAATAACTGAATGAAATGTTTGTTTATTGGGTCAATTCTATGGACCTTAAGTCTATTAAATTCCAAGTTTCTTAGAACCTTAAATTATTGACTGTAATGATGTGTAATATACCTTGTATTTAGACTCCAATTAACGACTAATGGCCGTATGCACCAAACGAATTAACTCAGCTTAACTTTAAGCGTCACTTAGAATGTGACTTACACAATGTTATGAAACTTTGATGGCGGATTTCACAAACGCTACTTAAATTTAATCATTAAAAGTAAACGTTGCCGTGGTTACATGAGTTGAAGGTATAGGAATGATTATTTTAATCGATGATTAAAGTTAAGTGACGTTTGTGAAATCCAGCGTAAGTATCACAATATAAACGTCACTCAAATTTAAGCTCGATTAAAGTGTTTGGTGCATATGGCCCTAAAGACTCAATAAATAAAATTGCTGATATAAATAAAAAAATGTGAGTAAATATCTTTGAAGGATTTTGCTTGTATTTTAGCAATTAGTTGGTTTTGTGTACTCAGATTACTTATGAAAGCTATTATTTCGTTTAGCTTTAATAGTAGTTAATTAGGATGAATAAAATACTCTTTCATGCAATTGAATAGCTTGTGAATGCTTTGATTTAGAGCCATAGTTGTTTAATAAAAAATGTTTACTTTTAAAAGATCTATCGAAATATGAAATAAAAATTTATACATTCCATTTTAAAAAGTATAAATTTGGTGCATAACTCACTTATGGAACACGCTGTGCATGTGAAAAAAATTGACTAATATAGAACTCATTACAGTCGATAACTTTTATACAAGATACTTTTTCCTTCATAATCAATAGTTAAGGAGCTGTTGAAGAAATTCTGTATTACGTTTGCCTGTGTACAGGGTATATCCAAAAAGTATTTTGAATTAACTGCAAACTTATTTTCAAGATATTTATTTACACTGGAACTAAAACTAATTTTTCTACATAGCCTTCCGTCATTATTACAGTCTTTTTATTTGCTTTTCCGTTTTGTCAATTATGTTTCCGAATTTGTCAAATGATTTTTCAATCCGCAAGCCCACTATACTTAGAAATCATTTGACAAATTAGGAGATACATTTGACGAAAGAGGAAAAGCAATAGAAAAAGACTGTAATGTTCATAATACCTGATACTGCAAAGGGCGTTTTTATGATTCTAGTTTTTTGTTACCGAAATTTTGTTTCAACAAATCCCGAGCTTTGTTCAAATAAAATACGGTAACTTGCAAATGGAATTTAATTTATAATGAAGTTTTTTTAATTGCGCAAAAAGACTTTAAATCGATGTAAAAATCACGGAGTTAATCGCGGGGAGTTAACGAACACCCACATTCATTTCGGTTTCGTTTCGATCCCAGAGATTTATAGAAATTAAATCCGGCAACGTGTAGGGGGGTTATTTTTAGATTTATTTCAATATGTTGGGCTGACAAATTGCTGCGGGCGTAAACAAATGACAGCGAACCGCGTTCAAGGGCCATTTTCAATAGATAAAGCCGGAACACGACCAGTTTGGAGCATAATCTACCGCGTGTTTGTGTTTCGCATTCGACGAATTGTCCAAGTAATTGAATGCCATCGAACCAGATCGATCGCTCTTTGTTTTCTTGCATGGAAATATGATTTTTCAGCGAGCTGCGCTCAAATGAATTATGAAGATGGTATGCGCCGCCCGCGCAGTACGTGGTAATTTTTAATATAATTTTGCATTCTACGTAACCATATTTTTACGAGCGCACTTTTACGATTTCTGGGATATCTGAGATCGACGTCGTTGATATGCATTTTATGTTTCCTACTTTTGAAAGGCGCAGTATAAAAGTTTACTCGCTTGCATTTTCGATGTCCAGAATTTCAATTTCATATTTTAACCTAACCCTTATTGTCGCTTGTATTGTTCGACTTGGGGAATCCTTTCAAATAACTTAAATTGAGGCATACGAACGTGAAAAGCATCACAATTCCAAAAAAAATTAAAAAAGAACGAATTATATTTCTTACCTAGAACCCGATTGAGCTCTCCTCCAAACAAACATTAGAATTAACAATTAAGTAAACTAAATTGACTCAATTAAACTAAACAACTGCTGAATAGAAAAAATTAAATAATACCTACATGGAATTATCCAAATGCCTAAAGCAATTAGAATGATTAAATCTTTTGCTCCTACAATCTCCTGTTGACTTAACATCTTGGAATAATACAATGAAACAAACCTATTGTAAGCATCTTACACGCTTTAATTCAATTAAGCAGGGACGATGAACATATTAAACGTTTAAGTTGACTCCGCTGTAATAAATTCGAAACGAATTAGGGATTTTGTGAATAGAAATAAAATTTTAGTACAGACACAAAATAGAGTTATTACAACTTGGGAATAAAATTGCCTATGATTAAATTTTATTGCCTACCTTACCCCAACTGCAAACCGATACGAATCCGATGCCGATGTGGAGGAGACAGTATTTACGACTGTAATTTCCTATACGGATGGGTATATTATATTATGTCCTGGTCCGGTGTAGATATAAGGTCGGCTCTTCTGAAACAGAAACGCGGAATTTAAGTTGGTTGCATTTCCAAACGTGCAGGCGAGATAGTTCCACATTAAATGTTTGCTTTTATGTCACACAAACATGAAACTATGAATTAGATACACACATACTTGAGATTATTACAAAATTACAGATATTTCAATCGATTTAGATGTAATTTCGAACTGTAGGATATAGCTACTTTCATCTACAAATTCCTTGTACTTTTAATCAATTACAGATAAATTCCATCTCAAATTTGTCTTCACTTATATATTTTCTCTTAATTATCTTCAAAATGATGATACTTCCCTGGTTAAGAACGAGCAGCAGATTATAGCCCGAGAGTATGTTTAAAGCAAGACGCGAAGCGGAGTGCTTTTAAATGCTCGAGGGTTATAATCTACAACTATGCACGTGGTACATACAACGTTTTATTTTATTTTGGCCAAAATTTCTGAATTCAATATTTTTATATCGTATTTGCGTTTCTTGCGGTTTTCTTTTGATTCTTTAACATCACCAGAGAATCTTATCTTCGAGCGTCTCTTGTTTTTTGTTATTATCTTATTCTTCGATCAAACTGTGGTGAAACTGAAATATCGCACAACCCATTCTTGCTCTAAATACATAGCAGGTCTATTTTTTCCAGACCGCTTTATTTCATTTCGAAATCCTGGAGTCCATCTTAAGCGCCATCTATGGACTAGCAACCTAACTTTTTTGCTTCAAGCAGAAAATGTGTTTTGTTTTAACACCACTAGAAATTTTCTAGCTTCTTTGGGTTTTGAATTAAGTAACAACAAGAGGAATTTATAAATCCTGATAATTTTATTCTAACTCGCAAACGAGCTAGGAATAAAGGACACAAGCAGGTACGACATGAATATCTCTTTCATTCAAATGTTTTACTATTGAAATATAGTTTAATCAAAAGTGCAAATTCTTTAGCATTTATGCATTGAGAGGATTACACTTTTAGGCTTCAGACAAATAAACATACAAGCATGAGCAGTCATAATTCCAAATGAAGGATTCATCACAGATATTTTTAGAATTTTACTCAAAAGTTTTTAATAATTTTCCCCAAAATTCCTCTCCTTTTGCTCATGTATCCATAGTACTGCACAATACCCTTTACATCTGTTTTCATAAAACGAATAAATTACTAATTAATCCAAATTTCTAAAGAACAAAGATGTAAAATGTAACAAGGCCGATGGCAAAATTTATTAACAACCCACGCTTTTTAAGTAGGTCACCAAAGAGGGTACATAAATCGATTCCTTCGTGAGAGAATGAGAGAAAACTTATTCACACAAAAAACTCCGGCGGATCTTTTAAAAGAACAGAACGCGTACTTACAATGTGTATATTTCATATGCTTTTAAGTAGTCATAAAACAAATGCCTCCTGCTTTTACGTTACTCTCAAAGCGTGCAAGTTATTTATGTTTCGTTTGAAAGTAAGCCCAGCCAGAGCTCCGTTACACGTTTCGTATTTCCTTCAACTATCGATTACCCTACGCAATTGGCTTTCCTTTGAAATTTTCATTTCGACCATAATCGACGCTCGTCCACTATTTATATTAAGGCGAAACCCATTAAAACGTTGTTCGACATGCTTCACTTTCTTCTTCTTCTTCCTAATTTATCGATTCCCAGGACTGACTTTGCGTTTCCCCGACACGCTTGTAAAAGGGTTGTTGTAAATCGGTGTCGCGTGCTTCCCAAATATTTTTCTTGTGTATGTTTGGCATCGGCTGAGGTCGTAAGTAGTTTACTCTGTTTTTGTTTCTGTCGGCGGTGGAGAATTTATATGATTCAGGGCCCCGGCTAACCGCCGTGAATTTGCAGTAATGCTGTCGGCCTCCCTTGCCAGAAAAAAAAACGTTCGTCCCTTGCGACCAAGAACTAACTTCACGATACGAAAAATGTTTCAAAATTGGAGCTTTCATTTTATTCATTATACAAGGTGTCCCATGAGATAACAGCCAGAGCTTAAGAGCGTGTTGCTGAAGTCATTTTCAATCAAAAATGTCTTATGAACAGGTGTCCATAACTCATTCGTAACGGATATACAACTCTTTCCTTAGTACCTACGTTTATCAAGTTATTTTAATTAAATTTTTAAAAAATAACTCTTCTTTCTATACAATATATAACTTTTTACATAAAATTGCCATAGCTTCATTACAACTAAGTTTACAGCATAGACATTTTTGACTTCAAATGACGTAAGCAACACACGCTTAAGCTATGGCTTGTTATGTCGTGGGACATGCTGTATAGAAAATTGGTTTGGGTTAAAATACTTAAGTGGTTAAGGAAAGGTAATTCGCTTTCTATGTAGGAGAGCTCGTAAAATGAAAGAAAAAATTTATAATCGTAACCAAAGAGGCAATCAACAATATTTCTTAATTTCCTATAGCTGAGATTTCTTGGAAAACACGGTGTATGACTTTGTTGTATTTTTAGTAAACGCAATCTTTAGGATCTTAATTGTTTAAAACCACGTTCATATCTCAGGTAAAGAACAGCAAGCTAATCATGTATGTGCGTAATTACTTCCTGTAACATGTTGTTGAGACTAATAATTAAATGATTGATTAACCTCTCTTTATAAGGCAAGAACTCCTTTATTAAAAATTCTAGGATCTAAGATTAATTAATTTTTTTTTATAATTGTTATCTGGTAGTTCAATGAGTTTGTTTCTTCCTCTTGCCCGGAACTGATCGAATCAGCAGTAACAGTACATCGACTTAATAACTTTACCATTTGTGTAAAACCAGTTAGAGTTTTTATATAAATAAAATATAATTGTGTGAGTTTTTAAGTCTGCAGCATTTTCCAAAAGAAATTCATTATAACGTTAATGTGTCTGTTGTTTACAGTCTATTTCTATTTTTGGCTTCATGTTGTTATTATAGAAAAATTAGTTTCACATTGAATGAGTAACGCTTAGTGACTTACAATGATTTAGGGTACCACGCCATTCATGCTTTAAATTGAACTAATTTAGTGTCATTATCTGATATTATTATTCCAGTAACTGCCATTATCACTATTAATCTTTAGCTTTGCTTCCATCTTCGTTGGTTATTTACAGGACGTAATCGTTAAATCTATTTGCTTTCCGAAAAGTGTACGTTTCATGCTCCTATAAATAAAACTCGAATGTCACTGGTCGTGTATTGTAAAGAAAATCTCGGAATGCGTATTAAATTCGTTGTATGAGAATAAACCTCGGGAAGTAGTAAGTTTAAGTGACGTGCCATGACGGTGCACTTTCTGCCCGTTAATTTCTATTTAATTTAAAATTAATATCGAATTGTTACGCTAGCTTGAGCTCATAAGTTCCCCTGTAAGGACGAAAAAAAGGAACGCGATTGCAATTTAGAGCCGGCAGGTAGTTTTTAAACTTTATTGCTTCTCGACCTCTCCAAACGCAAGTATGACTTCAAAGCACTTATTGAGCAATGAAAACTCCAATTACAATGTGTTATTGAAAGTTTCCGGGGATCTTTCCAAATAAAAATAATGCGAGCTTGCGCCCGCAGTTCGTTCTATTTTTAGGTATTTTCTCGCGTCGGTGTTGCAATAACTTGAAACGTATTCCGCTGAAAATTCCCGTACAGTTCAATAAATACACAGATAACCGTTCAACAAATATATTGCCGACGCTTAGTTCTGCGCTAGGACAAAGAAGAATGCGCCCCGGGCTGTCCAAAAAACATCTATATTTTTTTTTCTCGTTGAATTATTCGTTATATACGAAAACGTCGCCCGTCCAAAGAACTAAACGTAATAAATTTCGTCAAAGGCATCGAATAACTCAAAGGAAAACCGATTCAATTGATTTATTTTTAATTTTCTTTCGACCAGTTAAGATCAAGATTAAAAAAGAAAACCATCATGATTTGATAACTTTTGCTTTTAACTCAAATTCATAAAATGATTGGTTAACAAAATAAAAGCGTTTTGTTTTTATTTGAATTTATCGAAACGAGCAGCAACACCCCCCCCCCCCACTAAATAATTCGAAGTCAAGTGTGTGTTTTGTATATACGAGGCATTATACACACATCACATGCAATGAAATATGCAAATTGCAAACGACGGCCGCACAAAACCTTCCAGGCATCGGTAACAGTACAAACGAATATAGCTCAAACGCCGAAAAATGCGCTGAATAATTGAAGCACGCGAGCTAATGAAGAATCAATAAATCCATACGCGGCGTACGAAGTTCATTAGTTGCGTACAGTTTCTGTTTAATCAAAACGTTCGTTCGTTAAGTATGGGAACATATTGATTCGCTCATTTCGTTGCTTTTGCATAATTAACAGTCCCTCTATTTTCATAATAAGCAGTTTCAACTCCTACACGACATTCCAAAAAGTTCCTAAAGTTTCATGGAATAATAAAAGCCTTATTTGATACGTAAGGAATTCTAAACGTATTTAAATTTACAAGACCCACGCAAATTTATATATAAATGCCGTTTTAGACTTTATGTACAAAATTTAATTCAGTTAATTTTTGTTTTCAATTTCAACGTCGTGCTAATCGCGACATGCTAATGCGAACACTTCTTCGCCGTGCTCCTCTGTGTCTCGCTAATGATGGACCTCACTGTGGTAAACGTATGATAATATTCTGTGTAAAATTACATCTTTAAGACCCGCAGAATTAAAACGGATGTATTTTCTCGCCGAAACTTCCTCGTTTGATGCCTTTAAACAAACCAAACAATACAGAGCAAGTTAATAAATTTCCGAAACACAGAAAAGTTTCCGAAACGTTTGCGTTCACCTACGCTCTCTCTCTCTCTCTCATTATTTGCTCAAGTCGTTTCGTAGTTTCCCAGCTTAATTAATATTTTTGCCGAATTGTCTAGATTTACTCTGCCCGTATTAAATGTTTAATAAATATTTAACTATGCAACGTCGCCCCTGTTTAACTGAAACATCCCCGTGCATTATTAAATAAGTTGAGCATTCTCTCCAGACAACTTTGTAAAATATTTCGCGAAATTAACTCGAGCGCGAGATGCTGATTTATGTGAGCTTAAGGCTTGCGAGTTTTTATGCGGATTAAATTCGGCGCAATTTTAAATTTCACTTTTTCACCGAATTGATGATTGTAATAAGCGAAACGTCGGGACGGGGATGATTTTCGAAAGCAACGACGTAATGGTTGCGGTGTCTATTTCGACTGCCTTCCGTTTAATATTTAATCAGTTCTGCCTTGCCGTGAGTAACGGTTTATGAATATTTAAACATTCCATTGTCAAGACCAACGAACATATCTTCATATATCTTCTTCCAACCCCTCGGCCTATAATTTTACCTGTGAATTAATGTACTTTTAGTATTATTTGTTTGCATGTCTTATTTAACATTGAATTATTTATGAATACGAATTACCTACCACTTTCACGTTAAATGGAAACGTATAACAAAACAACAGAAGTTTTGATTGATTAAGTTTTAATGTTTATGAGAAACATTAATTAAATTTAATAATTCTATATGTGAAACGAAACGTTTACATTATTTAACAGTTCTTGTTTCGTTAAATTCCGATTCCAATGAAAGATTTACACAAATTTAATAAAAGTAGCGAGAGATAGAGTCGTTAATCAATGCATTTGAAAATTCAAAACAACTTTTTTTTTTAAATTAATGATACACTCGCAATAAATAATATCAAAAACACATTACTTATGTGGAAACTATCGGTCACCTACTCATTATTTATGATTGATATTCGTAATAGGACGCCTAGACTGGGAAACAAAAAAGCGATTCATCACGTTTTATTACGTGAAATATATTCACATTTTGTTACATCGGTTATTTTTCGAAGCTAATGGGAAAAATGCACCGGAATTAAATTGATTGCCCGTTTTAGAAAGTGTTCCAGAACGGAAAGAGATTTTCTTTTCACTCTCCCTTGCTCTCACTGATTTGTTGACTTATGGAAATGAAAATTAAATAGAGCCGCCGACTCATATCTACAGAGACCTAAAAAATAGGTACCTTTTCAATATTATGAGATTATCGACATCCTCTTCATGCAGAACAAATTTACTAAGCAGTGTTTCATTCGCCACGCCGTTAATTTACGTTTTCCTTCGTCTATCTAAATTGCAAATACCTTCATAAATAGTTTACAAGGAATGCTATCAGAACGTTATTCATGAATTAACTACAATGCAAGTGATTTAGAAGAATTTCACTGGCGCAGTTTTGCAATTAAAAAAAAATTAATTCCAATTATTTTTGCATATTTTTATATCTGTGAAACCTGCAGGATGCTTTTCCTATTGATAAACCTGTTGTCTAAAGCTGGGTACACATTGGCCTCACCGCATCTGTATTGCAACGTTGCAATACAGGTTCGCTGAAAATAAAAGTTAATGCACCCGTCATGCACCTCGAACGCACCAATGCGCACCTCGCAGGAACCATTGCATTGGTGCGTTCGAGGTGCATGACGGGTGCACTAACTTTAATTTTTAGCAGTGCGGTGCGGCCACTGTGTACCCAGCTTAATACTGATTGTGCTTTGGCCATTAAATAACTTGCTCGAACAATTCTTTATCCAAACTAGTTCTTTTTAGTTCGAATTGCAGAAGGTATTCGCCTTTTGTTAAGGGATAAAACCGGTGTTTAAAACAAAACGGAAATTGATTTCCTTATTTCTCTATATTATCAAAGAGATGTGCATCGCTGAACACTAAAAGATGTAGGTATGTGAATTTACCTACATTTGAAATGTTGCGCTTTATAAATGCGTTATGCCTTTCAAGTAGTACTTCTATTTGCTCCATTCTAGTGAATTTCTATGGGCCTTCTTGTGTACTGTCCGTTGCATAAACTGTATCACGTTTTCCTCAGTTAATAAATTCACAATTGAGTGCATCGTTTCGATTCTTACAGAATTTTTCTTGCTTCTGAAAAATCTATTTTTTTTCTTCTCCCTTGCCGCCCATATATTTACAACTTAGTTAAAAAAGCAGTGCCAAAATCGTAGGTGTATTTCAGACAAAGGCGAAAGTTTTAATAGTATTTTAATTGAATAAACTTTCCCCTGCAAATTTTCTCAAGGAAACACCTTTAATAAAATAATTCAATTTCTAAATCCGGGGGCATTATAACTTTTTCCCAAGTCGGTTCCGATAACAGAAACTCCTGGAAACCGAAAATAGGTAACTCGGCAGGGAAAGAAGAACACCCGGGGAGTAATTAAACACAAGTGTCAAGTATTGGAGAAGTGTAACTCTGACATAGGAAGGAAGTTAAATTGTGTTTCAGTGGCACTAAATCATCGTTACGGCAGGCTTTGTACCGCCAGAATTTATTAGACTTCTGAGTTAATGCCGCCGTACCCGCGAAAGAAAAAAAACGAGGGGGTTGGAGATTATTTTAAAGCGGCTAATTAGGACGTTGTAGATCGCTGACGTTTATACATAAACGTATATTTATCATATCATGGTCTTCAATGCCGCTAGTTTAAAGCGCAGGAACTGTCATTTCGTTATTAATGATGCGTACGCTGCTTTAAATGCAAATACGTCGCCTTTGTTTGCGCGATACAGAACCACTTGCCTTGATTTATTTCGCTGAACTGATTCGAGCACTTCCTTATTGAACGTGTATAGAGTCCATGTAACTTCGCTTGACGGACGATTCAATATGCGAATGCACCAAAATCAATTTCCTTTAAAGGAAACTATCGTTGGAGAGAAAAAGAAAACAGAAGTTTAGACTGGACCAAGTTAAATTATATAAGGGGATCACTTGGACATGAGTATGAGCTGTATTCAAAATGACATTAATATATTTTCATATCAATGGTAAGATGTCTTCAGCTCACTTTTACTACCAACTCAATCTAAAAAGGGGTAAAATAGGAACCAATCAAATGCAACCAAAATGGGAAGTGATAGCAAATAAGAACGTCAGAGGAGCTTTGGATGAGGATGAATTCAAATGAGTATATACTTAGGATGGCCCAAAAAAGAACAATTAAGAAAGTACTTGGGGCCTATAGACTGGGGAGGGCTCGGTTGAACCAAATGATAGAGCGATGGGACACTGAATGACATGAAAGTATTACTTAGGAGAAAGTCTGAAGAATTGTTTGTCTAAAGTTTATCTTGCCTATTGACAAACGTAATTTAAGAATCTGTAATCAACATTATCGTATTTAAAATTGTGAATAACACAGTGTAACGTTTATAGCACATTCTCAACAGACGATTCCCGCTAACATTAATGATCATTTGTTTGCGCTCGGATCAAGAGTCTCTCGAGAATTGCCAGCAAATTCTGCAGTTACTCTTTCACGGCCACTCGTAAAACTTGAAATTATACTCAAACCCCAACTCTGATCCTCCTCAATTATAATAAAATTACCGGCGCGAGTTTTTACTTTACGCGCGTCATAAACTTTCTCCGAGATATTTTTCGATATAATCAAATAAATTAAAGCGCTCGAATAAATTTTCTTTTCCATTTTCCGATTCGACGTGAAATGCTAATCACCAACGTGTTCTTTTTTTTATGGCCGCCGTATTCTTTTAATTATATTTTTATACGAGCAGCCGCCGAAAGCAAACCGGTGGGTGTTTGTTTCATTATTTTATTTATGCTTTTTCACTTCTGCGGCCGCCTTCCGGAAAATTTTCTGCATTTCCTTGGAGACCACTCCGCTTTTTTCGCCGGTTGAATTTTAACTGTTTATAAAAGATATATATTTCCATGCTCCCCCCACTTCGCGAGGCGGCGCGGAAAGAAAAAATGTAAATTGAGAAGTACGGAACTGTAATTATTTTTGTTACTGTTAAAGTATAACCTCATTTGTCAGCTTCAAGAATATTAGTCTCATTAATCTCTCGTCCTCGTTGCTCTATAATTATAATTAATAAAAGAAGAAACTCGTTTCCGTCTTAACAGAAAAAAAGTAAAGGCAATTGAATCCCCTACAATTACGATACGTAAATAATATTTTAATTTCGAAATTAATGACTCTGTGAAGATGGGGTGTATCGGTACAACTGGGTGGTATTTAAGGTATTTGCGGCATGTAATTCAAACGTCATTGATTACCATTCGGATAGGATTACATCCGTAACACTAATTTAAGGAAATATTAGTCTAATTTGGGTGTAGTAGCTGACAACATGAGTGAAATTTATGCGTCGTGATTGCGTTATACGAGTTAGTCACGTCTCTAAATTAAAAGCATTGCGTTTGTAAACCTTATTTTTCCCTAATCCCCAATATTCCGATAGGACAACATAAAACTCCCTAATATGCGACGGAAGTACTTAGTTGAAGTTTATTGCCAGAAAACAAGTCATGTCCTCTCGAGTCATTCGGGGAAGAAAATCGTTCTGCAAACAGAATTCTTTCATAAATGTGACTTTTAGTGCAACGTATGTTCCGCATAAACTTGCATTAGTGCAAAATAGACCTTAGTAGGGAGATGGAGGCGTCGCAGGAACAAGAGCATTTCGGCGTTATCTCACTGTTCAAAGTAATGGTTCAAGACCGGCTGTTTTCGGTTCACATGGTTTCGTTTTTATAGCAGGATTATTCCATTTAATCTTGGGTTTTTCATAAGGCTTTCTACTGGGAACACTATTACTACATTTCGGGGCATTTCAGTGAATATCGTTTTATATTCAAACAGAATAAGTAATTTCGCTTCATTCACGAAATGTGTAAGAATGTACATACATACATACATAGTTCGTTTAAAAGACATCTCTTTTTCTTTCCACAGCTTTAACAAATTTATACATCAACTGAATTACTTTTTGAAATGATGTAATAAATTTTCCTGGAATTATATGACAATATTAATCTGTTAATAATAGTGTCATCTTGTGTGAGTATATTTTTAGAATGAAAGGGAAGAACCTTCGTCTTGTCATAATAAAGAACATAAAGTAAGCCTATCATTCGTACACCGGGCGCTGCTATCATTTTTAATTAACTCTGTATAAAAGAAAAACAATTTCTGAGGAAATAACACAAGAAATTACTTGTTTTATAGGGTAGATAAAGCCTACAATTACTAATTAAAGAATATAACCGTCCTTTCTTATGTTACATTTTGATGAAATATCTTATGGCTACAGTTATTATTTTATACTTAAATTTTTTTCCAGTTGGAGCGCATTTAGTTATGTTAAGAAGTTCTGGAGTGGGTCGTCCAAGAAGAAGTAGTAGTTGCACTGAGGATGCCCTCACAAAACTGCTTATATAACATAAAAACAACAAAGTTAATATCATCCCTGTCACCTTGAGTGAATTCGCTAACGTCGCTGTTTTTGCCCGAAGTTTCGCCCCAACTTTTGTTCGAGGAGAAGTTTTAAACTAACTTTTTTGATGAAAATGGATCGCACAGAGACAATTTTTGTAACTTATTACAACACTCGTTTATCGACGCGGGCGTCTTTAATTTTAATCGTTTCTTACTCGACTGTCACTACAACTCACACAGGAAGGAAAAAAAAGGAGAAACAAAGCAAAAAAAGGATCGCACTCACGGGCGAGGGGGGGAGAATGCCCCTCGACTACGGAAGCGCTTAGTGCGTGGTGTTCGCTCTTTGTGTTCGATGAAAAATGGTTCCTGATAATTTGACGGAACACGGTGGTGTGCTTAAACAGGATATCAATGGCTTTGTGAAACATCCTGAGTATTATTAATAAAGCATTTATTTTTATTCCTTTTTATTCGTGAAAAGGCAAATACCCAGCAGATTGTGGCGGTTTTAAAGCGATACGTTTTTGTGGTTCCTGAGAGGGTGAAATTAAATAGAGGGATTTGCTTTAATACATTTCAAGGGCTGACCGTGGAAAATTGCTTTTTTTATTTGATTATTAATTGTTTTTTTTTTATTTTTATAAAATCGTTCGACGCCTGAATTATTACACCACGCGGATCGCGGCTAGTACTGCAGATTCTTCTTTATGTTTCCTTCCATCCATCGCCCGCAGTACTTTATAAGTCCTTGCATTTTATAAAATAGATTAGTTTCTAGAAATTTCACGGACTCGTCGCCTTACGGCGACAACTTTCCAAAACCCATCTTTAACCCAACTTCTTCGGCGTAAACTTCTTTTAGGCGTAAAATTCTCAGATATAAATGTAATTTTCATTGAATTGCCAAGAACGTACGTTTGTTTAAAAAATGTATAAACCCAATTGATTTAAATAAATTGAAATGAAAGCTCATCAAAAAGCTTCGGAGGGAATCATAAAGGTTCACAGCCGGTTACCTCGTAGTTGGATAACAAAAAATGTTTGAATTAATTAAACATTGTTAACTTTGCGTTCGCTCTCAAAGCTTTATTTATTTTGTTCGTTGCGTCGGGGTTAAAATAACTCGATTTTTAGCTTCGTTTAGTGAATTGGCGCTATATCATTTCAACTTCCGGCGAGAGCACGGCAAACACGTCAGTTATAAATAAAAAGCAAGTTTCTAATTTTTTTTGCGTTCGCTTATTCCAATTTTATTTTTACCGTTTCCTGCTGAGGAGAGGTTTTAATCCAGTGCGTTTAAATTGCACAAGAGAGATCATTAGTAATTTTTAAACGAATTTTATAGTTTACGCTTTAATATTTTATGCCTAATTAAAGCGAACATATTCCGGTGTTAAATCAAAATGGGTAAGATAATTTTCAATAAATTGTTTTTTTTATTTTACTTCGTTACTTAAAGACAAACACATTCCAGATTATAATGGCTGCAAGAAACTAGCAATAAAAAACTCTTCCTTTTTCTAAATCTTTTGAAAGATGCATATTTTCTGTTTATGGTGCTCCTTTATGTGTAGATCTTTATTATAAACTCAAACTAAAAAAGATTTATTAATTGTAGAATTTAGTTTCCGTTTCACTGAATAATTTATCGTTTGCGAAGTTAATGAATAGAGTGAAGAGTAAAAAAATAGATTTTTTTTTATATAACGTATAAAAGGAGCAGTGTCTTTCACAACGTTAATGGAATAATAAAATTTCAGGAATTCTTTTAGAATTCCTGAGTGCAGAAAGTTGTAAAATAGGAATTTACGCGGAACGTATTAAATTTCAAAGCCGTGTTTTATAATTAGGGAAATTGGACGCTTAAAAAGTTCCAAAAGTGGAACTTTTAAGACAGACAAATAATTTTAACTCATTCATTTTTGCCCGCGCTTTCTATTACCCGATTTCCATTTCAATCTGCGAGGACGACCCATTTCTATTCGTATTTTTGTAAGCGGTGCAAATTGAATATGACGTACTTTCTTGTTTCAGAATGCTGAAGAGTAACTCGCTTAAAAAAATCACGAAAGGTAAGATGCATGCTCAGGGAAATTTTTTGACTACACTACTTAGAGGGGAGTTGTATTTAAGACGAGGCAAAAGGGCTTTATTATCACCGGAGTGAAAAAATCCCGAACGTATTCCAGACGACCGTGGAACGTACTTTAGAGTTGGTTTTCCGAGGTCCTCGCGAGACGAGGAAAACATCAATGTTAACTTCCTTCGCGTAAAACGCCGGTTTATTGATCGGGGAACTTCGTTCGTCGTCGGCGGCTAAAGCGCGAAAGCTTCCTCATCAGGCTTTAACTTATTTTAATTTTTCTTTGGACGATTTTTCAATTGCTCTGACGGCTTTCGTCAATACTTCCTGAATAAACAGATACGCTGCAAACGCGAGAATTTCCTGTTTTCTTATCAGGCGAATTCAAATGCAAACTCTTTTAAACATCTCCGGAGCTTTAGATAGCTTGAATTATTTGCTCACTTTTATCACATTTATCAATTGATTGCATCCTGTTTCCTGAAGCTTTTTCTTTAAAAAAAATTAATTCGAAATTCAAACTGTAAAAAATGGAAAAGCATTAAATTAAATATTCTTTTTATGTTCTATAATGCTCTATAAAGCTCTGCTCCCTTTAGTCTCTTACGATGTTTGAAATCGAGCATACTGACCAATGAATATGCCAAGCTGTGTCTGAAGTAATAGCCTCAAGTCATAACAACCCACACCCTCCCACCCTTTGGTTATTCCGCTTTGCAAAGTGTGGTTAGGAAACTCCAATTTACGCTTTGGCGCTTCTATTTCACTTCTCGGTGACAGTTAAAGTAGGTGTGTGCGATTACAGACGTATTCCTTGCTGTTTCATATAAGGACCTCTCGTCAAATACGTAATTAGAGAGCTTTCACAGAGCTTTCAAATTCATAAAGGGAAAATATTCCGAAATGTATAATAATATTTGCATTTGCATTTTACAACAATATTTCTTTCCCTATCCTTATAAATATTTTTTTTTTCGTCATTTCTGTGCTTAATAATAAGTTAATGCAAAACAATCTTATGTAAATCTTTTTCCAGGATCAATTTACTGGTCCTCTTTTTATAAGAAAAAAAAATTAGCTCTAAAAGCGTCGCAAAGAAAATGTTTCATACGGTTCGCGAGCTTGAAATATACGTAAAAAGGAGCACAAAGTTTTTGAATTATGTTCATATTAAAGTTCGTTATTTATAATTCAGTCTAAAACAGGCAGAGACACCTGTGTTTATATTTCACGACATCCGAGAAGCTCCCAAATAAACTTAGAGTCAACTTAAAGCTCAAGCCTGTAACAAAGAGCCGATAGAATTTATATCACGATGTGCGCGCGTTTACTTTGAAGCTCCGGGATATTCCGTTTATTTTAATCAAGAAACTGATTTACGAAGTTTCGGCGTTAACTTTTCCTTACACTTATCGCACGCGGAAGCCCGGATTATATAAATTTCAATATTTCAGAGTCGCACGTCAGAGATTTAAAATACTTCCCGTATTAAAGCGTGGATGAGTAAGTCTGCCGATTTTTTAAATTCCTGAATCGTGCACACACCCCGGAATATACAGCACAGTAGTTCAGCGAGATATTATTTTAATAAAAATTTCCAGCCATTCCTGCTTTACACTAAACATAAGTTATGCCGTCGTTGGCAGTTGAGGATACCACTTGCCTTCCATTTATCACTCACTGATGTTGAAATGCGGACGTACACACTACAAGTGACCTTTGTAATGGTGTAGAATTCCAGTTATAATTTTAACTAATTTAACGACAATTAATTATTCATAATCAAGCTTTATTTTGTATATTTATGAAAATGAAAACATGTAAGAAGAAAACACTCTCAACTTTTTTTAGTTATTGTCGTAATTATTGCACGAATTTATTTTAAATTGGAAAAACTAAAACGAATGAATAATTTTAAGCAATAAAATTCATATAAATATCATTGCGAGTGTTAAAATGATTAATTATTTAATTTACTTTTCACATTCCATCCCACACACGAGACGCACCACCGTAATAAATTTTATTGATACTTTCGCACGCAAACTCAAAAAAAAATTCATTGTGCTACAATTCATTGAATCCACGAATTTTTTTTTGTAAACAAACATGAGCCAGTAAAAAGTTGTTTTTTTTAACTTATTCCTAGAAATAGTACTGTAGAGATATCACAAAACGAAAATTTAAGCAATTCCAGTTATTAATTTTTTTTAATTAACTGCCAGGGACGAATAAAATTAGTTCATTATAATTAGAGCGCAAATTTTTATGAGGTACATCGAAGCTCAAAAAATAGCTAAAAAAAGTTAATAGCTTATGTATTATACACTGTGTCCACATTTCGATGCTCACCATTGGTATCTCGGTTATTAGAAAACATAGAGCAACGGTTAAATGGGGAATGTTTTGCAGAATTCAATGATCGCCACATATCTCATTTCAAATTTACCACAACTTTTTTAAATTTTAAGGTAATTAAAGAAAACCAAAATTTGCCGATTTCAATGTTCTTCAATAACTCGATAACACCTAATGTGATCTCTTCTAAAGTTTTACAATGTTCAGACACTTTTTTAAGACAAAGCTTTTGATATAAACAGAAGCCCCCGATTGTCATTTGTTTTCAAGTTATTAGTGCTAACTTTTGTTTTTCATATGGCAGCCATATTGGATTTTTGATTAGTTAGATAGTCTTTAAAAAGAACTTTTCAACGATGTAAACATACCCGAAAAATTTTTGTTTGTAGGGGAGATATTAACAAAAACATAAATTAATTTCTAATATGAAATTAGTAGGCTATGAAATTAAACAACAATAAGGAAAGATATGCTGAATAATACTGTAAAATAACGAAATGTTACTGATGTTTAATTTCATATTAACAAAAAACAGACTGCCCAATAAAATTAGTAAGCCATGGAATTAAACATCCGCGTGAAACAAAATGACAAGCTGTCAAATTATAACTAGTGCTACAGAGATCAGTTAATTAAAATCTTGTGTATTCGTAATTCGTAATTAATGATAAGTAATTATTTTTAAATATTAACATTAATAAGTATTGATGTAATGGCACATAAATATTCAAATGATGAAAAAGTTGATATGTTGGAAGTGTATTTCAAAGCAAATAGAAACTCTGAAAATGCTTGTACGAGTTACGCTGAGTGTTTTCCGGAAAGACAACAACCTCACAGGACAATGTTTGGAAGGATAATTAGCAATTTACAGAACTTTGGAAGTTTCGAACAAAAAAGAGCTAACTACGAAGTTAGTGATGCTGTTTTACGTCGAAATAATATTTTGCAAAATGTTACGAACAATCCAAGCACATCAGTTCGCCGAGTGGCTCGTGAAACTGGAATTCCAAAATCGACTGTTCACAAAACCTTGAAGAAAAGCAAATACCACCCTTACAAACCAACAATTGTACAAAGTTTAAACGATAATGACTATCACCGAAGATTACAGTTTAGTAGGTGGTACCTACGAAAATGTGAAGATGATGTTAATTTTCCTAGGAAAATAGTCTGGACAGATGAAACACGATTTACCAATTGCGGAGTGTTCAATAAGCATAACTATCATCATTGGTCTACTGAAAATCCACATTTGGTAAATCAAAGAAGATTTCAAGTTCGATTTGGTTTTAATGTCTGGTGCGGTTTAATTGGTATGCAGTTTTTAGAAGAGCGGTGGATGTACTAAGATCATTAAACGGAAACACACTTCGTAGAGTTTGTAATTCTGTTAGAATAAGGTGTTAAAAGTGTGTGGATCAGAGTGGTCGTCATATTGAACAGTTTATTTAAGTAAAGCTGAGCTCTTAGTACTCTTTCTTTACTTTTTACTTTTATGACTTTCCTTATCGTTTCCTATTTCGTTTTCAGTATTACTTAGCATATCTTTAAGCTTTCATTTCTTATTGTTGTTTAATTTCGGAGCCTACTAATTTCATATTAGAAATTAATTTATATTTTTGTTAATATCTCCCCTACAAATAAAAATTTTTCGGGTATGTTATACATCGTTGAAAAGCTCTTTTTAAAGACTATCTAACTAATCAAAAATTCAATATGGCTGCCATATGAAAAACAAAAGTTAGCAGTAGTAACTTGAAAACAAATGACAAACGGGGGCTTGGGTTTATATTAAAAGCTTTGTCTTAAAAAAGTGTCTGAACATTGTAAAACTTTAGAAGAGATCACATTAGGTGTTATCGAGTTATTGAGGAACATTGAAATTGGCAAATTTTGGTTTTTTTAAATTATCTTAAAATTTTAAAAAGTTATGGTGAATTTGAAATGAGATCTGTCACGAGTATTGAATTCTGCAAAACATTCCCCATTTAACCGTTGCTCTATGTCTTTTAATAACCGAGATACCAATAGTGTGCATCGAAATGTGGACACAGTGTATACATTTGCAGTGATTAACAATGAAAGTGAAAATTAACAAACATCCCACTGCCGGCTAGTTCACTGGGACGGGCAGGTTCATACGAAAACCAAAATACAAGGAGGCAACAATTCAATAAACCAAAATCACCAATTCCCTCACACTTATCTTTATTTCTACGAGTGAGTTACTCAGAACTTTCGTCAGCATAAATGATTTCAATAAATATAATAATATAAACAATTATAAAGTATAATGCTTAAGTTTAAATTGTATGGGGCCCATTTTCCGCTTACATTCGTTACAATACATTGCCATATAAAGAAAACTAGACCACGTATTACTCAACTCTCTAACAACTTGCAAGAAGAATCAAGAATTAACGTCAGTCTCAGTCTCAACGACTAATGAAAAGCAGCAACAACCCTGAGGAAGTTCTTCTGCAAGCCAATTCAGATATGGACGACGGTCGTGGAAGCCTTCAAGTTGAATTAATTAACGTCAAACGTTTTAAATTAACAAAAGTAATAGATAAATCCAACCACGAGTAACTTCGGTCCAGGGGAAGACGTCCAAGTATAACGGATCTAGGGCGGGGCGGTAGTCAACGTCACCGTGTGAACCTTCCTTGAGCGTGTACGGCGTTGCTCGCCTCGGAAGCAGAATCCGGTTCAGTAAATTGGTATCGGACAATCACCGATACTAACTGAATACTCTAGCACATCTTCCCAGTATCCTGACGATAAAACACCAACACCAATAAAAGCCTGATTAATAAAGAACGAACACAATGTTATCATCTAACTTTGCGCACAAAACTCGCTCGCAGTAATTTATTTGCAGAAGGTAGGCTTGGCTTGTGTTACACGTAGAGTGTTTCTTTCCAGATCACGGATTAAATCTCTCCGTCCGACACTCACACAAACAAAAGCAGTTTGAGGAAGCGACAGCCCCCTCTTCCGCGTTTTAACAAAATTCTCAGCGAGTCTGCGCGCGGCCAAGAAAGCACGTTGTAGAGAGGGTCACCTGATCTAAACTGTCCAATCGCAAAAACCTTCTCGAAAAACGAAGCTACAAGGACGGAACGCTATTTCAGCGGCCATGTTGGCTACAAATTACGTCTAACGGAAATTAACCTGTAACACTATATGTTTTCGTTTCAACGACTAGAATAGCTCTGAGCAGCACTGTGTGGAACAGAACTGATCCGTACAAAAAGCATCCTTTTCATGCCACTATGGAATTAGATCAGTTCAAGATCACTTCAAGTTCAGATCAGTTGCGGATCACTTGTACATATATAGAGATTGTTTGTTTTTACCTCGAACATACTGCAATGAGTATACGTATAATAAGAAATATAACTTTTACATTGAAATGATGATAATAATGGAATACGTGGTATGATTCTGAAAAAGCAAATGGTATTTCAGTCTTGGTAGATTTTATTGAAATTTCGCAGCCTAAAAACGAGCTGTAAACACAAGGAAGATTTATGAACTCCCATAATTTAGCGTTCAAACTTTAGTCAGAGCATCGTGACCCTTTGTCTGCAATTAATCAGTTAGCCTAGCACTCAGACGGGCAACCGTGGATGATGTTAAAGGAAGTGAAGCGGAAAAAATACCTTACACCACGGAATAAACCTTTTATGGTATTCGCAGATAAATTCGGTTTTGCGTAGCTGTTACAATCGTCGATTTATTGGCGCATAAAACACACCGGCGCGATTCATTGTCTATCGCGCACCCTTAAAACATTTAGCGGCGTTTACGTATTGATTACCGATTATAAATGTCGCGAGTTTTATTATCTCATTTTACGCATTCCATTAAACGCAATCGATCGATCGTTTTTGCTGTTTCGGAGAAGACGGCAAACATGAGAAGGCGACGAGACGTGAAAATTGGTTAATGATTTTATGAATAATGCAAGGGAATGACGGAATTATACATTCACGTTAGCTGCATCAAATATTTACATATCTTTGACCGTCTGAATTGGTTTAGTTCTTTGCTTTAGCCCCCGGCTTAAATCCGGAGAGATCCTAATGCCATCACCTTCGCCTAACCTAATTTAAATTTTAACTTTTTTTTTCTTCTCTTTTCCGGGCTTTTCAACGCTGAATTACAATTTAAGTTTCTTTGTAAAACTTTGTCTTTTAACTTGTCCACTTTTTTAACTGTGCTTCCAAGAGCTTTTAAATATATAATCATGCCCACTTGCTCCGAACGCAAAGAAGCTCGAGAACTTGTAAATGTTGGATCACGTTTGAAATGCAATGTTTACTTATCAAAGAAAAAACATTACTTGTGGTTATCAATACAAATAAGTAACTTAATCTAGAATTCTAGAAACTGGTGCTATTTTTATCCCAGCGATAATGATAATTCATTAAAACTTCCCGAGTTAAAGTTCAAACTTAAAGTGTTATTTTAACTAATTATAACTACAGTTATTAATATAGGAAAATTACCTAACAGGTAATTTGTTCGTGATGTAAAGTTAACGCGCACAATTATATATATAATTTGGAATTTTTTTTTCGATGCCATATATTATAACGAGCTTTTCGTTTAAGTCCACTCAAGAAATTACTGTAATTTAGTAAAACGCTTGGAAGGTATAATGCGCGGATATATAATTTAAATATTAATACCGAAAGAGTCGAGACCGTGCTTCAACCCTGGATATAATAATGACGTTAACATCCGTTGCGGTATCACGTTACACGTTATTAAAAACTATGTACATATGGTACCATCTTGGTAGGTTGTTTTCTATGCAACGATCTCCACGGTGTCTTACCGTTGTTTAAATAAGTACTTTTAATATGTTGGCAGCCTTTGCTGACGTACAGTAAGAATCTAATTCAGTGCACGTTGTCTACATATGGAACACGTATACGTTTTGATGTACTAAACATGTCTTCGTTTTTTTGTGGAGTATGAATTATTATTTCAGCTGATTACATAAGATACCTATTGCTCTTTCTAAAACGTTACATTGTATTATCATTATTATTATTATTGAGGTCTAATTATACATGTTCCAATACGACTTGACTTGTGTTTAAGAGTTCAAGAGTATTTAACGTACATTTAATGGTTAAATAAAAGCAGCATTCAACTGATTCTAAAACTGATAGTTATACGAATAATGAACGCTCCCAGTTGCTACATTTGCATTTCACATGTTCCTAGTTAGAAAAGCTTGAAACGTGAAAAACCCCCAGACATTTACACATTGATTTCATATCGATTTTTACGTTTTATGAAGAGAGAACTTGCCAATTTAAAAATAGTTTTGAAAACCAGCTGTAATAAGAATGCTCATCCAACCAGAAAGCAAGTTGTTGTTTTTTAGTTTGGCGGATGCGGTGCTGCCGCAAGTGAATCGAACGAACTCTGACGTAACAATTTCCAATGGAAAATATATCCATTAAAAACGGTAATAACTTGGAAGTGATGACTGGCAAATCCTGGACGGACTTAATGTCGAAACTCTTACAGTTCATTTGCCGGATTCGATGTCGATCGGCCCTGTTTACACTTGATGAGATGCAATTTCGGATTTAATTTCAAATTATTTCGACTCGTCACATTACGTCCGGTGAAAAATTTGCTTCCGCATCAGCGTCCTTTTTTGCCCCATTCGAAAGTAAACGAATTAGAATCGAATCAGAAGCGATTTCGTTTCGAACTCCACAAGGAAAACGTTAAGAAGAGAAAGTATATGTTTATTTAGCTTTTGTTATTCAATAGAACTGCTTTGATGTAAACTTTGTAATACGACAACATCTGTACTCGCATCAGCAGATGTAACTTCTACCAAGTGTTTATAATTTAACACCGAATATGTAAGAAAGAGGAGGAGATGTTATTTTAACAAGTTGGCAAAATAAACATCGAATAAATTATAAATGAAACGTGAAATGCTCGTCGTCATTAATTTTAAAATAAAAATAGGACTAGGAATTAGACTTGAAACAATGTATATACGAGAGAGGGACTAAATTTAGAAACGTAAAAAGGTTGTGATTTAGAAAAGACGACAACGTTACAATAGCGCACACCGCCAGATGCGTAATTATGTGAAGCATTTAAAAAAGTGTCATTAACTTCCAACAGCTTTTATACAAATGCGTCCCTTAATTAATTAACGTCCGTCTACGAGATTTCCGGGATGTAAAACCGACAGCAGCAGAATTTTGCAATTTAGAGCAACTATTACACAAGCAATAAACGTTCGTTAATTTAAACCAGTCAAGCTTTACAATTGCATCTGATCGATGAGACTTCATAACTTCTTTGATTTTGTTTGACGCGAAAAAAGGTAGCAAAATATAATTAATTTGAAAAACAAGTACTCATGGTATATAAATAAAAGATCAGGACTCCCCATCGAAGATCTGTAATCGACATAATAAAGGGCCATTACGCTAACCAGTTTTTGCATAGATTAAGCAGGAGATAAGTACAAATAAGGTGTAAACGTTTGGCATGCACTGATCTTGAATATGCGTGTCTTCGCCCCCTGTATCGTGATGCATGAAGCCCCTCGCTAATATATTCTCGAGATTAAGATCTTTACCACAGACCCATTATGTATACGTTTGAAAATTTATATGATGTATTTGAAATATGTAATTCCTGGTAGGTGTAAGTATAACTAATAACCAGCGCGCCTTAATGTGTTCTGTTTTGATTCTTTTTTTTATTTCTGGGGGGGTCAACTGTTATTAACGTAAATCATGGGCTAATGGGCTCTAAATTTGTATGATTAATGCACCTAAGATAACTAATACGCGCTCTTGACACGCTATTAGTGTTGCTGATAGCCAATTTTAAAGGTCCGAAGTAATTAAATAAATAAATTGAGGCACTGAACGGTTTCGGAGGAGGAGGCGACGCCTACTCACTCGTCAAGTATTCAGATCTCTCTATCAATAAAGGAGCAGTATTTCTTGGGGGTTATTGAATTATTTATTATTGTTCTATTAAGTACTTTTGAAGTGAAGTAACATTCTTTGTCATGATTCAAAAATTCCTCACAAAGATTTATTTAGGAGACCAAAAAAAATTAAAATTCAGCTTGCGTTCGAAATAGTGCCTGCGCGAAGTATTAATTTTCTGTAGCATCATTAATAATCTCTAACATACAAACACAATTTATCTGAACTGTCGGCATAAAAGCATATTTATTATAAATACGTACAACGAATTTATTAGAAAGCGTAGAGAGTTCAGAAGTGAAATACATTTATCACTTCGCATCGAAAATCACATGAAATTTACACGTCAATGTTTGACAGGCCGAATTAAAAATGATTCCATCGCCATTATATTCGGGGGGAGGGTGGCGCAAATTTTGCTTCAACTTTGTAAGGGAAGGACGTCTTCTTATTCACCACACCGCATTTTAATATTGTGATATTATTTAGCGCATCAGATTTATCACAGGAAATAGACAATTTGACGACGGACTTTAAAATGTTTACCGGCCGTAATTATGGGAGAATTTTTTTCGTTCGTGTATTACATATGAAAATAACATTTTTTATCGGGTGATTAGAGGCCATCCCTGCAATTTGAGATGCGTACATAATGAAATAAATTGTTCGAAAAGTCGTGCAAAGTAATTGTTAGGAGGCTGGCCTAATGATAGTTATTACACGAGTGATCCGTTTACGAAAAATTCTTCAAAATCACAGCTGCAGAATGAAATTCGGGGGCCTCGTTAAAATTTCTCGTTTACTTACTTACTACTGGCTCCGAGCCTTGTAATTACTGAACACTGGAAGTAAATAAGAATGTGTGCTATTAATACTGGCCAAGGCTATTATTATTACCCCCGTAAGTCAGAAATATTTTATCACAGGAATTATAATTATATGTAGCTAAAGTTGGTTGTGATGAAGACTTGGAATTTTTATTTTTAAACACATTAGGTCACGACTAAAGTAACGGAACGTGTAAGATTCATAATTCATTTAACTTCTGACTCGTCGATACCTACAAATTTGCACATGCCCAACGTTTTTTAAGTAAATCATTTTTGGGATCTTCAAGCCAATTGATAAAACTTTACGATTGTGTAAAAGCCACGAAATATTCATTCCAAGTTCGTTACTATTAATGTTATCGTGTGTATCCATATACATTTTAGTCTCTTAACGTGCACGGTATAAGTACGAGCTTATTTAGAAACACAAAAGCAGTGCTTTTAACGGTTCGCTCTTACAACATAGCGCATTATTCCAAAGTGCAGCTCCGCTTGCGAATAATAATAAATTTGCATCAGTAAATGGTGAAGTTGAGCCCATCAAAGGCACGAACGAAATCTCCCTTCAATTAGTGAGGGGTATTATATTATAATATCCTAATGGACACTAGTGTTGATTAGGAACCTAATATAGCCACTTAAATGCGACTGCTGTCATTTCTATGGCAACGTTTTGGTAATTATCTTTGGTTGATTAAATATTTATACAGACTTTGTCAAAAAGTTTTCAATTTTTCACTTACACATAATTGAGGAAAATAGAAGTTTTTCTTAAAACTATTTATTTAAGGCTTTTGGGTACAGGTAAGAATATTAATGGCGTTGTTTTAAGACGGTTATAAAAATATGAAAGGAAGAATAGATCGGGACAGCTAACTGATTTGCATATTATATTAACCGGCTTTATCTTTCTGTCTATTTTGTTAATTTCGCGGAAAATTAAATAAATGGAACCGTCTCTCGCAGATTATAATTGAAATATTAATGTCAGCCTCAAACATTTAATTTCCTCCCGCTTTAAAAAATGCAGAAGAATTACAGACCGCGCTCCTGATGATGAAGACTGCGCTCACTTTATTTAGTATTCATTGCATATTATATAATGGCCTTCATTGCGCAAAAGTTTCCTGCAGTGCTACTACCTACCTTCATTATACCACCGCGATAATAAGACATTTGCGGATTGCTAATTGCATATATTTTTAATTGCTCTCATTCGTATTCCTCGCTGCTCCTTTTAAGATAACTTAATTTATGTTCTGCTGAATCCTTGCATCTTGCTAATTATTTTAATTCTAACTCGTTTATGGGGGGGCGAGTAAATAAATACCCTAACGCAATAAGACCTCGTGCATTAACATTAAAATTCTGCCCCTCACTTTTCTGGATAATCTAAGGAATAAGCTTGGGGTTGATACAGATCCTTCTGGCTAAAATAATTTCATTTCGAATACTTTTCGAACACATCAAAATTTGTCATGTAAGACGATGGGGGCCTACAAAAATTGTACAATGTACAATGTAAACTACAATAACTAACTTGTCTTCATTCCCCTTAATTAAGAAACTTCTAATTATAAAAGTTTTTTTTGGTGTGAATTTCTTGTACCGGTTCGTACTAATCAGTAGGGTCCAATTTTTTTTTTTCTTTTTTGTTAATTCGTCTCATTAATTCTGCGGTACCGAAACGCTTTTAAAACTGCCGTAATTAACGAACTCACATCGGACATTTCTTTCGTGGCATTCCCGTAATTGATGAATCAAATTATAGGAGCGCGCGTTTAAATATTTCATAAGTTTTGAGAACTGGTTGCAGGTTTCCGTGTATACTGCATAAATTTAATTTCACGCTAATGATGGCGATAAATTTGGAGCCCCCACCCCCCCCCCCCGGTCTGTCGTCCGTGCGCTTTTACACCTCGCCGTTTTTTCCCTGAAATTTTTACGTTTCCGCAGTTCGACGAATCGTTTTTAATTACTGAAATTTTACACGCGTTTAAAATAGAATAACAACGACCGGTTTATGTTAATTTCAAAGTGCGGCAATTATGATATGATAATTTCTAGTTTTAATAACGTTTAATCGACAATTTATTTCGAGTTAATTATAATCTCTGGAACAAGCTACCATGGGCGGATACTCTTAAGAATTTTAATTTAATCAGTAAATTCATGTTTCAGATTTTGCCGTTTCATCTTGTTATATTTACATCTTTATGTTGATAGTTCAGCACCGCTGCTTGAAGCCAATTATCGACATCGTTGTTCATAGATTAAATCTTAACTACCTTTTTTTTATATACACTATCCGCTTAATTACAATATTCGAACAGACTCATTTCAATTCCTGTGCTTTAAAGTCACATACCGATTTATAAAAATGTCGTCGAATGATAAATACTTTCAGAGTCTCCTTAAATTTAACATGAAATTTTGACGATGTCACATTCAGGACGACAGTATTGTCAATTCTAGTAGTCTTCCGTCTATCGACGTACTTACGTATGTATGTGTACTTGTCTGTTCCGTCTGTGTTTCACTTCGCTTTTCTCATAAATTATGGGCACACCATCATCATTTATTAATAATCCTAGTTCCCTGATACTGCGCTATTTGTATTTGCGTGTTCGATAAACCCGAGCGACGTTTTCCGTCCTTGCAATACAACATACAAACATTACTGGCTCTGTATATTAAACAGAGAGAGACGTTGTTCAAACATTTTTCTATATGAAGAATGTCATATTTGTTTTAAAAAAGTTTACAAAGTTGATTTCATGCAATCGACTAATTGGAAACGGTACCATAGCTGGAAACGTTGATACACCTGACTTGGTGTCCAGAAATAAAATAATAGACCGAAAAAGACAATAAAAGAAATAAAATAATGGACATCTTGAAAACTTGAAGATTTATGATAATACCTTAGGGTCCAAATACACGGACCACTTAGGTCAAATATTTTTTGTATCTTATCTCATTGATGATAAAATCAAGTCATGGTTGTCACGTATGTATAACGAAAGAAAGTGATTTAATTTTGAAATGTTGCAGCAAACGGCCTAGCAAATATCTTGCGTTATATAAACGAAAGAATTATTCGATATTTACAAAGCATTTCACTAACGAAATGTCGCGTGTAAAAACACAACACTGCATATGACGCATTGAGGTTAAAAGAGCGGAAATACATAAGAGAACTTGTCAACATTCCACATCAACATGAACTCGGATGCGAATGCGTTTGTGTACAGTAAAATTCATAATTTAAGAGTGACGTGACGTTTTTCGCTTTAATGACGTGCAACGGAACTTACGGTTCATTTTTTTTAATATGAGCCGATCGATCGATAAGTCCATGAAGTTTTATATAGCTATCTCCTTCTAACTTTGCGTCATGTCAATTCATCGTGTATTTCTTAACTCAAGTCTATACGATCGGCTTATAAATAAAAAATGAACTGTATTCATTAGTTTTATGCACTTACTCTCAAAAGTAAATGAAGAACAATTTACTGTTCATGATTGGAATTAGTATAAATGTACGCCTCTTATGATAATAACATTTTTTTGCTAACCCTTCGTCGCTATTCCGTTTATACTTTTGTATGCCAATCGTATCTTCTCGTACCTAATGTTATTCCCTCTTCCTTTTGGCTTAGAGCCTGCTTGAATATCTTTTACGAAGTTAATGTATTATTTAAAATAAATACGAAGTGCAACTTTAGTTAAAAATGTCAAATATGCAATATCCAAGGGTTTCAAAATGTGACTTCAAATCGTTGCCGCCTCCGAAAGCACAATTTACGTTCCAAGTACTTACAGTTGAAAGTTGTCCGTGTATTCAGGCCTTTATTGTTATTGGGACTGTGATAAAGAAAAAATATAATTAGACAAAGAGAATATTGAAAAATTTCCTTTATCATTCCCAGAAAAAATAATAATAATCACTCAAAAGAATATTTTTGCATGAACCAACCTAAAGAAAAACATTCGGAAACTTAAGCCACAGTTTTTTTTTTAAGAAATAAAACTCGCCGTCTCCCAAGTATCCGTTTTACCCGTCATTTTTTTTATGATATTCGAGCTTTCAATTAATCGTGTCTTCTCATATTTATTCGTTAGGGTAAAAATTCTGTTTACCTTCTGCGAAGTAAAAGGAGGAAACGTGAACCTTACTCCGAGCGTTTTTTTTTTTCATCAAATCGAAAGGACCTCTGTAAATAAGATCTTGGTTTCTTGGAAGGACAGGGCATGAACTTGAAAAACAATAAACATCTGAATTTTTTTTGTACTGTAAAATCAGAATTGAATTTTATTATAGGAGTTTATTTATTAATAATCATTTCTCACACAGTTTTAGGTAAAAATTGGCCACGGGATGTCTGTTTTTATAATAAGTAGAGGCCGGATTTTAGATAAAATGCCTTTATTTACTTCTTAAGGTTTTAAAGATTTTTTAAAGACATCTCTTCGTTTCATTAGGTAGAAATAAAGTCAAATGACTCGAAAGAGTCGAAACGACGATATATTCTTAAAACCTTGGGAACTAAGCAAAGGCATTACTCCTAAAATCCGGCCTCTAATGATAAGTAATATACTTAGGTCAGATTTTTTTTCTGAGTTGAGTTTTAATAAACATGGAAAAGGAATTTAGTTTAGTTGTTAAAACCCATCGTGTCCGTAAAACAAAAGTGCAAATTATATTCTAATTCTAAGCGAAATGAAATTAAAACTGTCTAGTGTTGCTATGGTAATTAATCGTCTTATTTTATGAAGCAATTTGAATAAAAGGCACGAGTTCGAAAGCCAGCGCGGCGCGAACCGTTTCGAGTGTAGCCTAGCTTTAAAGGAATAATATAATTTAAATCGAATTCTTTTGTTCCTGTATTAAAATTAAAGTCGCCCGTAAAATTGCACTCGCTCTATACGTATCCGTTTATTGCGAGGACGGCGGCAAGAAAACGAAAAAAGCCCCGAACGTTTGACATTCCAGTTCTGGCAGAGATCCTCACGAACACAGGACATTCCGATTGCAAACGTCTGTTGGAAACGTCGAGATTTTGGCGTTCCCGGTCGCGATATCGGTCACTAAATGGAGTGTTTTCTTGGCGGTGAACGCCAATTGCAGACGTTTCAATCGGAATCACTTCTGACACACATTTATTTAAAATAAGATTTTTCGCTGCTGCAGATGAGATTATCGAACATAAACTGCAAGATTTAGATTTAAATATTTTAAGGAAATACACATTTAATACTAAATTAGAACACTTTTCGAAACTAAACGCTCTCATATCTAAAGCGAACGTTCACCTTTCAATTAATTAGAAATTTTACAAGCAAGGAGATTCACGAAGCTTTACATTACCAAAATTTATTTTCATAAAGAATTCTAAAAGTCGTATGACAATCATTGTTTTAATTGGCGAATTCTTGAGCCCAAGTAATTAAAACAAATCTAAACGCCCTTCCTTAGTGATTGAAATTATTATGTAATCTCAGATGAGCAATCGGATTTGGTTAAATCCACAGGAAAAATATCCTCATGGCGAATCTGATATTCAGAAGGGCAGGATTCTCATTAAACGCGCATTAGATAATTCCGATAAAGAAACTGGTTGTTGGTTAATCTCATGAAGCACACAAATTGCCGTTTTCTTTTCAAAACAACCCGGCCGGCGATAATTATTATAATTCTTATGTATACTGTTTTACATAAGCCGTTGGTTGCATTATAATTTATTGCGTTGTATACTTAAAAGTGTTTTATCAGTTCTTCGTTTTAATGCATAAAATATCTCGCCTCTGGCGTTGTGTAACTATGGGAATAATTTATCATTATCGGACAAACTGTTGTCCCCCCACCCCGTTAAGCTTCCAACGTTCACAATAAAATTCCTTCATGAGTCAGTATTTTGATTAGAATCAACTACTATCACCCTATATTATAGTCAATATTATTTATATTAGTTTCAAGTAATCTGCTTATAAAAGGAGTTTTCGAAAACGTGGACTTCTAATTGTTGATTCTTTTGATATGTATATAACTATTAAGCAAGACGTGATCATCATCATCAGCATTATTGGCTTGCGCACAAAGCAATTCTTAACAGAAAAGAGCTTAAAGTTCAGGACCAGTTCGAAACACATCGGAAATTCTTACTCCGGGGCCTCTCTTTTATAGAAGTAGTAAATGAACCATAATATTTCAACAGTAATAAACTTAATGCGCCCCCCGACATTTCATCACCAGTAATTTCGTAGATCACTCTTAGGAAAAACGCCTAGAATTTTCCGATTAATTAACTTTTTAATAAGAGGGCGACGAGCAGCCGCAATAAACTTACTTAAAAAAATAACGTAACTTTCCGAGTATGAAATAACATTTAGCGCCATTTTTCTTGGGTTTTTATTCGCACTTTATTGCGAGCAATTCCTCGGAAATAATTTAAGAACGTCCCAACCCTTCAAACTTTTTATCGCCGCACACTTTTGTTGTATGTAAGGAGCATTCTATCGATTCCGGAAATTCCAAGGAAGTTTCCTCGTCCTTTACGACGGATGCAAAAATTTTTCATTGCAATGGCGGCACACTCTTGTCGTAATTGGCGTTAAGTTTGCGCAACTCGTCAACACCTTAACGACCAACTTTGTTTGTTAATGGACGTCTCAAGTTCTTGTTTGTTTCAGGTTAAATGACTACGTTCAGTACGCTGCGATGTGTGGATGAAATCCTGAACGACTTCATCTAAGGTAAGTACAACATAACACAAACAAACAGAATATAAGGATTCTATAAGTATTCTTTTCCCAGTTTCATAATTTTTATACGCTCCGTATATAACATACTTTCGCGTCAGTTACCAAATAGATTTATAGTCCTCAAGCTCATGGTTCCGGGAAATTAAATTGAACAAATAGTATTAATTAAGTAGAAGTATAAATTGAACGTCGACTGCCGACGTTAATATCTTACTGGCCCCTTCTCGAACACGAGCTGTACAAACGGAAATTCGGGGAATTGCTCAAAAGTTCGGAAACATTTCATTCTTACTGCCGGCAACACACAATTAATTAATGTGGTAAAACTTCAATGGCAATTGACGGTATTCGCATGCGTCAACGTCCTGGTTAAATTTGCCCGTTAGGAGAACTCAGAGAAAACTTAATTTGCAGAGGCTCGTGAATTTAAGAAAATTATATGACCGAAGTAATTTTGTAATAACGTTTGCTGAAAATTTCGCGGTTAATTGGAAAAGTGGAATAATGACGAAATGTTACATGATAGCTAACAACCTAAGTGTATCCCAGTTGTACATACAATAAAACAAAGTACCTATTAATTAAACAGTAATAAAGAGGTATTAGTTCGGGTTTAATAGGAATTAGCAATTTTTATTCTCGACACGATAACTTCCAAATTTTCCACGAATACGTTTTTCCATATTACAGCCGAATCGTCAGTTCAGCGAAACTATTGTCATTAGCGCTAATCTGAATATGATGATAGTTTCGCTACTGAAATTGGTTTTCGCTAGTTGCAGGAAGCTATTAGCTTCTGTACCCCCTAGTATTTTGTTGCAATTAATTTATTATTAAGGCACATCAACAATACAATGGAATAGAAAAGTACAAGATGAACTTTCGATTTCTTTAAGTCTAAAGGTTGAAGGTGCAATCAAAAAATCTTAAAACAAACAATTCGAAGATAATAGAACTCAAGAAGAATTGATAACATTTGATACGTCTTCCTTACCCAGTATTATTAACGTTACAGGAACTACAAGGCTAGGTAGTTTAGGGAAGGATTTCTTATGCTATTAGAAAACGAACTTATTTTGTGTTTGTGAGATCTCGATTGCTCCGCTCAAAGGTTTTAAAATCAAGCGCTTCCCAATTAATAAAAAAAAGAGATAATGTTCGGTGCGGTTGAAAGGTTAAAAGTGCGCGCTCTTCTTTTACGTAGTCCTCATTAAAATCATAAAACAAACAACTTTTCTGCACCGGAAACTAACTAGGATGGGTTTGCGCTAATTAAAAAAAAGCAACAGAACAGATCGAGTCTGTACGACGGCGGCTGCAGGAATTTTGGAGGCTGGTTATGCACACACGTGGAAAAAGAGGGGGCCAATGGGCATAGTTCGCGGGAATCAATACTGTTTAGGATTCTAGGGAAGCCCCGCACTATCACCTTTATCTTTAATTCAGTCCTTTCAGACAGCTCGATTACTGTCCTTACATCACCACTCTCTCTGTAGGTGTCGTTCCAGGACGACAATGATATATCATTTATATATTCAATGGCTATTTAGAAGTCACTGAGCTTAACGCAGCGTTAATAATCTGCTGATATTAGCGTCGATAATATAGATTTAATACACCGACCTGACCTGTCGTTTGATTAACCGTGCGCCAGTTATAACCCAATCAACTGAAACCTACTCACAGATTGAATCTCACCTACAAAATGCACTTATGAATATTCCTTACAGAGGATTGCATGTTCCTCTAAATTAAAGCTATTTAAAGTAGAGGAAGTAACTTTTGGACGAACTTTTCCTTCCTTCAACTATTTTGGTATTCTACTTGTGCAAGGCACAATTTTTTATTAGAAAATTTTCTTTTTTAATTTTAGCACTTTGTTCCCAATTTTATAATATAATCAACAAGGCGTCCAGCGGCTATTTTATTATCCATAAGGCCTTATCTAATCCAGTCCTCTTGAAGCTTTCTGAGTTTCATACCTCTGTCTCAATTGGTTCAAAAAGTATTATTAGTGAGAGGAAGGGGACTTTTTCTTCATCGTCTTCTTCTTCTTTTAATCACAAAATAGATAAAAGTGTCTTTGTCATATTTGAAGCCGCCGCTTCTCCTGCTTCTTTCAAATCCAAAAGTCCCCAATACGTTCTTTAATTCCGAGCTTCTTTCACAGGTGAAAAGTGGCGTGCATTTGTTACTTCTGAAATTCGTAACGAACACAATACTTGTGTAAATATTTTAAGCACAGCGTGCAATAATTTCCCAGTAGAATTAGTTGTTTATTCCTGGCTTTGCGGTGCATATAAATGATATCAAGAATGCAGTACGACGAGAAGCTGCATTAGAAAGGGAAATGAAACGTAAAATATTCACGTTCGTTAACTCAAGGCCCTGGCTCGTGCCAAAAAAAAAGAAACTAACCTCAATCACATCGCAAGTGGGAGGAAGTTGGGGGATTGTTTGCGTGGCTGCGTATATTTTTCTTTTGGACAGTTATTTATTTAGCTTTTTTATTTTCCTTACTTCCAATCTTTTACCAAATCCTTAGAACTCTTAACTTACAGCTATTGAAAATCGCGTTACTGTTACAGGATTGAAGGACATCAAAAAAGAACTGCTTCTTTTTTATTTTTATAAAATATAACGCGTAAATAAGAAATATTTTATTAAAAAGTTTATCTTTCAAAATCGAAAGTCGTTCCTGAATATTAATAAACTCTTCTTCTTTTTTGTTTCCTTCGTTTTACCTCCAGTAGCGTCATTTAGTCATTAGCTAGCCATACACCAGCATTCATTCATGCCATTCCTTCCTTCGATAATATTTCCCTTCAAGAAATTGAAACGAAACAAATCCTGTTCTGAATCTTGGAAATAGTGTAAGTATAAACAAGTCTACAAGTATCGTGTCGGTCAGGAACGTTGGAACATCCCCAACATGATTCCCGAAGGAAGTAAGAATCTTGGCTAGTCATCTCGTACTTCACTAACACTCGTTCTTTCCTTCACGATTGCACTTTCCGGCGGGAATGAATACTCGTGTATGGTTAGCTATTGTCTTCTCTCTCTATTATATCTCTTCTTCTTTACATCTCTGTCACAGAATAGAGTATCTCTATTCGTTGGTGCATTCTCTTCTTCTTTTCTTAGATCTGCTTGTCTACTTCTTTCGGTCTATTCACAGTAGATACCCAAAACAAAGGAAACTTGATAAAAATGTTTTCCTCCAAGGTAGAATGTGTTTCGTTTACCATCAACTTCATTAAAACAAGAATGCCGGAAACAAATTCGCGTATTTTTCACTGCAATATTTTATGTTTTTCTGCGCCAACCGTCAGCTTCACAGATAATCTCCGTAATAAATGTAGTTTTAGAGCATTAAAACATTCCTAGCGGAATCTAATTTCTATTAACTTCTTAATTAGTTTTTCATTCTTCTTATTGGAAACAGGTCTTAAGACGAAGGCCGAAGCTATTGCCAACTTCTTGTTTACCAAGGATAAAACACAGTGCAGCTCCGGTGCACGTGCTTTTGCTTAATTGAAGTCGTTTTAATTAAATCGCGACTGGCGTTTCGATTTAATGAAAACACGTTCGATATTTCCAAAAAAAAAACCGTCTGGTTTGTCCTTGCGCATAATAGATTAATATTTCGATTCG
This sequence comes from Dorcus hopei, assembly GCA_033060865.1. Lineage (NCBI taxonomy): Eukaryota > Metazoa > Arthropoda > Insecta > Coleoptera > Lucanidae > Dorcus > Dorcus hopei. The sequence goes on from CM065420.1 coordinate 20,888,580, forward strand.
TGATTTGTTTTTATGATGGACTGCATAGCTTTTGGTTGGTTGGTGTTTCGAAGTGAATAAGAAAATCTTTTTTTGATTGAGTTTTATAGGTGAGCGAGGGCTATTAATAAACCTCTGCAGAAACAATGTCGAGGGCAATGTGACATTTGGTACAACATAATTAATATGTAATTGATCCGAAGCAGACAATGCGGACCTGAACAATGGCCGTTTCGTAGATCCTAATATTCGACTTGGCTGTCATCCTGAACGTTAAACATTCTAATAAATGACTCCCTATTATTGCCAGACTTCACCTGGATGTCGTTAGTTTGTGTACATATTTCATCATGGTGGCGACAGATCGCGATTAGGCTGCGCAGGAATGTTCTGCTGTTTGTTAAATACACACCGTGGAATTCAATAGCAGTAGTACTGATTAATTAGTCACGGCGTTTCTGTCGGAATTTCCACGTAATTAAAGATTCCAGTGGTTCGACTGCAATGCCTTCTTTCCCCTTGTAATTATATTGCAACCACCACCTCTCTGTCGTACTGTCGCGTCAACATACAGGAGGGGCCATGCACGGTCACTGTAAATTAAAGGAGACCACTGCGATCGACTTTTTATTTCTAACGTGTAATTAACTCCATTCGAAATGGCAGAGCTGTTGCAATGCAATTACACAAACGGTTCGGGAACAAGCAACCTATAAGGTCACTAAAATCCGGTCTGACGACTCAAGCGAAAAGATGTTTTATACCATCGAGTAAATTACATTAATTTGCTTTTAATCAGAATAATAATTCGCTACAATCATGCCAGAAAAAGTAGATAGAAGAATTTTTTTAATTGCAGCCTTTAAGGGCACTAAAACCTGGTTTGCCGATCGCAAGCTATTAAAGCGGAAAAATATTTTATGCTATCGAAGTTAGATAACATCAGTACGTTTCTAATCAGTATCACAGCACGTACTTAAGTAATAAATGAGGAAGCAAAAGAGCAGGGCGAATAGAATTAAAAAAGAATAGGTCTAGAAGTTACTCGAGTCACTAAACCAAAACTTAATTGAGTTTAATAAAAGATTATTATGCTTGAAGTAATCCTACATTGAATAGTGGTAGACAACATAAACGGAATGTGAAGATGGCTGGTTAGGTATACCAAAGTTATGTACTTGCCTTCTTTCTCGTTCTTTTTAAATTATATTGCTTATGAAAATATACATAGCTACAAATTACTTGAAGAATACATAAAAACTCGTCAGGTAGTAAGTACAAAAGAATATACATATATTATTTAAGAAGAAAGTTTAGGAAGTAATTACTGGAAAGTAGGCAGCAACACATTCGCAGTTATATTCGGAAAATGTGCGATAACGTTTTATTATGGAGACACCATAGTCGTTTATATAAATAAAGAAAAGTATTTGCTGGAGAGCACGGCATGAATATACATATAAAAATTACTACTTTGTTCCCAATTTTCCATGCACATAGCCACAATTCCCTTAGGTTATCCCGAAAGTGCTGGTAATTGTTTATTTAAACATCTACATGTTTGCGTTTCCATTTTCCCTACGTGTTCGATCTTTTGCTGCAAGATTCACGCGGCTAGAACGAAAAGCTTTCAGCGGCTCGCTTCGAATTTTTAATATTTGCAGGGCCGCTAAAAAATACATCGCACGTCAGGTGAATTAAGTTTTAAAATTTCATACAAACAGAAACCTGCTGTTTTTCTGCACAAGGCACAAAGTTTTTTCCCCCCCATATATATTTCATTATAATTACGATTTTGTTTTGCGCGCAGCTTTTCCATCCCCGACGAGTTTCATCTTCGGGGGCGACTGTTTTTATTGCCTTAATTATGTGACGTCGGATGACATCTTCTCGCGTTATTTGATGTTCGACGTCTCTTTTATTTATAATCTTCGTCGGAATACGTAAACTCGATGAGTACATAATAAGAAAATAAAGAAAACCCATTTATGAACTGAAATTACCTATTATTTTTCAATTTTTTCCCTCGTTTACTTCGCTTTCCTCCGGTATACAAAACCGCAACATAATTTGAGGTAAAAAACGAGATTACCTACGTTAAACGATATTTTTTTGAAGTACTGCGGAACAAAACGTCATTTCTTTACGCGGTTTGAATACTAAAATTGAATTCTTTTAGAAAGATTGAAAAATAAAATTTATTTTTTATTAGCAAATGTGTTGCTTGCATAAAACATTTGAGAATGGGCATTCCCTTAATTTTTTATTCAAATTTCGAAAGTATCGACAAGAACAGATTCACCTTTTCAAATTAAATGCAACAATACGTTATTAACATTATAATAAGGGCGTATACGAAAATGCTTTTTGTTGAATTATTGGATTGAATTGATGATTCTGTGAGAAAGGTACTTACTTGCTGATTCAACGATTTCCGCTGGCGTCAGTTGCGATAAGAGCGAAGTTTTTTCCCGCGTAACTCTATACTCGACACATTTCTAAATCATGTCGGAATTGCAACCTGAGATTTCGTTTGTTTAAATTATTACGTGGGAACTTTGTTCGGCTTTAAAAAACTGAATTTTCCTTACAGCATTTCCGGTCCTTACATTATCAAAAAGTTTGGAAATATTTTGGGTTCCTACAACTTTTAGAACACTTTCTAATCGACGCGACGCTTCGTTGTGCCGACCATTTTAAATCTCATAAAACCTGTCAATTCTACTGCGAAACTGATTCACGAAGATTAAACAATTCCAGTCGTCTTTAAATAGTATGATAAAATAATTTCAATAATTTCATAATAGTGGGTCGTGTTTAAAATCTGGATGTCATATGATTTTATGATGTAACGGAATAGATACAATTAGTTACACGTTAAAGTAACATAATATAGGCCGCGTACTACATCTTTCAGGATTATCTTTTCGAGCGTGTCCATTAGTCATGGTCGTAATGATGTACGATTAGAGCTTTTGTTTCAAGGCAGGTGAAGATATCACGTTGTTGAAACAGAACACCGACCCGTCCCGGTGTAGTTTACTTAAAGCAAAAGTCTGTACGACTCCCCTAGGCTCTATTTAGGCATATGTCAAGTTGGAAACCCTCCAAGGACGGGAAAGATATACTGTTTAAAAGGGGGTTAACATTACGGACGTGTTTATAAAAAGATACGCACTTCGAAGTCGCTCTACCCCCATATATCTCCTTCTGTGTTAAAGCGTGTGTTAATATTTTAAGGTAAAGTGTTCAGGTCGATTTTAACTAACACCATTTACTAAGAAGCATCGTAAATTAAATCCAAAGGGTTTTCTTTTACTACTGCCTCTACTTGGATCATACGGTATAATGCCTGAGTTTTTAATAATATGAACGAAAAATATTTGGACAGAAACACAACACAAACAATCCTTGAGGAGACAGGTGTATTATTTACATGAAATTCAGCATATTTCCTGATTTGTACGTTCCATTTGTCTTCCTGCGAAACGCACTATACCGACCGCATCGCAGAAATATCACGGCATTTTCCACGAATACATAAAAGAACAAAACCACGAATCCTCGTCACGCCACATTTAACATGAGAAAAGCGCTAATAAATCCGGTTCGACAAAAAATTCCATCCAGTTAACTCTGCTCGGTGATGTATGACTTGTCAACACGTTAATAAACACAAGTGCTCGATTTTTATTCGCTTTTTCGAGATCAGGTGGGAGGCTCGTTCATGGTTTATTGAATTTTCAAATTTAACGAATTTTATGACTTTTTTTGGCAAAAGGCGAAAAGCATTCATTAAAAGAACACTTACGGAATTTCACTTGTACGTAATTTTTCAAGGGCTGCGTACTCACATTTACATATCTAACTGCTTCAAATCTTTCAACGTTTTTATATTTTTGTCAAATTATTCGTCTTGTCTAGACATCCTCACAAAAAATATAATTTCTTTCATAAAAAGTCTCAAACTCATCTGCATAAATCAGAATTTCTTGAAAAAGTACTCAGATATTTCTGACCATTTGACGCACACACCACACGAATTTTGTAAGGATGAAGGTGAAGGCCTTTTTATGCAATTTGTATCTTGCAGTCCTGAATTAATTAAGTTATACAAGTCATAAGTAAAAAAGGGCAAGAAGTAAAAAATACTTTTGTATCAACTTTCAACAAAAAAAAACTGTCTGATAAATATAAATTCATTGATCTCAAAGCTGCATTATTTCCTTGCATCAGCACCTTAGGTTAAGAATAGAGCCAAACAGGACGAGATGACAACCACCATATTCGATTACCACTGACGACGGAAAAGAGTGGGAGATGTATCCATGGTGCATCTATTTCCTTGCCTCAGCACCTTATGTTAAGGATAGAGCCAAAGATGTCGAGATGTCAACCACCATATTCGATTATGACTAACGATGGAAAATAGTGAAAGATGTATCCATGGTGCATCTATTTCCTTGCCTCGACACCTTATGTTAAGAATAGGGCCAAAGATGACGAGATGTCAACCACCATATTTGATTATGACGGTGGTTTCAATTTGCGGTTATGATGGAAGAAAACGAGAGATGTGTTCAAGGTGCATCTATACCGTGGTCATAATACAACTTAAACAATTAAAATTTGCAAGACCATTTACAACATTAAACAAATTTCTATGTCTCTCCTCAAACCTAGTATGTACTTGCATCTCAAAATTGCACGTCACACTTGTTTACCTTAGAACTTTGTATCATGTTCATGTAAACACTTTGTATATAAACAGATATCACAACGATTACAAGATGCAAAAATATGAAAATCTGTTGTACAAAAAAAATTCTTAAAGGAAACTAGAGACGAAAAAAATATAGTAAAACAATTGCCTTTACATTTGTGCAACGTTTTTAATTCTGGAGGAAAATTTACAGTACATTGAGAAAAATAGAAGTAAATTAAATAAAAATTAAATAATAAAAGTTTGTCATGTTTAGAGCAATGGAATAGGAATAAGTTGAAGAACATACTTGGAGTTGGAATTTTTTTTTGAATTACTGAAGTGAAGTCAAAGTTGATGACCTAGACTTTTTTGAACATCCTATATACCGAAGAAAAAATTAATAAAGCCAAAGCTTGAATGACACTCTGTCTTCCTGATGTAACTTTTCTGCACGACATTTGCATCTGTTTAAGTATTAACCAACTTTAAACTCTTCATATAATTTTTATTCCCACAAATTCTTTTGACTGAAGTTTTTATGTTACTACTTTTTTTACCAAACATTGTTCTTAGATATTCCAAACTTAAATTTAAAATGTAATTTATTAGTACAATCAATAACGACTGCTTGTTAATTAATTTAACTTTAGCTTGTTTAATATGTGAGATATGATTTGTTTAAAGTGTGGAAAAAAAATGGGCAACACTGATTGACGTTGGAATTATATGCATAGTTATCTATTTCCTAATTGGTGCACGTACACTCAAGGTCACAAGCCTCTAAAGTGCATTTTAGTTCATGAGTCATCTTCTCAGTTGAGTGATGACTCATGACTTAAAAAATGCACCTAAATCCGTGCTTTAATTATCGCTTTGTATGAAAATTAATTTCCAATACAGATGGCCACCCACTTGCCTTTTATTGAAAAAGTTTTATATTTTACTTTTGTAAATCAGTTGTAATTTACCTAACAATACAAAAGACCTCTCAAGGTAGAAGTCACCCAGGGAAAACACGTACGTGTAAAAAACGTTGTAAAATAACATGTAACCACACGTTGAATTCGTGTGGTATTGTTACGTTGAAACAACGAAAAAATGTCGCGGCAATCAATTTCTTTTAAACGTCTCTGTCCACGTGTAAGAAACGTTGTAGAATAACAATTAATCAACGTTGAATTCGTGTATTATTAATACGTTTTAACAACGCTCGAATCAACTTCTTTTAAACATCTTTGTCACAGTGACTACGTTAAATCCCAGTGCATACATACGTATAAAAACGTTGTGGAATAACATGTATAACAAACGTTGAATTCGTGTGTTATGGTTACGTTTAAACAACGAAAAAATGTCGCGGCAATGTCCACATGTAACGTTAAATCAGACAATTACGACGTGTATTAAAGCTGGGTCTAAATCGTTAGACTGAACAAACATACATGGCTAATGGTGGAATTCGAACCCACGCCGCCGAGTGACACGAGTTTCAAAGTCGGCTAGGCCAAACCATAACCATGGCGACCAGGTTCCATATTGCTTCCGTGACTGATTCGTAAACCGGACGGAGGCTGGTAATAAAGTCGAACCGGGGACTTTAACACAATACCTACGCGCCGCCCTCACTCGTTCAATTTCCGAACTTCTTACTACCTACAGTTTCCTTCTAACATCCATATTATCATAACATCATTAAATCAATTTTTCTAATTATTACAATCCTAAGCTTATTTTCTTTGTATATACATTTCAAAATTCTAAATTATTTATTTATAATAAACATGTAATTCTAAATCGCCTATTTCTAAAAATATTTACACTAACATAAAATATTCGACAAAACACATTTAATACAGTACTCTCAATTTACTTTATTATTTACAAAATTATTTCTTTATGAAAATTTAAAAAAAATTACATGCTGCTCATAAACACCGCAGTGGAGTGGAAAGTTTAACTGGAATAAATTCTGTAACTTAGAAAATTGCCATTTGTAGTAAAATTCTTGGAACAGGTCAATTTTTATTTTTATGGCGCGTATTATAAATGGATTTCTTTAACTTTTCAATTATTTGGAAGGAAGAAACAACCCCTAACTATTTTTTTTTTAATGGAAGGGTATGTTAAAGTAATTTTTTCTTAAAGCATTCAACTGGGAATACAGCTACGTTTTTATTTTTAATTTTTCTTAAACAGTAAAGGCGAAAAATAAAAATAAATTTTGACTAGAACGATTTTAACGCATCAGATGTTCAAAATGCTCGCCACCTCTCACTTGACAATACCTAATCGATTATAAATTCCATCCTAACAGTTTTGTAACATTTCCGGCGTTACTCTCCTAATTTCATGCAGAATTTGAAGTTCTGAAGTTCTGCTATGTCGTTTGGTTTAGTCACATAACGTCAACAATACGATACCATATGGAATGCTTATTTCTTCTTATCAAATAATAAAAAATGGAGTTCCTGAATTTTTGGCATTAAAAACGGTTTTAGTAAAAAAATTATTTTTTTTGTTTTTTACCTTTTACTGCTAAAGAAAATAAAAAATAAAACGTAGCTGTATTCCCAATTTTTCAACATATCCTTCCATTAAAAAACATAGTTAGGGGTCGTTTCACCCTCCAAATAATTGAAAAGTTAAAAAGTCCTTTGTAATATGCGCCATTAAAATAAAAATTGACCTGTTCAAGAATTTTTTACAAACCGTAATCTTCTAAGTTACAGAATTTATTCAGTTAAACTTTCCACTCTGTATACAGCTGTCCCCAATGAGTATTCGTGACAATATGTATGTATAATTGATTGACTATTGCGTTCTTTAGTATTTTAATCACAGATTTTGGGCATCAAATTCAAACTAACTTAAAAAAAATTTGACGGATTACGTCAACTTAAAAAGGGGTTATGGTTGTCGTATGTCCAAATTAGCAGTACTTTTCATACCTGTTTCGTTTCATTTCAAAGCTGCCAAGCATGGAGAAGAACCTCATATTTCATAGATTTTTAGTAAAATTAGAATTCAAAGGAATGTGAAACACGATAGACAATCACTGTAAAATTAAGTGTTTTCTAACGTCAACATCACGTTTTGTAACGCATATTTATTTGGTATACGTTAAAATAACGTTATAAAACGTGGGTTAAAAATTTAGTTGTAAATTATGATTTATCTAACGTATTAGTTTCGTTAATTTTTTTCTCATTTATTACGTAGAATAGTAGATGTTGAATTAACGTTGAAATGATGTGGTAATCAACGTACGGTAGATACATCGCATTTACTCATAGTATAAATCACGTCGTAAAAAGACAAAATTGTTACGTATTTATTTCACGTTATAATTATGTCCATATTAAACTGATCGTTAAAAAACACGTCATACAAACGTGATATAATTACGGTTGCTAATTCAACCAAAAAACAACGTTGCATTTTTCAACGAATAACGTTATTTCCACCATTACAACGTGAAATTAACGTTGAATAAACGTACATGTTTTCGCTGGGCACAGTTAGGGTTGTCTGCTATTTTTTTGTCCTAATTATTAAAAATTGTTTCCACTATAAATTTCCTTGGAAAATAGAGTGTTTCCACTAGTGCTGGCAACCGAAACCGGTTTTTTGGACAATCGATGAACCTGTTTTGGATATTCGTGATTTTGAAGAAAACCGAAAACCGGTTATCCGGATAATCGATTATTTGAATATCCAGTTATTTGGATATTCGAATATTATCGATTTTTTGGATAATTGGATATTCGAATAACCGGTTATTCGGATGACCGGTTTTCGGTTTTCTTCAGAAATCCGAATAACTAGAAATTCGAATAACCGGTTATTAGAATTAGTGTTTTTTTTTCTGTTTAATGATCTTCAGTATTAGAGAAAAAGTACACGTGTCTAGTTATGTATTTGTTTAGTTAATTTGTCTTATTATAACGTATCTGCGTATAACTCAGCGAATTATAATTGGGCTTTTATTTTTCTATTTTCTGAGTCAAGAGCCTGTTTTACATTACACTAATTTCTGTTACCAGAACATAGTACAACAAAATATCAGTAAAAATGTCATAGTTACACGTCCTATTCCGTACTATTTTTGATAACATAATTTTTTTGTTTTACACTCTTCTAAAACTTGATATTTCTTGTATCATTTTCTATGAATAGTCGGTTTTTGGATATTTGAATAGTCGAATAGTCGGTTTTAACCATGATTTGGATAACCTGTTATATCTGAAACCGGTTTTTAATGAACCCGATTATCCGGTTGCAATTTTTTCCGGTTTTTGCCACCACTCAAAAATGTCAGCCACGAATGTAAGAGAAACACGATTTACGATTCCTAATTTTCTGGTGATAGTTCAACGAATAGTATAAATATGCACAGAGCTAAAAAAAAAAAAACGTGGACGGTTGAGAGAAAAACCCGATAAAAATAAAAACTTTTTTTTCCTACACTAGTAGAAAATTCAATTTTACCGGCTCATCAGAGAGGAGAAAGCGAACGTTTCCACGGCTAGCCCGGCAAAATGAACATAAATGCCTAGCCGAGAAAATAATTTACGAGGCTTTACCACTAGGTGGCGCGACAATAATTTCTGGAATGCATTCTCATCGACATCAAAAAATTAACAAACGTAAGTTTTTTTTAATTTAATTCCACTGGTATTTGGTTTTAAAAAGGATTAAAATTATCAAAAAAAAAAAAAAAAAAACTCGGCAGCGGTGGAATTCGAACCCATGCCTCCGAAGAGACTGGTGTATTAAACCACCGTCTTGACCGCTTAGCCACACTACTATACGTATTACTGTATTTTAAAACATCTATAATAATTTTAATAGTAACTCAATTTTAATATTTTTACTTCGAGAAAAAGAACGTTTGTGTGATATTAATAAAATTAATTATAATTGTGTAGGAAAAAAAATAATGTGTAAACCATGGCGGTAAAGCAATTTTCGAGGTCTTGAGAAGTGGCCAGGCTCGGCTGCCCGCCTCGCCTGTCCATATCTTCTCTCGACCTGGAAAACAAGCACTTTACCGCCTCGGTCTACAATATACTATTAATCAAGACGGACAAGATTAAAAATGCAAATGAACGCCTACTGAGCCTGTGTTTGGCGAAATTCTTTTAAACTTTTACATCTTTTATGACTTTCAGAACTTCATTAACGACTGCGTTTACGGTAAAGAATCCGGTTTTTAGCTCATTCGGAGGACGTCAGAGAACGAAAAGTGCAATGTCAGTAACCTCTCTACTTCCAAAGCTCTTCCAATCTCGTAATAAAATCCTTTTAATCTAACGCAATCTAACTTTTGCAGAATCAAAACAATTCTTGTTTGACGACCTCCAAATTTTACAAAAATTAATTGATTAATGCCCAACACGTGTACGTTATTAATTTAAGTTATTAAAACCTACCCTTAATCGGTTTTTCAGAAAATGTCTTTAGCCCACCGACGTTATTACTCGTAAAACCTAATTACACCCCATAATTTAAGGAAGCGCGTAAGTTAGCGGCGTTTTAGCATTCAAAAGGTAAACTAGCTAAATAATTCACTCAGCACGGGGGAGACCCTTGTCCACACATGAGTTCTGACAGGGCGGCGAACAACTCTCATCTTTCAACTAAATCATGTCGCGAAACTTTTCACACAGAAACTGACTTGGTTCGATTTCTCTATGACGCAAAGAATCTTAGGTATATTTTGGTGCCTACACACAAATTATAAACGATAAATATATCACGTAAAAAATGTGTAAAGTAAATTGCAAAATTCAGGGAAACACTTAATTAATTCACTTCTAAACAACAGTAAAGCTTAAAAGAGACGTTACTCTTCAGCTTGAATACACAAACGTAACCTGCGGTTCATGTATTCAAACGCGTTTGCCAAGTGTTGGGGCATTACGTTAGCACAAACAAATATGTAATTGAACGGCTTCAGTGCTACAAACCTTTAGGACAAGAAAAAACACTTTAATGACGAATTTAATTGAACGCACGGTAGAAACATATTCATTACAATTACACATAAAATGTTTCTACTTGTGAGCTTTGTTAAATAGAACACACAAAATTTTCAAAAAAATATACACGAACTTTCCCCCGGAAATCCAATTATTTTGATAAATGCCATCCCCCTGGCGACGAATTAATTTAACTTTTTCGGTTTGCAAGTGGGGTTTTCTTTTCCCAATAAGGCCGGGGATAAGACCCGGAATTTGCGCGCGACCCTCTGCGCGTTTTTACGTATTTTTCGAGAATTTAATTACGCGAACTTCTGACGACTTCTCCGACACTAACGGGTCGAATTAATTTGCATTTAATGAGAAGTGACATTAGCGCCCGTGAAATTTACGCGTCCCATAAATCGTCAAAAAATTTGCGCACGTCATCGTGTATTACTCGTTTTGTTATTTTTGTTAAAGCTCTGGATTTGTCGCATTGATCGCCGGAACTTATACCGGAAGGACGTAGGTGCAAACGTCTGGAGTAAACCCCTCACTGTTTACAGCTCGGAATTCGGTGTTTTGCTTTGGAAAGTTAGGCGACAGCAAAATCATTACCTTATGCCACTCGAGTAAGTGAGTGACAGATTTGGGGTAGGTGCTAATTTGTCCTGGACAAATTTACATATGTCTGAAATGTATTGGCATAAATTCGAATTATAATCAACGAAACGATGAAAGAATTTGACTTACGTCAAATAACGTTATCTTTCTCAAATAGCTAATCCGATAGTTTATTTTCCAAATAAATTTTATCCGCCCCGAATATTTGAGCAAGAATTTTCTGTAAACGTATATCGGTTATTGAATCAAACTGAGATCATACAAATTCAATGAGAACAAATACCGCAGATCATTAAAAACTGAACCTCCGCAATAGCAGGGATAGCGAACCTTTTTTTTACCAATGGGTCAAGTTTAAGTTAAAAAGAAGAAAATAATTTCTACAAATATTCCAGCGGGCCACTCGCCATCACTGGGCTAGAGCGTACAAAGACTTGCTCCATCTCTTTTACGTGCCTATACCCTTTCTGTTAGTTGTATTGCCTATGTTCTCACTTTACAACAACGACCGGTATATGTATTCAAGTAAAATACTGTAACTAACACTTTTTTGTAAATGCACCATAAAATTAATATAATTTAATGTAAACAAACGCATAGAATTATTGACAATCCTGTATGTACATGGTGAAATAAAAGACTCCATTGAAACTATTTTCTCTGATAATAATTTACAGGCTTTATCCACCGAGATTTTGTTAATCCTCGAACTGCCTATCCGGGGGTACCGCTGTGTCTCGCATTTTCACGCATGGAATCAGCTCAACAGAATTTGGCAGAGCGCCACAAGGATCGATGCGAAGCTTTTTGATTGTAGTGGCGTGATAACGGCCGGAGAAACACTGGATTTTCGTTTTAATTAATTATGGTCGTGAAATCAATACGAGGCGATTATGCTGCGTGTACGTTGTAGAGGACGAATCCGCGTTCTAATTGAGGTCGTATTTTTCCTCTTTACTTTTCACGAGTTGCATTTAATTAAAAATCATTTTTAATTGTCCACAGTCGCTTAATACGTTAGTCCACCTCGTCATCTAATAGAAAGCTAATTTAAATCTCGCGCCTGGTTCTATTTTTATAGAGGTGCCCTTTTTCGAGAACGCTGTCGAACCATTGCGAAAGGTTCTAGTATCAACTGACTAGTTTGAGACCGTCAGAAACAGTCACCCACCAAAATAATGATCGGTCTTGACACTTCCGTCAAATTTGACGGTTCTGGAGCGCATGTCGTGACAATTATAAAATAGGGCAGTCGCGTCGTCGTTCTATTATTATTTACTATATTTGCCTAATTTTATTTGTCTTTGTTGACGGAATTATTATTTATTTGTTTATTGATTTGATTAAAAGGTGTGGCAATAGAGAAACCGTGTAACAAAAGCAAAACACACCCAAATATTTATAACCGTTATCGACCTTCACTTGCCGTAAAACGTTTATCAATGTTAACGCAATTAATTTACTTACCGTTCCAATCCAATAATCGTCCTGTCTCAATAAAGCATGAAATTTCGAAGGCGATTCTATTTAATATTTTTAAACGAACTCGCTCTGTTAGTGCCGATCATATTTTAAATAAGTCCGGGCGAGGTGTAATGCACATGCCGCATGACAATATTTTTAACGAAAATGGAAACGCCAGAGGAGAATTCGATTTGTACGTGTACGTGCGCCGACTCGGAACTGTTCTATTAAAGGAAACAAAACTTATTAATTATTTTTCAATTTCAGGTGAAGTATGTGCCACTTAAGACTTCCGAAATTGTATTTAGTCCATAAAACGTTTCCGGAATAAATCATGAGCTTTTAAATTATTGATTCTATTATTTTAGAATACTTTTAGCTTCATGGTTATCGACGCAATTTATATTATTGACATACACACAGCAGTCTAAAAGCAGTTTGGATGTTACAACATCGTGGAGGATTTGCGGTTCTTTGAAGGCATCTCCGAAGCCGGACTTCTCAGACCAGGAGCAAGTCCAATATAACCGATTTTATTACATGTACGGTTACATTTGTTTCATAACTGCAATCAGAATTACATGGGGATTCATTTGAAACTAAGTACGAATGCGAGAGTTGAATAATAAGGAACTTATTTTTTATACAAAAATTTGTTGTTTCCATTTCACCACGGTATGACGAATAAGAGAGTTTTTTTTTTAACGAGACTATAAAAATAGGACTGAGTTTAAATTTGGGGACAGTTACTCGAGATACGTGGTTTTGAATGTACAAGGCGATACGAAATGTTATGTGAAGCTACCGCGGATCATTTGAATAATGCAAAGTGAAGTGTAAATAAACAGTAGTTGATGTATTTATAAAACCGTAAGATTGAACAGACTATTAATCAAATCGTTTATAAACTTTTCAATTTGCTTTTAATAATATCAATAAATAATTCAATCATTTTGAACTGATTACGTATTTAGACAAATGACCATTACAGAAATTAGTTTATATTAAATTCAGCTAAAACAAACAAACAGTCACTATTGTTGCATAAAAAGAAATTGTTAATAAAGAATTTTAGGTTGACTAGAGTTATTTTAATTCATTTATGAGCAAAGAAATAATCTACGAGCGCGCGAAGAACCCAAAAACGTTCATATATTTTAACAAAAGAAAAAGGTTTACGCACTGAATCTTTAGAGTTTCATGTTTATAGACAAATACGTACGTTATGAAATAAAAACAAAATTGAATTTAACAACAACCAATAACGTAGCAATATATTAATTAGACTTAAAATGACCCCCTTGCTCTAGTCGTTGTGTCGTGAGACATCCTGTACATACAAATCTTATTTCGATGAATAATATCGCTCTTTATTTTCGTAAATAAGAAAGAATCGATAATGCAGGAACTGGTAGTAGGTAATTGAAGAAAAATGTCAAGGCTGATTTAATGAAACGCAAAAATGATATTCAGGGGAAATTAATCAATAGAATTGCCTGTCCGTTATTCCCAAAGGTAAGAAATATAACGTGATTGGAATTATACGGTCGAGAGGAACTTAATTATATGATTGGATAAGCCATTTATAAGAAAAGCTTTTTGCAGTTCGGATATTAACTATTAAATTCTTGATGTTATTTAATTTACTTTACCCCCTAACATTTCATAGGATTGATTTTTTTTTTCCTTAAAGGTGAATTGATTTTCCGGCGCGGCGCCTCCACCACAAGTGCCGCCTGGTAATGGAATTATCTTTAGTTTTAGAGAGCACACCCATTAAAAAAGAATTTAATTACACCAGGCCAGAGACACACATGCGAAAGAGGACGTCCGGAGGAAGGAAGGTGGCGGTAACAATTTTAATGCGGCGCACAGTGCTGCAAACTGCAAATAATTTTGAAATTAAATCGATGTAACATTCTCGTGCACACCGCCGCAGCGGTGAAAAGCACTAACTGAAACAAACTAAATTACACGAATCAATCAAACGGTAGTTCATAATTTCGACGGGAATTCCTTTATTTCGTTGAAATTTCGAGCATGAAAACAGTTTTCAATGCGTTTTAAATTACTGGCGAGTCAAACTGGACCGAATGGGTTTTATGTTTTTTTTTTTGTAGAGTTGCTTTTCAGGTGGATTTTTGTGGCTTTTGTGAAATCATATATTATGTCATGTGGATTTATGGGAATGGAGATGTAACTATTAACTTTTATTTTGATTGTAATACTGATGGGAATCCATCTACGCTATATTGTTGGTAATCTTCGAAAATTATATCATTTCTTAATTACATTATCTTACACTGGATTTCACAAACGTCACTTAACTTTAATCATCGATTAAGAGTAATCATTCTTACGCTGGATTTCACAAACGTCACTTAAGTTTAATCATCGATTAAGAATAATCATTCCTATACCTTCAACACATGTAACCATGGCAACGTTTACTTTTAACGGATGATTCAATTTAAGTAAAGTTTGTGAAATCCGCCATTAATCTGCTAAGTTTTACAAATATCCCCATGAATAGGCAACCCACATAACAGAAGAGAATGACCTGTTCTGAACTATTTTATATATCTTGTATTTATTGTTTTATTGTGTTGTGTTTTTTTCTTTATCGGTTCTTCCTTTTGTGTATTATTTTCATCAAATTTTGTTACAAATATCGTGCCAAAAGGGAACGTAATAATTCACAAAGAGATGTATTATTCGAAGTATATTAGAAGGGCATGATCCGATCTAATGCGATCTGTTCGTCCGGACACATAACGGCGACATTGTGTTTCGTATCAAAACATATACGGAATTCATAACATCTTGCAATATCGATACGAGGGCGGGGGGCGCCCCGTCAATACGCCCCAAATAGAAGATAGAAAACAAAAATCCTATCTCGTGTGCTCTCGTGCAGTTTTATTTATTCATAATATAAAATTCAAATACGCCCCCGTCCAGGTATGATACTAACAAAGAAAACGGAACCGAACGCACGGGGCATAAAGAAGGAAAATTTCAGACCTTAAGAGGGGTTTCCCTTCGAGCAGAAATACCGAATTGGCCGACTTCGATGGGATAAGTTTCTCTAAGCACTCACGTACAAATGTTGTAGGTATTTCGTGTTACAGGTAATAGAGTCAACTTTTCACGCGCGATTTTTATATTTGTTCGACTCACATCAAGCTTATACTAGTTTTTACAACCCCCCCAAGAACAAGGCAAATACATAATCTACCTTTGTTATACGTATGTACCTATAACTGGATTGGAAAGAATATTTTATTTACTGTGAAAGTTTTCAAGATTACATCAATACATTTCTTAACATTAACATTTCTTTAGTTATCCTTGAAATTAAGAGAGAACACTGTTCCATTGAAGACAATGAATACAGCCGAGTTAAATTGCATTTCTACCACTGAGCAATGGGAATACTGGCGTGCAGCATTGTATATTCTGAACCACGTTAAATTAAGTAATCAAGTTCCAACAACTTCACATTGCAAGTCACATGCTGCTTAATAAGGCTTTAAAAAGAAAAAAAGCGAATCCGACCAAAATCAGCACAAATTTCTCTTGTCATCAGTGTTTAATAATTAACTGTTAAGAGACGCTTGAGACAATGACGGAACTGTCTTATTATATTCACAGCTAATTAGTACTTCGGGTATTTTAAATATTAATTGTCCTAAGGCGGCTGTGGGCACATAGGCGTGCGTGGAAGGGATTACGAGGGACCTCAAGGGGTTTACCGGAAATTGTGAGAGTTATTATGCGAGACGGTTTCTATCGCGCACCGCCCTTACTACGTGGGGTGGATCTGTTCTTTTGTTACTCCATCAGCCTGTTTTGACAGCGAATATAGATGTGGAGGTGTATTTATTTTTCATATTTTATACGTCATACCTTTTCACGCTTCCAAATATTTATTTTTCTGTCGCGCCCGAAATTACCACCCCGTTCTATCGATTCGTAGCTACTCCTAATTCCTCCCTCCTCAGTTTTATTTTACATTAAACGTCTAATGCCTTCGCAAATAGAAACGCATTAGAAGAAAGTGGACGTGAATGGAAGAAAATTATTGCGGAAATTTTAACGTAAACATGTAAATTACTAAATCAATAGCGTGTGGCATATACATAAGTTATAGTGGCGCGGGAGAAGGTAAATGGGGAAAGTAGGAGACGTCATTATATTTCGTGAAGAAAATTTCGCCTTAATATTTTCACGTACACTTCAGGGCAATCAAATAAATTCAACCGTGCGGTTGTAAATATTACTGTCCCGTTTTATGCTATTCACATAAATTGACAGTAATTTAGTTCCTGTATTACAGGGATACGTGTCATTTTCAATGCAAGAGAGAGCGACATCCGTCGCTGATAAGCACACATAACCGAAATACCTTATGCTGATCTTAATAAATGATAAGGAAGCACATTTTGCAAACCGAGACCTAGAAGAGGCCCAGGGGCTATCACGATTATGTTGTAAATTATTCCAAATTTAATTACGTTGATTACTGGCGATGATAACTTATCACTCAAGCCTATCCTTAACCGTAAGTAATATAACAGTGAATTATGGTGTGCAACTTCGACGTGAAAGGGACAAGTCGTTATTTTATTTTACACCGACATTTAGTGTCAATAAAGCAGATACGCACGTCTCCTCAGTTTTATACCTACGTAGCAATAATGTATGCATGTAGTTGTGGCCGTAAATTTAAAAAAATAATAATTTAATACAGCGTCTTCATATATTCCTATATCCACGTGACCTATCTGTGATACAAGTGAATAATCACAGTTGCGTAGTTACGCTACATTATATTTTGGAAAGTATTTACTTACAATTAGTTATTGTGCAAATGTATATAAGATAAAATAACGAACTTATTACATACACCAGAGTAGAATTTTCAAAGATATGAAGCTTTACGTATTTATGTAAAGAAGCTTTCATGTAAAGCTTATACACCGAGTGTGGTGTTTGTGACTTTAGAGCTTATACATATGTATAAAGCTCAAGAGAGCATATATTAGAAACCGTTTTAATATGTAAATTAATTTGCGCCGGATCTTAACTAATCATAATTTGAAATTATTCCGCGACGAGACAGCAATTTAAAGAACTTGACAGACGTGAAAATAATGGATTTAAAACTTGGACACAAATAAAAACTTGATCCCCCCATCTGAAATTTGAGGAACAGTTTAGCATAAATAATCTGAAATCCTGAAGGCGTTACAATGAGATCACTTCCCTCACTTCTTGGGTGGTTTTCACAACGACAACGGTATGATGAATTACCGTGCAATAAATTGAAACCGTCGTCCATCGCGTTTCAGCGAGATTATCCTTGCGCCGGCTCAGGAGCTTGGAACTTCATGAAGCGCGACATATTGTATCCATATTTAAGTCACGTTTACAAAAGAGACGATTGATAGAAAAAAAAAACAGAGATTGACCATCTTTATTAAGCCGTAAAACGCAAACGACATCCCCCCCCTCAACCGAAATGAATAAAATATAAAGAGGAAACCGGCAAAAACTACCTTGATAAAAACGGAATATTTCATTTTGAGTTTTATGAATAAACAGCAATCGTAAAAAAAGAGCGGAAAAGATAACGTTCGAGGTTTATGGTGCGGCATTTGCAATAACAAAGTTGTCCATAAAACAAATTGAGTTTTGCATTACACGCTTTAAATATTAAACGCGCCGTTTAATCACCTTTTCATTTATTAAAATGTTTACGTCGACAAAAACTTTTATTGGGGCAAATGCGTTTTCCTGTTTCGATTCGGGAATTAAAAAAAAAAATAACTTCATGATTGCCTCCGCCGGTTGCTATTTAGTTTTTCATTTTTTTCCCGTCCAATGTGTGCTGGACAATAATGAAATTGGCCATTTAATCAAACTGTTTGACACTTTTCATATCGTACAGGTATATCCGATGTATTTTTAGATTTCCTCTTTTAACGCATGGAACACTTTACACACACTCAAATACACTCCCGCTCCTGAGGTCCTGACAAGTCTTTGACAACTTAGGACCCCGTTGGGCAACCACCACAGATAAAAAAAAAACGCAAAGATAAAAACTTGTACATATATTTATGTACAGTTGCGGACAGAAAATTTCGGATGTCACTGTCACTCATCTGACGTATACATATAGGAATTCCTTAACTTTTACGTCAGTAGAATCTGAAATTTTCTGTCCGCAACTGTACAAGAAATTTGATCATAGCAGAGAAAAATTTCGCGAAATATTCTACGTTAAAAATAAAATTGTGAATTGTGGGTTGAAACATTTTAATTTTTTAATAATTATTGCCAGAGCTTATTACTTACTAAAAGTATTAAAATACTGCAGAAAATAGCAACGTTTAAAACATTCATGTCGTATTTCTTTTGGCCATAATTGCACCTATACATAGTGAATGAATTTAAAATTGTATAAAACTATAACTTTAAATGCACCCTCATATTGTGGTTCACAAGACAAGTAAGTATATGTATAAGGTATTTGAGAATTATTAGAGTGATATACTAAGTAGAATTTCATTTAAAATTTATGTACACGATAGACGTTCGCTTTGAGTACTTACAAGTAAAATTATGATTGAAGATATATTCGTTAGGCAAGCAGGGGTATCATTAGCGATATTACAAAAATCTATCCGTTCTTTGATCTTTGAAGTGCGACGTTCTACATTTTTGTTAGCCACCGCCTTCCTTTTTGTGTTACCGCTGCATATACTTGAAATGCGTCTCTGTGTTTCTAGGGTTCTTCAGAGCTAAAAGCATCGTTGTTTCCCGTGTTCGGCGTTTTTGCGTAACCACGTGTTTCCAACAGGACCAAAAAGGTATTGTAACTTCGACGAGCCTTTGAGCGCGCGCTCAAGTCTGACAGGGAAAATTAGAAAGAAGAAGTTTTTTATTTTTTAGTCGGTTTTTGATTTTAAGACTGAAATACGCATAGCGCAATTATGTTAAAATATAGTATTATATCATGTCGGTGTTTCAAAGTAAAGCTCATATTGCTAGAGAGTGGCTTTAAATTTTTAATGAGCTATTGATGTATGTCTACCCTAACATCAGTCGTGGAATCCAGAGCTTTAGCTTTAGCATTTCAGAGATATATGGGTTTATAGCTAAATCTGGAAATGTAAATAGCACAATATTAACACTTGGAAGCCGGAGAGTAGTACCTGAACCTATGTAAATCTAAATCAACTATTACAAGATATCAGAGCGGCACACGTTGACATTTGATTTACCTATATCTCCATAATTCAGCTGTAACGTTGACGTAAACTAAATAAAGCCCGATCCTGTCAGCGGCGGCGGAGCTCAGACTTTATTAAAACGGATATGTGACATCACCAACCGCCAGAACAATGGCGTGGCATTTTTACGTACCGTCAGGCTAAAATATGACACTTGCAGCCTTTAATGTTTACCCGCACGATTAAATGGCGAAAACACGCGCGCTAAATTGTGATTTACGCGTTCAGAAAGTTCGTCCCGCTAATTTTTCACCAATTACTTTGTGTCGCGACGGTTAAACTTTTGCTGGGATTAACCCCGACCAAATGAAATATAAATATAGTGCTCATATGGGAACGTAAACGTAAATTACCTAATGAATTTACTCGTTTACTCACTTACCTGGCTTGAGAAATATTAATATCTTCACAATTGTCTATAGTCCACATTTGGTTGAGATAAGTCGAGAAAGAGGAAGTATTGGTAAAGCAATTAATGGAATAAAGCAACCGAACTGCCATAAAATGTTTACAACTACAAAGAATTTCACTTAACAGTGACTTTTCACAACGCCGCCGTGCTAATTGCGTCATGCTAATGCGAACACTTCTTCGCCGTGCTCGCCTCTATCTGTACGTGACTTCGAACACTTGTTATAACATTTTTAAATCATTGCGGTGACGGTTTATTTGAGCATATGGTATAGTGATCATCCCCACACATAATATGTAATATGATTTGGCTTACGATCATCAAGCGGTAATTCCAGTTATTCCTGGGTTGTTCATCAGATATTATATCATCGTTCGACGACCGAATACGCATTTATGACATTTCCTGCACTTCGTATGCTAATAGTTTTACAGCGTTGATGTATCCGTTTCATTACTATGGGACATCCAAAGAGTTATTAAATATTTATTGCGAATGGCATCGCATTTAGGTATTAATTTATGTGCATTGTTTATGGACGCGCGGCCGTTAATTCTGATTTAGTTGACTTTTATTTGTTTGAAATTTTCGTAGCTTTTATTATTATACTAATTTTAGCTCAGACTTTTAAAATCATCACAATAGAGAGAGTTTCTTCTTATAAGCAAAAAGTATTTAATTGATAAATAAAGACGGTTGTCTAGTTAAGCTAATCACGTAATTCGCATATACTATTCCCTTTGCTTGGTCTTCTCAAACTATGTAGGTCTTGCGAAATGAATTCGAATAGTTTTGTTTTATGTTTCCGCACTTCATCGGAAGCTACACCGATTCACTTTAAGACTCTGTAAAACTTAGTAGTTTTCAATTTGGCGCGCGAGAGGGAGAGGATGTGACTAAACTTTTATGAAGCCAAAGTAGCAATGTTTCGAACAATTTCACCGAATTTCTAATTAGTAGTGCTCAAACATTTTACGTGCGACAAATTTTAACGGAACCAGCGACGGAATAAGTAAAATAAATGATCCCCCCCCCCAAGGATTAAAAACGTGCCGCCGCGAATTTTAGAAGGTGGTTGCTGCCAAGAGTTATTTAATTGGAAAATGAACGACACGATCGCTTGTAGCAAAAACATGTATCCCCCGGAAAATGAGTGTCAAAGTGGAACATAAGCCTGCCTCCTCGTCCTCCTACTCCTGGCTGAAAGCTTCACGCTGTTACGTGACATGGTAAATGACGAGGAACGCGTAAATCAAGATTAAACATGGAGAGTGTCGACCGTCTGAGACTGTTTGATGTATCGAAGGTCTTTTGTGCAAACACCAGTTAATTAACAGAGGAGCCACTGCTGGACAGGCGAGTTCGCCTCGTGATCTATGTTCGGTACTTGTTGCACATCGCCGAAGGACCGGTTCACTTGGTTCTCTTAGTTAAACACAAATTTGTTATTGTAAAATAAATTTGTTTGCGGATACATGAAGCTTCAACTCAATGTATTTATTCTAGCTTGTAAATTATGTAGATACGTGAATATTGTTTGGCTCCCTCTCTGGAAACTGTTTTTGCAAAGTCAATACTAGAAAATTTTTTGATTAATAAACGATCGAGTTCTTGGACGCATGTGAGTACGAGCAGGAACAAGATCACATTAATAAAAATTATTGAACAAATGCACACGAAATCACGACAAAATATTTCTTAATAATTATAAAAGATTGAGTTCTTGAGCGCATGTGAGTACGAACGGTAGCAAGACCACATATTGGACAAACACAAACGAAACAAGTTAGAACCTCTCTTATTAATTAAAAATATACAGAGTGTTTCTTCAAACTCTACGTTATATTAAAAATCACATTTTGATTGAAAAATAATACGAATAAGAAGTTCTACAAACAATAGGAAATAAATTATATCCTTGAAATAAGAAAGAAAAGACCAAACTCATATCTGCAAAACGAGCTTCTTATATACGTACACGAACAAAAAGTTATCTAAACGAGTTTAGTTAGTTGGGGCTAATGATAAACGCTTTACCAGAAACATCTCGTAAATATATTAACCAATTAGTAATTAGGCAAAAGGCCTCGTGAAGAGCCAAAGCATTCCCGCTTTCTTCTTCGATAAGTAGAATACGAACTTTCCTATCTTAATTGGTCTCGCCAGTTACGTAAGAACTGCATTACCAACTTGGAAATAATTTATTTCCCGCGTCACAGTAGTTTTATTTTATTGCGAAGTTCGGGCCGCTCTCATTTGAATTCCCTCCTTTTCGTTTCGGGATATACGCGCGCCCGGGCAGATCGGGGATTTATTTAATTAGAAAGCTGCTCCTTTTTAAATTTAATTGAGTACAAGTGGACAAGGCGAGGGATTAATGAAAGATTACGTTACACTATTTTGATGCAGTCGTGCGCTTCCTACTCTAATAAACTTCAATTTATTTTAAGAACCGAACGAGATTCCGAACATGTTAAAAGCTAACTAAATTAAAACCCCTTCTAAAAGCTATTCTTGTTTAAACAGAGTTCGGTGTAAATTACGCGATCCTCTTCTTATTTTCCATTCCGTCGTATGTTAGAACAACTCATTAAATATGTATTGTTAATTTTAAGACGCGATCTCGCTTTTTGTTCCCTGCTATGACTATTTATGATGCTTTTAGAAGCAAAATAGGAAAAATGTTGAGAAGCGGAAAATTTGTTGTTGTTAAAATTCCCATTTTTTTATGTAAACAGTACGTGCTTGTAACTTGTGCCAGGATTAAATTGCAAAGGATGTAATAAAATCGTCGCGTTTAAAATCCTCCAATCTAGGATTAGATTTAGCAACCAGAAGCGAGTAATTCTGAGTCCGGAACCGGAAATGTTTGCGTCGCGACATGACGTACGGAACTATATCTTCGGCAAACAAACGTTAAAAGCTACTACACACACTTGTTTTGGTAGTAAACGTACAAATAAACTGTAATCGTTAGGCGCTTTACAATTTTATTGTTAATAGGATGTCGTTAAACGTCTTTTCTCCGTTTCCTGAGATAATAACATAAATCGTCGAATGCATGCTTAAATTAGACACTTGATGCTTGAGCTTCACAGAAAATTGCTTTGAAACGGTGGAATTTAGTGATTATGGGGTTTCGTCAGATTTACTAGTTTTAAATAAAGCTGACGACGTTATGGTGTGCTCTGTTGTGAAAGAAACTTTACGATGCAAGTTATCAAACAATCAAACAACGTTTCTTATCCTTTACATCACAAAACGAAAACGCCACCATTTCATGGCTTCACCTTGTACTAGGAAACTAACACACAGTATTATATTTTTTGGCCGTTGAAATTTTCATTAAAAAATCTTTTTAAAACCGTTTTGTTATTTATCTTTTATTTTTTATACTGTCAGTCGTTGCTCAAATCTCAGAAAATATTTTTAAAACAGTTTTTCAATATTTCAAAATTAAAACGCGATTTCCTTTTGTTCTTTGAACTGTCAACCGTTGTTAAAGTTTTTATTTAAAAAAAATATCAATTTAAAACCGCACTAAAGGATATTCGGCGAACAGTTATTCCGTCCTTATTCCACAACTGTAAAACTGGGCCTTAAATGAACAATTATTTGTCTTTTAGCTTCTGGTACCGATCGTTAACAGTAACGAAAGTCCCCAAGTACAGCATGCGATTTTTTTTATATTCAAGTATAAATTGTGAACAATTTCCCGTCATACACCACTCATAACAGCGAATATGTAAATATAATCGTATGCAAACTGGAAAAGCGAAGCTGCTTTAAGGAGGTACGTCACATAAATAATCTTAGCATTCAAAGTTCTTGCTGTGTACTTTAGACGTAATGAAGCGAACCGGAATAACAAATGCCTCTGCAACTGAGGGTGCTAAACAAAAATTCATTTTCTGTTCAATTCCAAAAAGCTTTTTTTAAAACTAAAATCTATTTCAAAGCATAATCTGGAAGAAGTTTCGCGAATCAATAAGATGAAGGCGTCACGTTTCTATTTGTAATATTAGTACCTACGACGAAATCGCATTATGAGTTGCAATTTTAATGCGCTTCTCTGTTTCAGGAAACGAGACAATCATAATGGCGCACACTGAAAAATTCCTTTTATTACTCCTGCGGATATCCTGTACGTTCCTGCTGACGTACGCTTATCGGGAGCAAAAGTTCGCGATGGAACCTCAAGATCAGACAGCTGTGGTTGGCTCTAGAGTCACTCTGCCGTGTAGGGTCATCGACAAGAGTGGTATCCTGCAGTGGACTAAGGACGATTTTGGATTGGGCACTCATCGCAATCTTAGTGGCTTCGATCGATATTCTATGATTGGAAGTGATGAAGAAGGTTAGTTACAAAACAGTATTCCCTTGTCATACTTTATTTTTACTGAAATATTTTCAAACTACGATAAGAAAACATATAACAAACCAAACCGATCACAAATGTGTTTACTGATTATAATGTTTTAAATTTTGGTTGTCACCAACATTTCTTTGTTATTAGCAAAGTCTATTATTATTCAAACATCAACGATAAACCGAATAAACGACATACAAGGGAAGGGGTACGCATAATATTGGTATATAAAAGGATGCCGGAATGTTTATGACGGACACGTTGCTCGTGGGAATAAATTAAAATTAAAGAAAAATACTAAGAATTCTTAACACTGAGATTTGAATTGTTTTCGTGTTGTAGTGATTTATTTGTTTACCTGTCAAAGTATGCATTTGTCAAGTAAATATTTTGGAGTTCGTGTTTCAGCTGATCCATCAATTCCGTTTAAAGGTCAAGTTCACGCCCGACGTCGCACCGTAACAATCATAAAACTATAAAACGCATTTATTTCGTTCATCTACTGATTCCTCTCAACCAGAAGCGTAATACCTATTGCATTTGTATTTACAAGTTAGCAACCCAATTTTATTGAATATATTAGTAATTTAGAGATATTATCAAACTCTTTTTAAGTTATTACCGCTATTAGTGTGTAGTGTACACAAAATTAACCGTACAAGTGCTCGTGATTGATGGTGATTTGAAGTTATTGTTAAACTAACATGAAACGTGATTTAATTTAATTAGTTACGTAATACGCAATATCCCGACTTTCAAATGGCATCAGTATTTGACTGTTTGGAAACTAATTAAACTCTAAAATACGCCGGAGCTCACAGAACGGGGTCAAATCATTACAAATGTAATTTATTCTAGTTTTTCTCCTATCCCAATATTTAAATATGTATGTGATATGAATATACTTTAATTAACTGATGAAATTTACATTTTATTTAATTAGTCATATAAAATAAACACGTACACCTAAACCCCGCAGTATTGACACAAAGTTATTGTTAGGTACCGACTCGAAACGCCGTTTAATTAAATTAATTTCGCAGTAAGTTCGAACGAACCGTGTACGAATGGGATAAGTATTTTACTTAGTTGGGTTGGAATTTGAATTGAGTAAAGTTATAAGGAACTTCGCAGTTTTAAATTTAACATTTTTAATGTAACGTAGTCGTCTCACTGAACGTCGCTCATAAAAACAAAATTGTAATAATTAACAAATAAAACAGATTATAATGTTTTAAACTCTGTACGGAATAATTTGCTTCAGGTAATTTGCGCATTTGTCAAGTAGATATTTTGGAGTCCATATTTCAGCTGGTCACGTCAATCCGTTTAAAGGTCAACTGCTGCTCTTTCTTAACCAGGGGCGTATCATCATTTTGAAACTAATTTTTCATTAATATTGTAATATGGAAATTGGAACTGCCAACGCAAGACCTCCGAGATGTAAGGACCCGGGGAATGTTATAAGTAAAATTCATTTTTTTATTTTTTAATTAAAGGTCATAAAAATTAAGTTCGCACGAAAAGAATTGGAACAAAGAAGGCTGTACCTAGAAAACGTTCAAATTCAAACCGAAACGGAAATCTCCGGTTGCAGAGATAAAATTACGACGTGATTTATAAAGGAGTCAAACATAGTGTTACACGGGGAAAAGCTTCGCTCTTTGAAAAATAAAATAAAATGAATTTTACTTATAGCATTTCCGGGTCCTTACGGAGATTATAGCTGTATGAACCAGTTCATCACTGCTTCCAGGAAAAAAACATAACAAGGAGTTTTACCGTCACTGAGCAAGCACGATTCATCTACGATTTTCAGATGAATTATATGTCACGACAGAATTACATAAAGCCTTCCTAGAAAAACATTCTAAAAAGGAACCCTATATATACTGGCGAAACTCATTTTATAGGGTATTTATTAGAATGTCATTCTAGTCTGAAGAAGGTTTCCTCACCATGTAGTGCAGTTTATTAATTGTTACTTATAATAAATGTTTTATTTAATCGAGCTGCGTCCCTTGTTTTCATTGTATAAAATATTTCGTAACAATATTTAATTAATTTTGATGTAATTTATATAGAGTGGCTTTCAAAAAGTGTGCTACAACAAAGCACAAAGTTTCGGAACGCATTGAAATAATCACTCAAAACCAAATGAAATAGTTGAGAAATAAGAACAAATTTCGTGTTTTCCTATTCATATTATTTTGCCGGACACTTTAATGCCATCAGTATTTCCTAATGTAGTGTGTATAAAGAGTAATTCACAAGAAATTGTGTCTTTTTTTATTTTTAAGATAGGAAGCTATATTTAGCTATAACTTTTAATTCTGAACGAACTTATTCTTATGACATTTTCTTGTATTTTGTAAAATTAGGGCATTTTACTCTATTTTCATTTTTCGGTATCCACAATGTACAGTGAAAGCTCTCTTGGGCGGACACCGACCGTGACCAGCAAACTGTCCGCCTAAGTAAGATGAAAATGCATGTAAATTACATGAATGGGAGATTAAAAACTGTCCAGCTAAGAGAGGTGTCCGCTTAAGAGAGCTGTTCGCTATGGGAGCTTTCACTGTATACCATTCAAGATAAATTTCATCTGGCATTTCCCAATTTGACTTTAAGGGATACAGAACCGTTCTGCGTCAATAATTTTTTCTAAAAATTGATAATAAAAAAAAAATCTCATTTAGCACACTTTTTGCGGATTTTTTTCTCTGCCATACAAATTAAAAGCCGAAATGAGTGTCTCCAGATAGAAAATAAATTTCCGTGACGTTGATAGATTCAGTTGAAAAATTTGTAAAATATTCGTAAAAGTTTGAAGCGTGCGGCACAGCGTAGGTGCCTTAATCGAAAATCAAGAGCTCGCAGAAAGCTGTCATTAGATTGCGCGGGAGGTCGTGATCGACAGTCGACGCACAACATAAAGAATTCCGGAAAGTTTCTCCGCTACGCATCCAGAATAAAACGGGGCCGACATTAAACAGAATAAGCTCCAAAGCTAATCTGGGAACTTCGTAACCGGATAGCGGGAGCAACAATTTAATCGCACTTCCAGATATCGTTTAAATATGAAACGTTTGATATAAAACAACACTGGCTTGGGGTCTCTTGGGGGCGAGCTTTCAACTTTCAGTTCAAATTGCATGTGATGACGCGCCGACGTCAATTACCTTCTTCTCTAGCTTCCCAGTTTTGGTTTCTTTCATTGCTTTGATATACCCCATTAAAACCTATAATGATGAAGACGATATAAATACTACTCCTATAAATTTTTCAAAATTAATTAAATAAGATTTAGACAAAATTTATTGTTGGTATGGGTTCGAATCCCAACAGGGCCATGGATGTTTGTGCTGTCTAATGATTAGATCCACCTATAACATACAATGAAAATTGTCTGAACTGGTGATTGTCGCAAGATAAAGAAGCGCAGAGCGAAAAAAAGAAAGAAATTTCAATTATTAAATTCATCGTAATACAAAGGATATTTTTGTGGAACGAAAGGAAGTAAAAGTAAACGTCTAGCTAGAGCGTTATGGCATGTCATTAATGAAATTTATATAACTCACGAAAGAAGAAAATTGCTTCTTCAATCGTCTAGTAACTTACATAAACCCGGCGGACGAAACTATCACCACCGCCTAGGGAGATATTACTTTAGTGTCTGGCTCATATATACTAGAGAAACAACTCGCAAGAGTACCCCGGCATAACCTATGACATAACAAGCCGATGGTGTCTCCGGGGTGCTCTGCCAGGCCAAGATAACGGCCGATAGCGAACATCTCAGCCAATTATGTCGTAAAAAATAATAATATTATGGACTTAAGGCGACGTTGGGCAAAGAGATTGGCTTCAGTTGCCACTTATATTTATTAATATTTAATGATAAGTTAAAAATACTGCCCGCCCGTTATTAGACTTATCAGGGACGATAGAAGCCAACGGTTAAATAAATATCCTAAAGTATTAACGCTTAGTCTTCACAAAAGACAATTACAACGACCACGCAGCAGCACTTGATATGTGATGAGTTTATCTCTCCCACATCCTTACATGGTCTTCTTTCTAGATTAGCTTATGGCGGATTCGCCGCCTGGAATAAGGAATTGACCTAAATTGTGCGAATGCCTTCGGAATTTTTTTACGCTTGTTAGTTCCAATTTTCTTTTATTTCATTGTACGATTCTCCATTACTCGCAGCAATCACATAATTCAGAAATACGAAATCTCATCGTAAATAATTCAATTATAACAAAGGAGACAGCTTTAAGAACGTGATCGTTTACTTTTTCAAAGAATACCAACAAATACAATAAATATTTTGTTGTATGTATATAGGTAAGCTTTGTGCTTTACTTGTCGTATGCAAACTGATGAATGCAAAGGAGATAATACCGTTGTGAGTCCTGTACTTTGTGACATAGTAAAGCTGGTATATTATGGGTTCATCACAAAGCACAAAACAAATCATTTCGTTCATCAACCTGCTATAATACCTAGTATATGCAAAGCTTCATTAAATTGGGAATTACACACAAGATGCTTACATTACACAATAACGAAAATTTACTTTAATTTCATCTTTACATCTTTCCAACATTTGGTGGTATGAATATATGTCAGTAAGATTATGGTTTAAAAAAAAATCGATCCTTGCTTTTAAAAATAAGTTAAGTGGTCTAAGTTTCTGCCAATATTTTCCATTTCTGAATTTATGATTTTACCTTCAATTCGGATTCGATGAATATCATAAGAAGCTTACGAAGCAGACGCAAGTGCACGTAAGCAGTAAGAGCCATTTGTCCCAAGCTCGACCTAAAAATAGACCCAGGTCGTTCGTGTAAAGTTTACATCGAACGGTTCCTGTTGAGAAAAAACACAGGCTATAATAACAACGTATAAAACATGAAATGCAGTTTAAAATTTCTCGCTTCGGTTGGTAGTGTCACACATAATACGTTGTTAAAGTTTGAAATGAGTTGCACGTGGAAAAAGGAGGAGAATACTGCCTGGGTTTTATAGTTTGGGAACTATGTAAAGCGCACTCGTTTACAGACGGTGTCTTTTACTTGGGAAATTTTTCAGTCTAGCTTGTTTACTCGGAGGAAAGTTTTTGGCTATAAACTAAATTAATTAAGAAAAGTCGCCCCCTTGAACTTTATTACATTAATTTACTATTCTTTTATTGGTCGATGAAAAATAAGTACGGTTTTGTAATGTGAGTTGTGAGCGAGCGAGTGATGATGCATTTCATATCGGTTCGTTGATGATTAATTGGGTAGCTGCTACTGCATGATAACAAACGTTTTAATATGTAAAATAATATTGGTTTTTTAAACCACCCTTTTAAAATTTTCTAGATAATTTTCGACGATAATGAAACATTAACGTTATAGCTACTACGTTCAACAAATGCATAATATATCTTTTGTGAAAAACCTTCGCGCCCGTTTAGTTATTGTTGTCTGCTGTCTGATGGAATAATATTCTTAAGTGTTCGTGCGTGATTCCGGCGATGATTTATGAGTGTGTCTTAAGAAGAGATTTCAAATTTATGTACTTCATGTCAGTGGGTGATTACCTCAACCTAAAATCGTTCCTAGAAAAATAGTGCGTTTTAAAATGCACCATTATCCGGGGCGAACGGTGTTTTATGCTTTGACATCGGATATAACTTTGACTGATTATCGTAATTTGCGATAGCGCTCTTTTATAGTTTTTCGAATATTTTGTTTATCGATTGGCGTTGACGTCAGGACTATTTTAAAAATGTGGTAAACACGGTTCAGCTATTCACATAATCCTACTATGATACATAACTTATTTAAAAAAATAATGCTTTTGTATATTAATAATATAAAAAGAAATTCGTTATTTAGTACTCGTATGTACTAATCGCGACATGCTAATGCGAACACTTCTTCGCCGTGCTCGCCTATGTCTCACTAATGATGGACGTCACATGGAATACTTATTATGACATTTTTAAAACACTGTGGTGAGCGTATGGAATAGTGATCTCCACTAAACGTATCATTATATTAAATGTATATGCATATTTATTAAATTTCCTAATATAATTTTGTCCACTTAAGAAAAATAAATAATTACTTTAGTCCCTAATTTGATAGCGAATACGAAAATAATAGTCAGCGCAGATGTGTACAAAGGAAAAATGTCATTAAACTGAAACAGGACAGCTAATACGGCTGTCTTTTCAGCAATTTGCAGGGAATTGTTAGACCTTTCCCTTAAAATGTAGGTAAGCATTAACCTTTAGAATTCCCCGGAGAGCCGAACGTTTTCGCAGGACCGTAATAAAGCCCGCTTCTTTTATGAACTCGTTACGTGTTGTAGGTGTGCCAATCACTTTGTTTCGTTTTATGAACGCGTGTCATAAGAATTTTTTATTCGTCCTCTCGATCTCCCGCCGGAAATACGATCGCCTCGTGCTTCGATACGCCCATAAAATTCGCAAATCCACGACGATACCGCTCGGTGAAATGTTCACGTCCGGATTAATAAATACTGCCCTGGATTTGTTACGGGACATTAAATTTGTGTGTGCGAGATGAATTAACAATGATCTTTAAGAGGTGAATTTTTGGAAGGGCAATTGCAATTCATTTATAAAAAAAAATTAAAAACTCCTCTATAAAGTGGATTTTGTTGCAGGTGATTTTTCCCTCGATATTTTCCCTGTAATGTTAGAAGACGACGCACGTTATCAATGCCAAGTCTCACCTGGCGCGGAAGGACAACCCGGAATTCGCAGTCACTTCGCGACCGTTACCGTCCTGGTACCTCCCGAACCGCCGAAGATAGTACAGGGTGATTATTTAGTTACGACGGAAGACAGGGAGATCGAACTGGAGTGCGTCAGTCAAGGCGGGAAGCCGGCGGCTGAAATAACGTGGATAGATGGCCTAGGAAATGTGCTCACGGAGGGAATTGAACCCATAGTAGAAGAATTGTCAGACGGTAGAAGATTTACTGCCAAGAGCATTTTAAAACTGACGCCGCGAAAGCAACATCACAATACTACTTTTACTTGTCAGGCACAAAATACGGCCGAGCGGACGCATCGATCTGCAAAGTTAAAACTTGAGGTACGTTTACATATTTTCACTGAGACTTTAATTAATTTAACATTTTTATTTCAGGTGAAATACGCTCCGAAAGTCACCGTTTCAATAATATCCGGTACAGCCCCGAACGGTCGTATTCCAGAAGGTGCGGAAGTACATCTAGGATGTCACGCCGATGCTAATCCTTCCGACGTGACTTACCGTTGGTTCTTGAACGACGAATTGATAATCGGAGATCATACGACGGAATTAGTACTCCACAACGTCACGAGGAAACACCACGACGCGATAGTCAAATGCGAAGTGCACAACGCCGTGGGGAAAAGCGAAGAAAGTGAAACACTGGACATAAGTTGTACGTTTTTCCTTTAATTACTCAATCTTAAACGTAAATTAATAAAACGCTTTCAGATGGTCCTCAGTTTAAATACAAACCCAAATCTATCCAGGCAGATTTAGGTGTTAGCGTGACGTTGTCTTGCGATGTTGACGGCAATCCCACTCCTGATGTCACTTGGATTCATCAAGATAAGAATAAAGTTGTCAGCACCAGTCCGAATTTGACGATTCGCGTGGACGCTGATACTGCGGGGAGATACTATTGCAAAGCACACGTTCCCGGTTTTCCAGAAATAGGAGCAGAAGGATCTATATATTTAAAAGGTGACACAAATCTATTCCATCCCTGAAAAATAAATTGGTTTTCAAATAACTTTTACTTACACATAAACGATACCGTGTCTTACTCCAAAATAAAAAAAAGTTGGTCTAACTAATGCTAAAGGGATTTTAACATTAATGTAAAATGTGTAACTTGTTATTAAAATTATGTATTAAATTTAGGACCTCCTTCAATAATAAGCCATCGCACTCAGTTTGGAATCGAGGGTGACAACGTGAGAGTAGAATGTACGGCATTTTCAATTCCCGCCCCAGAGAAAGTCGTGTGGACTTTTAACGGCAGAGAAGTTGACCTGCACGATCAAGACTATTCAATTCTGGAAGACCCCTTGCCAGAGGGGATTAAATCCACGCTGATCATAAGAGAATCGCAGGAGAGACACTTCGGAATGTACAACTGCAGCGTGACCAATCCATACGGAAGCGACGTCGTAGAAATTAATCTGATGCCACAAAGTAAGCACTTTCTGCACGAACCATTAATGGGTAAAACAAAAATTTCTTTTCAGAAAACTTTCCCATGTTAATCGTCATAATCGGGGCCGTTGGATTTTTCGTGGTAATCATCGTCATACTGATCCTAATAATCTTCTTTTACCACCGCCAAAATAACAAGAAGACGCCACCAGAAGGTAATTACTTCATTTCTCTTGATTTTTCGAGCAAGTTCATAAAAGATCGCTCGCCTTTAGGTGGTGATGTCAACACAATTGAGAAACAATGTAAGGAATCTGATCGTAGCTCGAACATATCAGACTTGAAACTAGATCTGCGCACAGGTTCATCAAACAGCAACATGCACTGTGACATGGATTACATTCCCGGTGCCGAATCGGAAACGGGAAGTGAATCTGTCATTACGAGGATTGGTGTTCCATTGGCGGGGCCAGTAAACGTTCCTGGACAAGAAATATATAGGTATTCAGCCGATTACACAGAGCCGTCTTTTCCACCAAAAGTAAGTGCAAGAAAATTATTTTTATTGCTTAAGCTAAAAATAGCTTTTGTTTCAGGATGGCCAAAATAATAACGGCTACGTTCCATACGTTGATTATTCCAGGGATTACAATCCACCGATAATGCAACCCCCAATATCGTCATCTCTGGATCAAAGTATGCAGTCCACACGTTTGCAGTTAAACTCCTTGCAAGCACATCAAATTCCCGTCTCTGGGACGAGCTTGCCTCTCACGGACTTGTCGGATATTCATCTGACCTCCCCCCAGAACATTCCAAATGGAAATATACCAGGCCTAGGATCCATAGATCCTCGATTCAGTGCAACGTACGGCAATCCATATTTACGAAGCACAAACATCGGTTTGCCAACCCCGAACACTGCAAACCCAGCGGCCACACCAGCGCCCCCTCCTTACTCCAGGGATTCCTCGAGGAATTTAATAAGTTCTAGTGGAATGGTGACTGCGAGTGCGAACGTTGTGAACACAGTGATCGCCAATGGAGGCAACGGTTCTGTGCCGCAGGTCACGAGGTTGCCCAACTCACCCACCACTCAGTATATCGTTCCGAATTCGAACGCGACCACCCTAAAGCGCGGCACGATGGCGACGCATGTATAATATTATGTACATAATCTTAGACTGAGTGACTCGAAGTGAATTGAGTTCGAACAAAGAAGACTGATTTTTGATCAATTGAATCTTTTTTTAGAGACCCCATAGATTGTTCTACGCCGAAATGAACATGTCCTACTGATGATACTAGACAATTAAATTAATTGACCGAATTATGATTAAAAATTAATCGAAGAGTACGGTTATATTACTAGCTCTAACTTTTATAACAATACATTTCTAAAAATCAACTTTACAAGAAAAACTCCGTTATGATTGCTTCAAAATAAAATTATTAAATTGAATTGACTAGACATTTCAGAAAATTTATTTATCATTCACAATAAAACAAATTGTTTATAAACAATAAGGTTGGGATAAAAATAAATATATGCCAATCTCATCCTTTTGTTTAAGAAAAAAAACTTTAAAAGAAAAATATATTTTTGATATTTAATTCGTATGTTTCATCTAGCATAGAAAGTCTATTCATTACAATTGCAATCAAGTATATTTCCTAGTCAAACCAATGTTGTGTTCTCTTTTGCTTTTAAAGAAATCAATCCAATTACATTTGTACTTAAACCATTAAAAATAAATAAATTTTGTTCCCTTAAAACGTATTTAAGGGATCAAAGTCATAATGCGAATGTGAAAGTTGATTTTTAGACAAATCATGTTGTATTTGAGTGTTAGCTGTACATATCAAAACATCGATCAGTATTCTTCTGATACTGATAGATTTCGTCAATTCTCGAATCTAGTTGGATAAATATTATGAAGTTCACAAGTTGAAATTTGCCATATCTCATTCTTTTCGTCTCTGCAGACTTTCATGGATTAGTTTCAGTAGAGAGGTACACTCCGTTTTCGTTTAATCTGTACAGAAGTTTGTTTAAGAAACGACTAAGAGCTTCCAGTTACATGTATGTTTAAAAAAAAGTGCTTTAAACTGATTTGGATATTTCGTTCTAGAGTGTTTGGTGGTTATTTAGAATTGCATAAAGAATTACTTGTTATATAATTGATATATATACCAAAGAATTTTTGTATAGTAAAACTAAAAGATGTATATTTTTGAATAATCTTAATTTCATCAACGACAGACGTAACGAATTGGCCTAGTAATATTATCACTTGGTTTATTATGATTATTATCCATTTATTTTTTTGCAATTTAAGTTCACTCGCTTGATTGAACTTAATTCGCAAGAAAAAAAATCTATGCTTTAATGTTGCTCATTAATTTAGTAGTGTTTTATATGGATCTTTTGTGTAAATGTATATTTTGTATAATATTCTGTGTATATATATATTTTTTATGACTATTTTATTTAATTTGTTTTTAAACGTTCCATTAACATTTCATAGGTTGATTGTTTAAGGACGTGTCATCTGGTTTAACAAATTTATTGATTTGTTAGTTTTGATGATCGTAGTCATTTAGCTCAAGTGTACATAAAAAAAAATATTCTTGCGAAGTTTTCTATTCTATTAGAAAATACTGTTACTATGTAAATGAATTTTTTAAGTCTTAAAGATAGCAATATTTATAAAACTTTGTGATTGTAAAATATATATGCCTAATTAAATCCTCGTTTCGTAATTACTCCCCCCCACTCCCCATAAAGCGTACTCACAACAATAATAGGTCTGTTTGTTATCCTGCACTGGTGTACACTAGTGCACACTTTTTTTACTAAATATGCCTTAATGAAGGCTAAATTCTTTGATAATGTGTCAATACAAATCATACACATCCATACTGACATACCACACAAACATTT
This sequence comes from Dorcus hopei, assembly GCA_033060865.1. Lineage (NCBI taxonomy): Eukaryota > Metazoa > Arthropoda > Insecta > Coleoptera > Lucanidae > Dorcus > Dorcus hopei. Next base: position 20,924,542 of record CM065420.1, read on the forward strand.
AAGGTTGCATTAAAGCGTATTTTGTGAAAAAGTATGCATTGGTGTACACCAGTTCAAGATAACAAACAAACCTATTATTATATTAAAATTTATTACAAGAATCAAGGTAACTCTCTATTTTGTCTCAGGGTATTTTTTTATTGTAACACAAGAGAGAAATAACAAATACAAGAACTATACAAAAAAAAGTGGCATGATTCTTGAATAATTTAGTTAGGCGTAATTAAAACCAAAACGTTATTTAAAAAATAATTTACTGGTTAACAAATTGTGAATTTTCATGATGTACACAAAGAAATTAAAAGACACGTTTATTAATCCATTAAATTAAGCAAAGAATGTATAACATCAAAAACTCACTAGTATGACACTCTAACTCTTCCAAACATCCATCACTAATTGAAAATCAGTCCCATGTCGTCTAAAATAATTTACGCAATTATCTTTGCGGGGCAGGTTTAGGCTTTGGCATTTTTCCAAGTAATCCCTGTATTTCCTTCTTCTCGTCATACTGCTTCCACAATTCGAACAAATTAATAACATAACGAGCTATTTCCTGGATTTTTTCTATGTCGACGTTCAGTTCGGCAAACCAGGACTTGTGGTCCTTCTGCAATATGACGCAGGCAATCTGCATGCACCCGATTGCTATTTGGTATGGCGGATACAACAAGCAGACATCCGTTCGAAGAGAGTCGTTTACGATTCGCCACGCTAAGGTCAGTAGCTGCTCTTCGTGTCCTAAATCCGCCATTAATTGCAGCAGAGGTCGATATGGTTGGTATACTATTAGGCAGCAGTCTAAGTTTTCCAGGAGGTAAAATTCACATTCCAAAATATGATTAGTTCTATATGGAAATTCTTGAGTATAAGCGTAACTAAATTTATTTTTCACTGAAACAGAAATTGGAGACAAAATCTGAGGATAAATCAAGAGAGAAAAGTAAGCGATTCAAAAAGTTCAAAAAGATTAATATATTTTCTTCAATTGGAAATTCAGTTGCACTTCAAATCAAAACAAGTTTGTCATAATTGAAGTTTGAGAAAAACAGAAATACACACAAGACAAAGACAACACTAGTTTTTTTTTTATAAGTTCCTTTATTATACAGCATAGGTTCTCAAACTAATTTCGTCTACCGCCCACTTTGAGAATAAATTATCTTCTAGCGCCCCCTAAAATTTTTAACTTTACCACATCTTAAAAATCACAGTCGCAATCATTACTTTAACAAGTTTACTTAAATTATAACCTGCCATATATGAATCTTATCTTGTTTCCCCCAATTTTCTCTGTGCCCTTTACCGCCCCCCTCTAGGCCTCTAGTGCCCATAAGGGGGCACAGGAAGACTCATTAGTCTGGCAAAGTTCAATAATTTCATTGTTATATGAAATACCCAAGAAAGTTACATGCAAGAATTGCAAAGTAATAAAAACTCTATGTCCTAAAAATATTATCAAAGATTCCAGGTGTTCCATAAAAGAGTGATACACGAAATGTCAATTTTCTTCAAATTTCGCATTAAATAAAGTATACAACAGAAAAAAAATTTGATTTTGGAGCATAACTAAGTTAAAAAACGTGAAGATTTGTAGAATGGTCTTTTATAGGCAGAAAAGAGCTGCATTTTATACAGGGAATCCTCCACGTGTAAATCTATTTTGTAACACAAAAGGTCAATTCAGTCTTTAGTTTTAGGACGGAGATATCCATTTCTTAATAAACTGGCTAATAGCTATTAGACAAATAACTACCATGGAAACAATTCCTAAAAAATCAAGTTATTTGTAGAATTAATTTAATAGGGCCCGGTATTATAAAAGTAAGTTAACTTTAACTCCCAGTTTATTGCCACAACAACAATTGTTACCATGGGAATAAGCCGATAGTTAAAGCTAACTTGCCTTTATAATACCGGCCCTAGGAGATGAATATCTCAACCCTTAAACAATTTAGCAACAGATTGTAGCTAAAAAAAACAAGTGGAGGTTTTCTTAAATGAAATCTCGGTCCATTTGTTGCTTATAATTTATTTATAACGTTTTCGGGCCCGGCCGGGTTCGTCTTCAGTAATAAATGATGAGTTCCTCCGCCTTTCGAGAGATCAGGGAGACTCTGGGAGTCTCTGGGGATCTCTCCGCCTTTCGAGAGATCAGGGAGACTCTGGGAGTCTCTGGGGATCTCTCAAAAGGCGGAGAGACTCATCATTTATTACTGAAGACGGACCCGGCCGGGCCCGAAAACGTTATAAATAAATTATAAGCAACAAATGGACCGAGATTTCATTTAAGAAAACCTCCACTAATAATCACCGGTCAATTAACTTAAGATTGGAAAAAAAAACAAGTTAATCCTTGATTTGTTTAATTTTCTTTTCAAACATAAATAAATTTATCAATTTTCTAAAATAGGGCATATTTCTGAACCAATAGACCTAACAACTGTACGTCAATAACCAGTTAATTATAATAAACCCGACACAAGTCATTGAACTGAACCTAAATAAAATTAATGCAAAGAATGAACAATTAGAAAGAACATATTTAGGACTTTGACCATAACCTCTATAAAAATATTTAAAGAGCTTATAAAAAAAAAAGTACTGTAAAAAAAAAAACTTACCCACAGTCTGACAAGTTGTTATCAGTCTTGAATTAGAAATGACTCCAAATTCTTCTACTTTAGATGCTAAAAAAATACACGTAGGTGCTAGTAATAATGGGTCAATGCATTTTAACGAATTCCTAGCGTAAAATCTTTTAAAATATACAGTTGCTGTTGCTATAACTTGTTGCCTTAACTTTAACTGTTCACCTAATGTTTGTATAACTGTAAAATAAAGAGAACGTATTAAAAACCATATTGTAAGAGGCTCGAATGCAATACCTACCACTTGAAAAGAAAATAAATATTTTTTGATATTCTTCTTCAGTTAAAATAGAGAGGTCATACTGCCTTTCCCTTATTAAATCTTGCTTATCTAACAACCACTGTTGGCTGGAAAATTAAACAAAATTAATTTGTTTTAATTATTAGGAATTATGCACTTGTAAATCATCGCAATTATTCTTGCATATTTACAATATTTATTGTGCTTACTGGTGGGAGCTCTGCCAGAAATTGCCGGCCATTATTTATTTAAATGAAACTTTTGCAAACAAAAAACCGGCAAAATAATTTTCACCAGGAACACATCACGAACTTCAAATATGTAGCCAACTTCACGGCTGGTGTATTTGAACTACTTACCTCTAGTAGGCAAATTTTCTACTATAACAACTATGCCTTTAATTTTATAATACTTATCAAGCACAAATGATAATAACAATTCGTAAAAGTCGTAGTGCAATACTAATTCCAGCATGCTATTAAAAACTTTATAAACGAAGAATTCTTCAGGCCATCAATGTTGCCAACCCAACTCTATTCAGATCATTTAAGGCCCGGTTTAACTTTCGGTTTATTTCCATGGCGACAATTGTGGTCTTATGGGAGTAAACTGAAAGTTAAAGTTAACATACGATTAAGAACCGGGCCTAAAATCGATTAATAGCGTTTTCGATTGACCGCACTCGTGCGCACTCAGAATATCTACATCTCGTGTTATTACATGTGGTTAAAGGAAGATGCAAATACACCGAGTGCAAGCATATATGCGAGTGCAAAAATGCACTTGTCAAGACTAAAGAATAGGCTCCCTGGCAGGGTTGGGACGTAGATAATGAGACGTATAAATACCCATTAATTACGCGTACATTTTGTAATTATCTACGTCGTCAAAACTGAATTAACTACTGTAAAAGTTACGTTGTTTTCTATTTCTTCATTTTCAGGTTATAATTAATTATTTATACACAACATATTGTCTATTTTGATGTAAAATGGATAAAATTGTTGTATACAAGCATTAAAAAGCTTCAAAAACTTGAAATACGTCAAATCAACATTCAATTTTGAGGTTAGAAATGTGACATTTCACATAAACTACGTCGTATAAAAATTACATTTAACTATATACATAAAAACTACGTTTAGACGTAAGTAATGTAGAAAATATTTTTTACACGTAGCTTTCCCAACTCTGCCCCCTGGCTTATTGTAACTATATGCAAAACGTCCATATGCAGCGCCACCTACGTTCCATTGTTCTTCCCAATTATTTGAAACTTCGATGCTTTTCGGTTTGGCGGTAAATTTATTTACGTTTGAGATCATTTATTTTGCGGGTCCAAATGTTTTCGATATTCAAGTAATTCTTTCAAGTATCTTTATTTCTTGCAGAAAAATCACTCTGCTGACAAGAAAGAAATTTGGTTACTTTGACATTTATTACTGAAAATATCTATTATTAACAAGTCATTTCATAAAGCTTAAAAATATTGAATATTTTGTATCACTAAAATATGCCCAACGGTGGGGGATTTCCAAAAACATACTGCCAAGACGAAGGAAACGAAATCTCAAATTTTTCAACATTAAAATTCTCCAGGCATCTATGAAGTAATTGCAACATATCCAATGCGTCACCTCTATTATCGCCTTCTGAAGCATATTTTACGAGAACAAGGCATGGTTTCACATTTTTCAAAATTTCATAAAGTTTAATGGCGAAACCAGATCCAGGAATAAAATATTCACCGTACTCCGAGGTCTCCAATGGTAAAACTTTTAAATCAGAAAATGCTTGTACAGCACCACTTGTGCTCAAGTAACGAAAAGGACCTGACTGAATACTGTGTAGTTCATAAGAAAAAGCACTTGTCAGTATAATTACATTTTGGAACTTCAATTTGACTATAGCATCCTTTAATTTAGAGAAAAAATCCAGGGCAAACTTGTTTTCTATACTCGAACGCAGTTGTATGGCAGCAACTTTTATTTCTTCATTGGCATAAAGTTCACATGCCGTAGATATTTCGGTTGTTCTCGAAGAGTATGGGTCTCCTCCGACTGTAGGTATGACTCCGGGGTGCCACAATGTACCAATTCTTCTAAGATTGTGCGTCGAAATTAACAAGTCGATTGCAAGTTGACCAACGTTTCCTACCGAGATACTTGGAATTAGTAAGGTAAAGTCACTTGTAACGACATTAGGAGTCAAGCTCAGTAATTCTACCATTTCTACAAAGTTTTTGTAATTTTAAAAAAATTATGTCACTTCAAACCAAGCAAAAATATGTGCAAAATGATAATGAGGAGTCACCGCACATATGATGTTGACAATTTTTATAAACATAACCTAAAACTTTGTACTGTTGGTATTGGCACAGTCTATGGGTCTAACCACGTCTAACTTCATAGTGGTGTGGTGACAGTGTGCACAGTGTGGTGACACTGAAGGTGATTTTGATGTTAGGGATTTCCGAAAGCGGTACTTTTTGTATTCGCTTAAGGAAGGATTATTTTTTTGAGATGAAATTTTGATAATAATTTTATAATTACTGTTGTTAATATGGCCACTTGCAGTGAAGATCAGTGTGATAACTTGGTGACAAAGCTGAGAAACGTTAGTCGAACTGAGTTAACCTCACTTTTAGATCATTTTGATAAAGGTCTTGGTGCAAATTTCAAACCTTTCAATAACTTCAAATTCTTCACAACGTGGTTGAGTGACGAGTACACATCATACTCGCAAGTTTTCAGTCCATATGAAGCCATCGAGGGTTATTTACGAATTAAGGAGATTCAAGATAAGTTGTCGGAATGTGAATGCAGCCTTATAAAGAAAATGGATTGCGTAGAACAATTTCCTTGCCCGGAATGTGGAGGCCAAGTTAAGTTGAACCCTGAAGAGAGTTTGTGGAATACGTTGCAGGCACATCGAATTGAATGTGCTAAGAACGATAATTTAATTGCTGACGAAGACGGTGAACTGATTTTACAAAATCAAGCGAGTTCGTCAAGTTCAGCGGGAACCTCGACGTCTGCAAGCATACATGGTGCTTCTACTTCACAATCCGAGAAAGACTTTGATGAAAGGTTTGAATTTTTACTATAATTAAAACAACAAACTGCATCCAAAAAGTACCTAATTGTCAAAAGTGTTCAAAACAATTATTTCAGTTAAAATTAAACATCAAGCGTGTTGCAGTTTGAGCATTATGATAAAATTTTATTATTTTTTTTTTTGTGAACCCAAGCTCATGACAATAAATTCTGACCTAATTTTTGCAGATTTGTGAGTGCCACTCAAGTAACAAAGAAAACAGATAATATATTGCAATCACTTACTTTAACAGATGATCATGTAAGTACATGGTGTGTACAGTGTTCCGAGAGGGTTCCCTATGCTGCAGTGAAACAGCATCTTTCTCAAAAAAGCCATCAATTTCCATCACAGTTAGGTGGTAAGGTTCAAATTTAATTATCATACGATTAGAGGAGGGGGAGTTTAATAAAATGACTGTATAAATATTCAAGTGTTCGCAAAAAGTCTGAACATTTAGCTTAAATAATCGCAAAAAAAAAGAACTAGAACCAGAAAATAATTCACTAGAAATTTCATTAGAAACAAATGCCAAGAAAAGTCACCAAAACTATTGGTTTCAACCAACTTACTGTTTACTAACCAAGAACACTGAAAGTCACCTAAAAATTTAAAGGACATTTTAAGTAGCGACATCTTTCGATCGCTTTTTGACTTGACATTGACCGATTTGCACAAAATTTTTTTAAAAATTTAAAGAAATGTACTAACATCTTTTGGGAGGTACTACTGTACTGAGATCTTTCCATTTGTACTGAAAATAGGACCCTTATTGCAACCCTGCTTAGGATAATATCCAATGATGTATCAAGTAGTTAGATTCCCTGTAGATAAAGAGGAATTAGTTATTAACTTAAGAGTGAGATGGTTTATACACCCATTTCAAAAGCCTTGTTCATCCTAATTCATGTGTTCTAGACTTTGAGTGACATCCTTGTCGCATACATGAGCTAAAATTAGTCACAGATATTCGCTATTTCACTAACATGCTGATATCAATCGAGAATGCAGAAAACATAAGGGACGGCGTATCTAGGTCTTATCACATTATTGATAATATCAGCATGCACCATTGAAAGAAATATTGAATAAAATACAAAAAGTTCTCTTATTGTAAAAAAAATCAATTAGTAAAAGTACCTTGTGTCAAATAATATTATCTAATCAGGTTTATTTTAATATTTTAAGTGATAAGATATCTAGTTGAAATATGTAATTACTTTTTACTTTCATTGCATTGCCTAATACTTTCTAACATTTCATTGAAACTACTCTAATAACGTTGATTCTTTTATTTATGAACCAAAGGACTTAGATTGTTTAAACTAATAATTGGAATTTACATTCAAATTTTTATTCGATTTGAAAATTTGGATAACAAAATAAAATATGTTTTGATAATTCCCTACGTACCTAGTTTTAAATAAATATAATAATATTGATTTTCTGAAGGGGACCTTTCATGTCAAGACATTTTTAGTTGTTATTATAAGCAGAGTTATTACTGTAGAAAAGTAACACAAAAACGTTTTAGTTGTTTTAAATTAACTTGACACTTAAGTTATAATTCATTTGAGTTTTGACCCCTTAATACTTAAATATATATGTATATAATTTCAAACCTTTATTTTAGGTGGTGCTTCTAAAAGAATTGTAAACTATGATGACTCAGTCCTAAAAGCACTTTACAACGGTGAACTGTACAATTACACCCTGCTCATAGATGGAGTAGAATTTTTCGTAATTCAAAACCTCGGTACCTTTAAGCACTGCATCATCTGCATTGAAAATATAAGTGATGTTAAAAACCATACAAAATTAAAAGCACACAAAAAACTGACTAAGAAAGAGGACGTACGGAAATTATTGAAGCTATACCATGATACATGGGTGTCCCAACCCTTGCATGTTCAGATTCAGCAAAAATATTTTAGGAAACATCAAGCTGGAATGATTTGTATAATGTGCCGTGACACTGTGGCATACACTGATCATGCACTCAGACTTCATTTGGAGTCTTCACAGCATAGATTGTATATGTTAAAAAATGCCACTGGAAGTGATGCAGAATTTGAATTTGGTGCAAGAACTTCTAAACTAGAAAGTAAATCAGTATATAAGGCTATTTCAGGTAAGGAAAATATCTAAAATTCACTTACTTAAGAAATTAAGAACATCGTTTATATAATAATATAAGTAAGCCCTTATTTTGTGTTATTACAGATAACATCATGGATATAATAAGCAAATCAAATCACGATTTGTACCCTCCTGTAATAATGAAGCATGTGTATGCTCGAGATCAAAGCAAATTGTACACAGTTCAATTAAAATCCAACAAATCTTTAAGGTGCCTCCTCTGTCAAGCAGAATTCTCTGTTAAAGAGATTCCTGAATTAATACACCATGTAAAGACACAAAAACACAAAAATAAAGTATCTAACACCAGTGGAAACTCTTACATGGCTTTAAATAGTTACCATAATTATTGGAAAGGAAATGAAAAATATAGTTTCATGCAAAAGGATTTTTGGCCCGTAACTGATGCCATAACTTGGTGTATTAAATGTGGGATTAACTTAGAATACAAACACGTGTACACTCACATTGAAAAGTACCACGTCAAAAATGCGAGAGGTAAATGTAATAAGTGGACGTTGATTAAACATTTCTAATATCGTTTCTTTTATTTCAGATTTATCAGGATTATTACATGAAGATTTTAAGTGCGCCCCAAGTATTTACGAAACAAAGCTTTTGAAGAAGATTTATCCGGATAATGTACCACAGTTTAACATAATTATAAATGCGAAGAGTTATCCGTTAATTCAAACCTTAAAAAATGGTAAAAAATGCATATTATGTGCATGTCTTTTTAAAGTGGATGCCTTTAAGCACCTCACTTCAAAAAACCACATAAAGAATATGAATCTTTCCAATATCTCAGGCAAGTTTAAGACATACCATAACACTTGGATTTCAAAAAAATTTCAATCGGTACAAAAGGAGCAAGTGTATTTTTTGCCAAAAAAAAATAAGTTGTTGGACTGTATTGTTTGTGCTTGTACAATTCGACGAAAACAAATACTTTCACATATTCAAACCAAAGAACATAAGGTGTGTGTTTCAACTTATGCTTCATCATCTGCGTATCCAAGTGAATATCGTGCACAAGATGTTTTTCCCTTAGCAGGTAAATCATTGTGTTTAAGAGATTTTTTCCCAAATTTTTGTAATAAGAAAGACTATTTTTAAGGTCCAGTTGTACATACAATGCCAGTTTAAATTTACGCTGAAGCTTAAACCCATAACAACGATTATTTCAATTGTTAAGGGTTTAAACTCTGGCCGGAAGTGTACAACTGTATGTGTTCTGAATGAAATATATTACTAGTTTCAACGTTCAATTCTTCGAGGTTTAATTATTAATTAACCCCTGCAGATGTAATTTCAAAAATTATTACTTGTAATAGTAAATATTACGTTTATATATTTGTTGTAGGTACCAATGCTAATGCTGTGAATAAAACTACGTTATTACCAAGTGAGTGTTCTATATATTGGACAAATTGTATTTTCATAGCTAATATATTTTATTTGTTAAAGGAGCCAGCACAGACATTATTAAGCAACATTATACTGAATTAAAAGGTGAGTGGTTAATTTCATATAAAAAAGATACCACAGTCAGATGTTGCATTTTTTTTTTAAATTCGTTTGCTATTTAATAAAATAATAAAAACACTTTTCATGAGAAAGTTAATTTAATCTTTACGATAATTAGATTATTTTATATTTCTGTAAACATATTATTGTCAAGTAGCTATAGTTATCTAGATATTTTTTTGTTATCCTATAACGTTATAATCTGTTCATAACATTACTTTATTTGTGCAACAGAATTATATAATTTTATAACATTTATTTCTTTTTATAGGACCGTTACCTTCAGTTAACAACACCGGAATGATCGATTCTTACGATCCAATAGTGCAAAGTATCCTATATCCAAAGTCTTTAGCCAAATTAGCTCAGGAATTAAGCGGCAACAACATTTTGGCAATTCGCCTCCAGTCGAATACTCATTTTTACTGCCTGTTGTGTTTTCAAACTGAAGCCTTTCCAAAGTTCTTGCTAAAAAGCGAAGTCGAAGCTCATGTAGCTGGACCAAAGCATTTAAAAAAATATAAAAATGCACTGATGATGTCTACTTTGAAAGCTTTTCATAATTATTGGATGCAGATGCCACTGCAGAATCAAATTTTACAGATTGATTTTATTCCAGTTAACATAATCAAGTGCAGATGTTTAAAATGTGAATGTCTCTTGGAATATCCAGAGTTTAAAACACACTTGAAAACTAAGAAGCATTCTGGTTTAGCTTATGATCAAAATCGATTTTCGTCTTTAATAAGTAAGTACATAAAGAATGTGATATTCTGGTATTTGTGAACTAAAAAAAAAATTTTCAGCAGCAAGCAGTGCTGACTTAGAAAACACCAGTCTTTGCAAATCAGTTTCTGATGACGCAGCGAAAGCCAACTCTGTTGCAAACGAGACTACACAAATGAATATTCGTAATAGTATAAGTGAAACTGCAAACGCATCTGAATTAAATGAACTGTCCCAGTCAGATAGCATGAGTAATTCAGATGATTACGAAGATGATGAAACTGTAAGTGAATCTGAGAGTGACAGCGTTGTTTCTTTTCGAGACACCACCGAGTCCAATCCGTCTGAATTAAATGGTCATCATTCAGGTATGACTTTCATATATTTGAAACGAGTGCTCATTCGTTCTTTCTTTATAGATTCTGGTGATTTGAATCGGCAACAGAAACCAGAAGTTGATTTTCAGTTGAAGTTCGTTGCGAAATACGATCAACTAGTGGAAGACACTTTATACCCAGATTTACAGGCGGGCTGCGTTGAAATTGATGGCATTAAATATCCTGTATTTCGCATCCTTGAAAATGAGGGCGTAATATGCACAATATGCAAAGGAAGTCCAAAGGTCCAGTCGATTACGAACCACTTAGAATCAAAAGTTAGACACGCCAGGCGAATGGAAGATGCGAACGTGCTTTCAAGATTGAGACGGTTTCACCTGTTTTGGATGAGTCAGGAGGCATCTGCTCAGTTACTGCAGAGATATTTCAAAACCACCGAGAAGGAGGGCAACTTGAAATGTTATTTGTGTCAGACGATTTTATTTTATGAGAATTGTATTGAACACGTCAAGGTCTTTCATCATGTGACAAGTGAGAATGAGAAAAGAGATAATGAAAATATTACCTTCCAAGTGGCAAATGAAGTTTCTGATTCTTCTAGTTTATCACCAGCAATAGGTACTTGAAGTGTTTTTACTTTATAATCTCTACAAAATATTTCTAATTGCAATTCTTTAAATCCATGATAAGGCAAGACAATCAAAATATTATCATAGTAAAGATTAAAGTACAGTATTTATAATAGACTCACTTTGCTTATATGTAATTATCAGATTTCCTACTTCAATTTTGTTCAGTTTGTGCAAATATGATCCTCGTGTGTTAAAAGGTAAGACCTTTTACAATCCAAAAGGGTCAAAATATAAAAACATTTCGTCAGTCATTTCACAACTTGTTTGTTTTCGCTGCCTTATCAAAAGTTATTAAGCAGTCAATTTTTATTACTAACAAAGGTACCGATAAAACAGATGTGAACTATTGTCACTTACTTTAATTAATCATGAGCAAGTTACAAGTTTTAAATTTAATATAAAAATGTTTACGGTTTGATTTGATTTCAGTTTCAGGTTTCTGTGATAACATGAGCGATAAATACAAAGTACCCGATTTTAATTTCCAATTTAAATTCGAAATGAAATACGATAAATCCGTGGAAGATGTGCTGTACCCTGTGGAACTGAGGAAACACTTCATGTTAATCAATAACATTAAGTACCCGATATTTCGAGTGAAAGCGGATGGTTTTGAATGCCTGATATGCAACAACTACTATGACCCTACTTTCATATCGATTGAGGATCACTTAAACTCCCCCGTGCACAACCGCGAATCGCAAGTGCAGTTTACTTTGACTAGGCTGGTGGTCTTTCATGACTTTTGGATGAACCAGGAACCAAACTTGCAGTTACAGCAGATATATTTTGGAATCCTAGACAAGGATTTGAAATGTATACTGTGCGAGTCGACGGTTGCATACGAAGAAATCACAGCGCATGTTGAACTTCCACAACACAAGAAGTTTGCTGATTTAAAGAAGCAAACACCTAGTATCTCAAAACAGGACTTAAATCAATCGAACTCACCGAAACCACTTCCAAACCTATCAGCAGGTAGTTTTGAATAACAAATTAATAACAACTTCATTTTTCTTACTGTAATTTCCAGCTAAAGCTTCACCGACTAGTAAAACGAAACAGGAACATAAAACTAGAAAAGCCGTCTCAAACCCTGACAGCTCCGTACTATTAGAAAGAATGCCGGAGCGATACAAACCGCACTTACACTTTTTGAAAACTGATGCAGAAGGCTCAATTTCTTGCCTCTGTTGTTCCATCCCTCTTAAGTATGAACTGGTTAACCTGAAGCTACATCTTAAAACGAAGGATCACATCAACAACTCTAGAATGCCGCTAACAAAATTCAAATTCCTTTGCGAAATTTGCATGAAAATATACTCCTCGGAGGATTCTTGGGAGAAACACCTAAAAGAAAAAGAGCATTTGGGAGTTTTAAATAATTTAGGGAAAGGTCGGAAAGGTAATATGTTGGAATACGAGTGTGTCACCTGCTCGCTGGTGATATTTGGAGACAAGTTGTCTTTGATAAGGCACCAACAGTGGAATAAAGTGTCTCAGAAGAAAAAGAAGGAGTTAAAATTGCCTGAGGGTGTAAGAAGATTGTTTGAGTCGAATCAACATATCGAGGAAGTAGCTAATCAGTTGGTAACGGAAGCAAATCATGAATCGCAAAATCAGGAAAAAGAAAAGAACTGCTGTTTGGCTTTAGTGAGCGTATTGAAGGAAATTTTTCCGCAATGTAGAGCCTTTCCATTTGGCTCTAGAGTTATCGGTTTAGGCAGCAGGGAGAGTGATTTAGATATTTTTGTAGACGTTGACGATATGTACACAGGAAATAAACTGCAGAACCCAGAAGAACAGGCCATTATAGTTATGGAGGTGAAGAAAATCTTAAGAAAATCAAAAACTATTTTTAGTCACATCAATCCGGTTCCAACAGCGAGGACACCTATAATTCAAGTATTTCACGTTCCTACTGGAATCGACTGCGATGTTTCTTTCAGACACGGACTTAGCGTTGAAAATACTGCTTTTATAAGGCAAGGTACAGTTTCAGTTTTGGACGGATCTACAAACAAATTAATACTTTTAGATTGTGTATCGATCTTCAACCTGTTATACAAGGGGTTTTGTTAGTATTAAAACAGTGGTGCAAGATGTGTGACCTTAACAATTTTAGTTCTTACGCGCTGACAATGATGGCGATTTTTTACTTCCAAACACAAGGCTATCTCTTGTCGGTTAAAGAACTGAGAGCAATTAACTCCAATGCATCTGCCGTTATAGACGGTGAGTGATACTTATTTTATACTAAATTTTATAACTGCATTACATTAGGTTGGGAAACGATAAAATACACGGCGTCTCTATCAACCATGAAGAGTCACCTTAAATTATGTAGTCTCTCGGTTAAAGATCTGCTCCATGACTTTTTTGAGTACTTTGCAAGATACGATTATGAAAAACAGGTAATCTGATTGCTTTCAAAATTTTGTATCGTAAGTAAATCAAAATTTATTTGTGTAGGTCATGTGTCCTCTGTTGGGTCAATCCATTTTAAAAACGTGTTTCAATGACAATGGAGTTAATTTACCACCGGAAATGAAATCTTACGTTCAGAAAATAATGCAACCGGATGCTGAGTTATTTAGAAATCGATCTCCTATGTGCATTCAAGATCCGTTTGACTTGTTGCACAATCTCACAAAGGCGTGTGAAAGAAGTTTCCTAACAAAGTGGAAAAGCTACTGCGATTTGTCGGCCAAGCATTTAAGTGCCTTGCATTAATTTTCAGGTTACTTCATAGACTGATTAGGAAGAAAATATGTTTTAGTTAAACTTTGCAAAATTTATGAGTAAGAACTTTATTTTTTGTGAATTTTATATTGCAAAAATCTATCTACAACTATCTTGTCGCTATACTATATTTTATTATATAAAAAGATAACTTTGTGTCATTTTAGTGTATATAATTATTTTTCATTTAGTAGTATTGCATGGTTTGAATCTGTTGTCACTTTTAAATAATAGATATACTCAATAAATAACAAGAAATATTTTTGGAAGATTACATAATTAAATATGTAATTACCTGTCTTTGTATTTGAATTGCAATAACTTACAAATACGTAAAAAAAACAATAGATATTACAAAAAAAACGTTTAATAAACTTACAAATTATTTCTTGCCCTTTTTCGTATGTTTTTCTGGCGAAGAAAATTCTTCGCTTTTCCTTTTCCTGTCGATTTCATTCAACGGTGACACGCTGAAACCTTCAATGTACGGAGAGACTAATTGCAAGACAAACTTCTCGTGCTGGATATTTTGCGAATCCAAGCTTAACCGAACTGTCACAGGATCAAACGCGTGGAAAATAACATTGCCACATTTTTGTGTTTGCTCCTAGAAATTATTCAATATTTTATAACATGAAAGTGTTGTCAATTCACTTACTTCTTCATTATATTCAAATATATTCAACTTCTCATCTTTCTTGCCCAAGTATAAAGTACATTCTAATCCATATTTTGGAATTAAAATCTGCAGAGCGTTTTTTCTTACACAGAGGACGTAACCCTCTTCGTCTTGCAATTTACCTTTGAAGAACAGCTACAACAAAAGATAATTAAAAGAAACTGTCCAGTTTGAATGTAACAAAAATAAAACTCACATGAGTATTGAATGCTACTGAAGCTCGACCGGCATACTGTGCCATCCTATTCCTATAATTTAAATTCTGACATAGCTCACTCGTTTTGCGTTTATCAAGAAGTTCAGAGTACGTAACGTCAGGCCCCACGCTAACTGCCAACAATCTATGGACGATTATATCCGCGTATCTTCTAATAGGCGAAGTAAAATGGGTGTAGAGTGGCACTGCTAAGCCGTAATGAAAATAATCTTCTTTCTGATACATTCCACTCGCAAAGTACACGGCTTGCATCATGCAGCGTGTAGCCAAAATTCTCAGCATCGTATTGAAATAGGGATTGTCCAACCTAACAGCATTGTCGAGAGATTCGGCCAAGTGTTTTCCAGTATCAACTTGAATATCGAAGCCCTACAAATATGCACTTCATCAAAGTGCTACTGACCGACAGGCTCTAAGCTGATCTGACCATAATGAAGCTTATGTATTTTGCACAGTAGATTCATTGCATTCAGTTTCATCAGCTTAGAGCTTGAAAGAAATATGACTTATGTATTAAAACACACACCAAGTGCTTGCCGGCTTTGATGATTGGGTCGAAATTATTAGGGTGAGGTTGAGGATGTCTGCGTAACATGGCACAATCAGGAAAATCTCGAAGTATTTTCTCCGCAACGCTTATATTGGCTAAAAGCATAAACTCTTCCACCATGGAGTTTGTTTCAAATAATTTCTTCACTTCGACGTCGATCGGATCATGCGTTTCAGAGTCCATTTGTATCTTTACTTCGGGGGATGCGAGTACAAGCGCTCTAAAAATATTCAACGTCAACAACTCGAAAACTACTTAAAATTAGTTTCATACCCATTTTCCAAGCGTCTCTTTTTCAAAATCTTCGCCAGCATATTGAGATTTCTCAACGGCTGCGCTAATGACCCAGTCTGTGCTTTATCATCGATGGTTATCTGTGCTTCTTCGTAAGTCATCGCCTTTCTAGATTTAATAATACTTTTGTGAAACCTCGTATTTAAAATGTTTGCCTTCCTGTCCATTTCCCATATACAAGAGAAAGCGAACCGCTCTTCCCCACCTCGGAGGGAGCAAAGATTCGAACTTAAAAGATCCGGAACCTGAAATTAATCATCGCTTGACGTGAAATAAAAAGAATGTTTTAAACATTTTTCTTACCATATCAATTCTTTTGTTAACTAAATACACAGTGGTAGCTCTTGAAGCGGCTTCCCTGTCCAATGCAGTTCCTGGTCGTATAAAATGGGACACATCTGCAATGTGGACCCCGACTTCAAGCTTATTGCCGGAAATTTCCCGGCAATGTAATGCATCGTCTATATCTGTGCAACCAGGGGGATCCACTGAACAAATATCTAGGTGACGCAAATCAACACGTTTAGCTTCATCCTAAAATTAAGTAAATGAAAGCATAGTGTATCTAAAGTATAAATTCAAACCTCTTTTGTTATTATCCAAGGCAATTTTGGCAAACAATTAAGGACTTCCTCAGAAAATTGATTATGAGGCACATCATGTTCTAAGAGCACAACTTCGTTTTCTGTTTCCTGTTCACCTATTTTTCCCAAAGCTCTGACAAAATGTCCCTGTTCTTAAACTTTACATTAAAAAAGGTTTATTTTAAAATAACTGCAACGTACGTTTGGATAACGTGAATGTTTCGGCCAATTATCAATAGCGACGATGATTTTCTGAGTCTTCAAAACCTCTGCCTGCCTGGTTTCGATCCTAATTTTTGGAATCTTCTTATCCGCCGGAACGAATAATTGATACACCCCGTCCAATCCGTCTTGTAATATTCCACAGTACTGTCTCCATTTGCGTCTTATGATCCCAACGACACGACCCGTTGGTTTAACTTTATCTTTCTTTGCCACCGTGCCGGCTAATTCCCTCTCTTTTTCTATAACATCGTCTATTCCAGTTTCGGACTCCGCTTCGTCTTCAAGCACAACTTCACTTGGCGCAATCCATTCCTTTTTGTTTAATATTTGCACTGCCACTATATCACCATTGACTGCTCTGTTTAAACCGGAACGTCCCTGAACTATAACCTGTATACAAAGTGATGGAGTGCACAAAATTGTATGTATATGTATTTTTTCTTGTTTATTTTCATTAAATATTTCACCCAAAAAAAATCAAAAGCTATTTATATATACAAGACAAAAAATTATTTAATATTAATTAGTAGATACTCACGGCCTCATCTTGTGTTTCTATATCAACAGAACCCTCAAGAAAATTATCTCGTGAAGCCCGAAACACTCCTTGAAATAAACGACCTTCCTTAATTCCATTGTGAATTTCGGATGGCGCATAATGTGGTGGAAAAAGGTCCTCTGCATCTACCACAGGTCGATAGTCCTTCTTAGACAATTTATCTACCAGATTTTCTCCACTCGTAAGGTGCTGAACATAATCCAACACTGAAAAACCCAATTAATTATTACTGCGTAATAAACTGCCTGCATTAAATTACTTGAGCTGGCAGTAATGTTTTCTGCTTGAGCAATTTTTCTGTTTTCAGCATCATCAGTAACGAATACAAATAACTCATGCGATATGTGTTCAATGTACCAAGAACAGGCTTTACGAATGCATCGATCGTTGTAGTTATTCACCAACTCCCCTTCAGTTTGCTGCAAATAAGTATCTCTGAAACAGTTCTTGTAAATCGATTTTCTTTGCATTTATTTATATATTCGGTTTACTTATGGTGGTCGTTGATAAAAATATAAAAGTGCCTATTCCTGTTTTCGATGATGCTTAATATTCGTCTGTAAGTCGGTAGGTTTCTGTGTTTCACTTCTTTTAAAACGGTATTCAAAATGATAACATTGCCAATTAGATTTTCTTCGAGCACATCAATCTATGTATGTATAAGAATTTATTATAATGTAGCGTGCAATGCGGTTACGTATGAGGGGGAGTAACGTACCTGATCTAAAATAATATTAGTGTCTAGTATTAAATAGTGATTTCGTTTAAATAAAGAACACTTATTTTCGTGCTCCCGTGATAAATAACTTTCTGTGGGGTTACATTTTCGGCATGTTTGGAAGCCGCAAAATATATCATCTCGAATATAATGCTCTCTCGTATTCTGGAATGAATTAAATTAGCTGAATTTTCTTTTAAGTTTTATATAATATGCTTACTTTTATAATATTTCCTAATTTACTCCTTTTTAAAAACACTTTGGTGGTAAACATATTTTCTAACCGCACTTAATTGATAAATTGTAGGTTATCTAAATGCCAGAAACCGGAATGGTGCCAGGGGCGCGTTCAGAATAAACGTCGGGCGTGCAACTTTTTACCCCTGGCGTTCATAATAACCTCAAGGAAGAAAGTTGTTCCGTTCATAATAAACGCACCAACCCGCGGGGTTTAATTAATTCAACACAGATTGAATCAAATACGAAATACAGGTGTTCAACTGAAAAGAAGCTTTTGAATTTTTCATAATCTTATGAAGCAGGCCTTGAATTAGATTAAAGCGAAATGTCAATTGACGTTTAGTGCATTCATTTGCTTCACTAGAACGCACTTAGAGTTCAATTCGCATCTTGCTTTAACCTCATACATTAAATACCAGATGAAGATACCCGAGTGCGCATAAATGAAGCAAGTAAAAGCACTAATAAGTCATTTTATGCAAAACACTATAACATGACTATAACTGTTCGACAACTGTCATCCGTTAAACGTCAATCGGTTTAGAAAGTCATTCTTTTCTCGCTCTATCTTCTTTCATTAAAAAATCAAAACCAACATGATGAACTTTTTAATGGAACATTTGTTACAAACACAAGATTTCTTGAAGCAGATGAGCGAGATACAAAATTTCTTACACATTGTGAGCGAGAAAGATGCGATTACACATCTAAGAAGCACTTGGAAGGTGTAGTTTATGAACACAGCCCCATGTAGTTAATTTTCTAAGGCCCGGTTTTTTCATCTCTGAGTAAGTGGCCAGTAAAATACTTGATAGTTAAAGATAGGGAAACGCATTGCGCTAATCGTCAAGTAGTAACTTGGCACTTACTCAGAGATGAAAAAACCGGGCCTAAATGAATTTTCTTTACTTGGTGGCGCCATCTATGTGTATTTTAGCAAACTAATTTTCGTTAATTAATTAATTGTGCCTTCTGCACGTGCTTTTTTGAATTAATTTCATGAGCGGCAAGTTCAAATTATGAATTGAATTTTAACGAAGGAAAATAAATGACAATCGATTAAAAAACGAAAGCAAATGACAACTGATTAGTAGAAAAAGTAAAATAAACGACAATCGGTTAATGAATAAAAGTAAACCGTGATTGGTTAATGAGAAAAAAAAATAAACGAAGTTCACCAAAGAACGAAAACTAGCGAGAATCGACTAGTGCAGGAAAACGAAAAAGTAGACTAATTAAATTTTACAATAAAATTAATAATCCTATTCACGACAAAAATAATTAGAACAAAACAAATAGGTACTTATAATGCAAATGCAAATGCAAATGTACCACATAGCTGGTTCTGGGGGAGCTTCACCCCCATGGCTGCGCCACTGATTGTTTCCATTTTGTATTTAGAAATTACGTGAGAAATATGTTGGAATAAAAACCATATTTGAATCATTCAACGTAACACGTATTTTGTCCTACACACATATGGAGGAGTATGAAAATGTGGCTAGGGAAGATCAAAATAGTTTTTTCTTAATTCGTTTCGTCCAAAAATCAATAGGAAGTTACAGTAATTTAAATATCTTAGGAATTTATGGTCACTTATTATTATTGGCTGCCACTGAAATTACTAAGGAAGAAAATTTTGAAATACTTGTACATTTTTTTATAATTTAATTTTATAGAAAAATGTGAAACATTCACCACAACAAGAAATAAAAAACTATAACATTTATATGCTCAAAACATTGAAAACCTTTTATTACATTTATAATATATTTATATAATTACAAATACATGGAAATGTCTTAAAAATATTTGATATATTACATTTTAATATTACTATACACTACTTATACACTAAAACTAAAATGGTTAAT
This sequence comes from Dorcus hopei, assembly GCA_033060865.1. Classification (NCBI taxonomy): domain Eukaryota; kingdom Metazoa; phylum Arthropoda; class Insecta; order Coleoptera; family Lucanidae; genus Dorcus; species Dorcus hopei. The sequence continues at coordinate 20,944,574 of CM065420.1, forward strand.
CCCAAAAAAATTATATAGCGGCTGTTACAGCAAAATAAAAAGCAATTAAAAATCAAATGTATATATTGTGTAAATCGAATCGCATCGTTTGTAGATTTACAGATCACTAAATCCACTATCACTCTTGTAGATCACCTTCAGCCTGCACAGCAGTTTTCTGAACGAAGCATGACCTTGCCACAGATTCAAATAATCTTAAAAAAAAATTGCACACATTACACAACGATAAGATACAACTTACAAGTACTTACTTTTCAATTTCTGAAGCGCAATGTACAAATTCATGAGACCAAAATTTATACGTCGGGTTCTTGATGAGTTCAATGAACGTTATAAGCAATCCCCAAGGATGAGGTCTATTTACAATTAATCTTTCAAGTAATACCCTCGTAATTTGTTCTTGAATAGCTTCTGTGTTAGCTTCAGCGAATAAATAGAGTAACGTACAAGAGAAATAATGCGTATGGCTGTTTGGATAACGCAATTGATTCGCTATAGAATTAAGGAATAAATATCTGCCTTCGGTATCCAAATCCACCGCTAAGTTTTGGAAAATATCCATATGAGCGCTGTGCGCTATTGTAGACATGTTTGGTGACAAACTCTTTCCTCTAATATAACTTATTGCCTGCGTACCCACATACAAGACCAATGCATTCATTAGCGGAATATTATATCTCATCCCTGGCTCTTGAGAAACTTGCAAATTACTTCTTAACTCCGATAAGAAAGTAACAGGTGCTCGGGACTTCAAATAATTATCCAAGTCTTTCTTGAAAGATATTGGTGTAATCATTGATGTAAAATTATTAAGTACACGTGGTCCAAACGTGATTTCCTGGAGGATATCAACTTTTAAATTCGGTGTAAACGGATCAGGCAATCTCATATTTCGTGGAAAGGCTGATAAAATTAAGTTTCTCATTTGAATACAATTCGGAGGTATTACATCACAGAACCCATAATGGTAATCACACAGAAATTCGGGAAAATCATGCAATAAAACCAACAACACTCTTAAGGTGCCTTTATACAGCATAGTAACGGGTTTGGCTAATTCTGCGTTCCTCAGGAAAGGTGCTAAATATTTGAAGAGATCAATCAAAAGTTGGGCATACATGGCCCAACCTTTCTGTTGAGGTGTTACAGCGAGCATTCTTCCCATGAAGACACGATGTGAGACTAACTCTAGCCATGCATAACAGAAGCCTGCCGCTTTAGTTGGTCTTAAGATGTGTAGTGTATGGCAATACGCAGTTAAAACGTGATAATTAATAGCTTCTAATACCGGTTCAGGTGTATTTAATTCTAAGAAAAGCATTATGAATATGCGGTGATAAGGCAACTGCTGGAATTCTACACTTCGTTGCTCGTGATCCTGCAGTAAACACCCAGCAACGATTCCCAAAACTTTATTCAGCAAGTGGATTTTCGTGGTCGTGTTATTTGAATCACCAGAATGTTTCACTAGAAGTGCCACTAATCTGACGAAGGCGTCTAGCGTATTAAAACATTTTATTCTCAAATGGTTTCCTATCAGAGTTTGATCAGTCATGTGCCTGTACACGGACTCGACGCACAGCTGTGTGGATAATCTAAAAAATCGTGTTATTAAATCATCTGTTTTTAGAATTCCATGCATATTCATTTGATGGACGAACATGCTGAATGCTTTAGTGGAATCCCGTCCTGTCGGTTGTGAATTATAAATGTTCACCCACTCTCTAATTAAGAAGTCCGTTTTTTCCATTAATCCTGGTGGGTCCTCGTACTGAGTAGTTCTCACCTGAGCATAAAATAAAGGATGACGTTAAAGTTACTCCTATAATTTGTGAAAATATTCACCTGTAAAATTCCATTATGAATGTGCATGGTAGGTCCAGCAGCAGAACGATCACTAAAGAAATTAGATTGGTCGTGGTGTTGCCTCAACATATCGATAATATTTGTTAAGGTCTCTGGCGGTTGACGAACGTGCGAATTAATTTTCAATAACATTTCAATCGTATTACAAAAATCATTCTCGGTTACAAATTGATTTGTTCTGTCATCTATGATCAGATTTTGCAACAACACAGTTGCTAAATTAAGTGCTCTAAAATTGGGGCCATTCTCCATGCACTGAGCTAGTGCCATGTCAAACTGTGGGAAATTCACCAGGCCAGCTCTTATTAGAGTTTCTGCAGCGACTTCGTTATAACGTAACTCGTCTCTAAAGTCCGTGAGGAAACGAGTCACTTGTTTATTTGTCCACTGTTGTCCGAATGCCCTTGGATCTTGTAAGGATTTTAAAATACGAATTATTATTTCCTTATAACGCATAACTACTGGCTCAGCATCATTTGCTATTGTGCCTTCTTGAAGAGCTTCAACACACTGAATAAATTAAAAAAACAGTCAAATACACGAGACTAGATAAACGTCAAATAAAGGAATTGCCTTTACCACAGAATTTTTATTTAAATAAATATACATTTCAATGTTTATGATGCGTTATCTTCAACAGTTTTCTTTCCCAATCCAGTCAAAAAATGTTCGTCTTCAAAAATTGCATGGTAAAGAGAATTCTTTTATTTGTAAATTTAAACCCTGAACTTCATTTTCTCTTCAGGATAATTTCTGAAATCTAACATCAAAAGTGTAAATACCTCATCAAAATTCAACCCACCTTTTGAACTATTGCTACAGCTGACACAACTTCACGATTATGTATGGCACTAATGAGGCAATCCCGTAAGACTTGCATATTTGTATTCATCACAGTGTAAGCCGACGGGGGACCAGTAGCTTGGACAAACTGCTCCACTTCCAAAGCTAGCTTTTCATAAAGGGCTGCTAAGTCATCAGATGTCTGTGGTACTTGGAAAGGTGTCGAAGGATGTGGCTGTGGTTCTGCAGATAACGTAGGCTTCGGTATGAAAAGGGCCGTGTCTCGCTCAGTCATCGGAAGAAAACCGGGAATATTTCTGGCAAACTCTTCGTAAACGGCCATCTGTTGAGACGTCACTCCTCCTACTTTCAAACGAATCTGTTCGGGCATCCTTTCTGCTTGATATGTTAATGCAATTGCATCACAGTACCGTCTACAAAAAGAATAAAAACAAGATTTTTCAGCTTTTCAGTTATTGGCAAAACATTTTTGTATCTTCAAATAAACATCTCTCTCTATACAGAAATGTATACTCATGTACAGTTAAAAGAGAACGCTTTAATGTACAATAGAGATAAGTTCGAACCTGACACAATTTTTTTGTTTTTTTGTTCTATTTTAACTATCATCCACGACTACATGATTTCTGTATATGTAATTTTAAAAGAAATTAATTTACGAACCTTCCTTCTTGCCTGGCAATTTTCCTCAACTCGAATTCACTCATCAAACGTTTATCAATCTCGGGTATAGCTTTTTCAATGGCAGTTTTCTGAATGAAAGCGCATCCCAATTCCATGTTATCTTGTGCAATGATTGTAGCTGCTTGATCTATCATTTCTTTTTGTTGTGCGGTAGCCCCGGGCATGGCGTTCTGTAAAGTCAGCTTCATCTGAGCGTTAATCGAAGACAATAACTGATCACGGCAGGTGATCATCGCCATCCCAGCGGTCAAGTTTCTAACCATGTAGTGCGCAGCCATCCGCATCCTGTTTTCTTCAAAATCTAAAGCAAAGTCTTTACGAATTACGTGTTCACATGTTTGCAGTGCGATTTTGATTGCTCGTTCTGCTACAGGGAGGACCCATTCATTCACTGCTCTTTCGACGGCTGCTCTGATCAATGGCTTCAGCTGAGGTTGATTTTGAAAAAGTAAAATGGAAGGGTTGACGGTGAGATGCGATTGAAGAGCCGCACTTCCTGCGAGCTGTATGTCCATATAACTAAACCTCGGTTCCGGAGCAGAGACGGATGAAGTGGGTGTTGTACTATTATTCTGTGCTATAGGAGGAGAGCTTGCAGCTTGTCCAGGCACTGCAGTGATTTCAGGTTCATTAAGGCTCGTTGTCGCAATATTTATTTGTGAAACACAGGATTGCGAATTATCCTTTTTTGGAGGTTGTGACAATTGGTATTCAATTTTACGCAATTTTTCAGGATCTTTGAGGTACACAGTCGGTTTTAACTGCGCTACATCTATATCAAGATTCTTGCACAAAACTTCTATTTCAAATTTCAAATTTAATTTTAACTCCTGCTCTTGATGTAGTTCAGCTAAAACGTTCATTATAGCCATAGTCCAAGGATTTGGAGGTTTGAACACTCTACTTTTAGAACACGATTCTAATATCTTGGCAACAAATGGTACGACGTACAATAATTCTTGCTGTCCTTTGTGGTAGGCTTCAACCAATAGAGATTTTAAATCCAAATCATTTTGTAGTATCGGTTTATTTCGACCCAAAGTTAACATCCCCAGCCAATGTCCTAAGTTCTTCAACAGGGATCTGTCAGAGAAATTTGCCATTACTTTGTCTGCTCGCAGGAGTACTTTGATGTTGCGATAAGTTTCTTTAGTAACCATTCTGTTAACCTCAGATACTTTTAAAACATCCAAAAAATTTGAATACAGCATGTGAAAATTTAATTCAATCGACGCTCGCTTCATGACTAAATACTGGGAAATCCAAGGCCAGTATTCTTCAGATACGATATCTCTCAATTCATCACATTTAGTCTGAAGATTCAGTTGGCTTAAATTATTGAATATAAAAGCAGTTTTATCTTGTAAACTCTCTGGTGGTGGTGCAATTTTCTCTTCTTTTTCAGTTGCAACCAAAAGCGTGTCAATGTTAGTTGCATTAGCTATTGATGGTCTTGTTCCTAACGTTGTAGCTGAGGTTGTACTACTTTTAGAAGAAACAGCTGTTGTTGAACTGCTTTTATACGCCTGAGTCGACGGATTATTCACAGGAGTGAGCATCGTTGCCAAACTTGCAGGTAAAACGGGTCCCTGAGGCTTATTCGGAGGCTCGGAGCTTTGCAGGCCAAATTCGACATACTCGATTAAATGGGGTGGAAACTCGTTGAAATGCGGTATCACTCTCACATGCTCGCAGTATTTATGGTAATCTTTCAAGCGAGATTTGAATCTGTCTAGAGCGGCAATTCCAAAATAGTACATTTTCGAAGCCTCTGGTTTTCTTAAGGCATCCAAAACAAACCTCAAGGCTAAACCGAGTGCCATGTAAGACGTTACAAGGCCACGCTCTATAATCCCTCCAAATAATTGCGCTGTAATATGCAGTTCCTTATCCGGATATTGCGGGAAGAAACGATATTCCTCAAATAAATTTCTTAGCATGCAAGTGAATACCTAAAAAGAGAAGAATTTTTTTTTAGGGTTAGGCAACTTTAAACAAGAAAACAAAATAAACTTACCTCCCTCTCTCTCTTCAAAGGGGAATCTTGAAACCGCTTCAACATGTCGAGGACTTCATCTATTGACAATGTGGGATGAGGTGGATGGTTATAAATCCGTTGAAAGTAACTGTTGGCTTCGTCTTCGATATCTTTTGAAACATTTGGTGCAATATCCGGAAACAAATTTGATTCTGGCATCCTTGGTTTCTCCAGTGTAGGATTTGGACCCATTCGACTTAAATTGCCGATGCTATTCACATTGGGCACTAATGAAGCACCAGTACCGACTGGGCCTTGATGTTGAAGCGGCATCATAGGAAAAGGGCTATTTGATGGACCAGGTCCTGCACCGAGAATTCTTGACGGAGAACCTGGAGATGGCACTAACGGGCCTAATCCACCTTGTAGATTGAAAGCTGTACTTCCTGGCCCTCCTAAATTCATGTTAGCCAGCGATGTTCCTATTCCTGCGATTGGATCGACTGAGGATGTATTGTAAAGCTGGCTGATGTTTGTGGGATTGAATGGCCCATCCATGGCACGGTGTGAACGTAAAATAGTAGCCGGCTGTTGACGGCTTTTTAGTATCATAGAGCAAGTCGAAGTTAAAGCCAAAATAGCTTCTTGGCAATCACTGCTTACGTTACCGGCACAAGACTGCAAACACATCATCATCGTGGTCAAAGTCTCAGTTGGTAAAGTTGGTGCTTTTGTTAGAGCATCGTCTGTTTTTCCAAGTAACTGTGGACAACGTCGATGTAAAAATTTAATGCAAGCCATAACGAAATTTTCCCCGTGTTCTCTGATTTTATCCGTCAACCACTTTTCCAATTTTAGGTACTCTCTTCGTGATGCTAAACATGCCAGATCGATAATAAACGGATAAGACTGTGCTGACTGAGCGTTCAAAAGCATCGAGAGCGCTTTTAAATCTTGTGCGACGTCTAAAATTCGTGATAGTCTTGTTTGATCACATTCTCCTCTGGTGTACCATTCTGCCATAGAATGCATAATTATTGGTTTTATGTTTAAGGTCTGCGTATGCCAAGCATGATGAAGAATAGCAGCTGAATTTGGATGGTTTCCCAGAAATATGGGGATTAAATTAGTTAGTAATTCTTGTCGTAACAATGTGACAGATCCATGTATCTGTAGTAATGCTAATACTAGCACATCGGGACAATTTTGTACAGGTACTTTGAATAATTCTTGTACTTGAGAATATAAACCACATTCAGATATGTTCAATAACAGTTCCACTAAGTTCAAGCACCGCCAGTTAGCCAATTCTTTACTGTCCTGTTCAGGCGGAGTTTTTAAAACCTCTACAGACACCGTCGGGCAAGGATAATCGGCGAAACAAAAAACGTCGTGGCATTTTAGTATTTGTTGAATTAATGTAAATTGCCCTTCAAAATTAACCCATCGCCTGTAGAGTTGATCGACTGGAAACGTATCTGGGTGAAATCCTGAATTTTGTAAGCCTAACCGAAGTGCACTTATGAGCAAAATTAATGCTTGCCGATCTTTAATAATAAAATCTGGGTGGTCAAGTTCACTTATAACACTGCTCCATTGTAAATTCGGCGCAATTTCTTTGAGGGCTTGCACAAAAACTTCTACATTCCAAGAAGTTCTACCTTCCGTCCCTTTGTTAAACGATCCCGGTGACTGTATACTTAATGATTCTTCTAAGCCACTATGAGTTCGACACATAATTGTTAAAATTCTGGCCACATGAGCTGAAGTAATGTCACGCCCCACTAATTTTAGAAGATTATTTCGGCATTCTTCTAAAGCCGCAGTAAATCCATATCCCAATTCTCTGATCATTTCAGGCAGAGAGGTGTCCAACATACCCCCGGATAAACCGGGGCCTTCTGTAGACATTTCCGGTGCTAATTCACACTCTTCAGGGTAAACCAAAGGGGCAAGTACGACTGGCACTATATCTTTCGGAAAGTCTTTTTTTAAGGTATTGAGGAACGAAGTGTGAATATCGTTGGTGAGGCCCACTTCTTTCGGCGACTTTAGTACGACCGATAAAATCAGATGCAACACTTCGGGACTTGTTTCGTGCAAGCCACCAGCGTGTTGGCTACTACTGCCTTCTGTGTCGATGAAAGATTGTACTAGAGCAGGTATACAAACACGCAAATGATTCTGGGCCAAAGATATGATTTCCGGATTCGATGAATGGCACAAGGCAAGTGCGAAAATTATTTCTTGTACAGCTGAGAGGCGAAGGCACTTGCACAACTGTTGAAAAAACTGAGATCCAACTTTCAAATTCTAAAAATATCAAGTAATATATTAGGGAAAGTTGCAATTACTTATTAGAAAAATGATATTAATTGAATAAAAAAATATAAGCAATATAAGGAATCGTCCAGAATTATAAATTGTCCAAAAAAAATCAATTTGACAACATATAGTAATATACTTTGTAATTAATTTGAATTGTTTTCCTTACCAAAAGTGTAATAATTTAAAAGTGTGTTGAAACATTGTAGAACAATTAAAAAAACAGTAATCTTATATCTTCATTAAACAACAATGAATCAGAGCAATCAATGGACTGATTCATGCTTATCAGAAATTTTTTAATTTGAAATAAATTCAAGAGAATAATCTGAAAAATCTAAATAACCGAACAAGTTTTAGCGAGGTTAAATCTACAATGCAAAAATTGCACATTTTAAAAACAAAGATGAGAAATGACACAAAACAGAAAAAAAAGAATTTGAAAGGTACACAGTGATATCACTACACAAAGCAAACTTTAAGTAAGTTATGAGAAGAGAGCTTGTGCAATTGATCAAATATTTCTAAATTTAGAAGTCTTATTTAGTACACTCAGTTTGTGTCATGAGGAAAACCCTGCTATTTCAGAAATAACTCTAAAACTAAACGGTGTAAAAGCCGAAAGTAAAAAGTCCTCATTCAAAAAAAAATTTCATTATATTGATTACTTAAATGCATATTGTTTAAACGCTTCTTAAGTTTTTGATACATACATACATGCTTCAGATTAATAGCGTTTTCGATTGACCGCACTAGTGCGCATTCAAAGTATCTTCGTCTCATGTTATTACACGAGGTTAAAAGAAGATGCAAATACACTGAGTGCAACTGGTGCATGTGAATCGAAAACGCTGAAAGGCTTTTAACACAATTTGTAGGTGTTCTCAATTCAAATATCCCCGTCACTTTTATGTACATTTCTTCTTAAATACACTTGTCACATTGTTCTATCTATACACACTAAGGTACAAAAGTATTTTTAAAGTGCTTAAGTGCCAATTCACAATGGACGTAAGTGTAAGAAATATGCAAGGATAGTAGATACATAAATGCAAATTTTCGGTATGTTTGTCAATCAATTTTATATATGTACTTAAAGAAAGGATCGAGACTCATTATTAACCATTACAAGAGTACTGATTGACGTATGAATTGATAAACATACCAAAAATTCACATTTATGTATCTACTATCTTTACATATTTCTTACGCTTACGTCCATTGCAAATGGGCACTAAGAATGAAAAAATGTACTTCATGCATTTCATTACATTTATGACACAATTTTCAACCACCTTTCAAATTTTACATTTTGGTTAAGCAGACTGTCAATTATATTTTATATTAATTAAAACTAACGTTTGAGATTATTCTGGATTGAACACACCAAGAAATTTGGACTTTTTGCAGAGTAATAAGCAAAAAAATACCTGAATATAAAATGTTAAACTTTCCAATAAAAATTATTTAGGATGTGTTAGTAAAAAAAATGTCTTGTTTTACCTTGCAAATGAATTGAACTAATGATAAAATAATGATAATGTTATGAGGCCCATTTGAAATCTACACATTTAACAAATTGAAATTTAATGTTTTTAAGCTTGCCAACACAAAGAAAATTATATAAATACCTTTGGATTGTTTAGGGGTTTATCTGTGATGTAACAGATAGAAGTCAGCAGTGATGGCTTATTCAGTAGTATAGAGCACTGGTCCAGTAAAACTTGACTTTGTAGAGATGGAACAGTTATTTTACTGGACGTTTCAGTAAAATCCACTGACGAAAACAGGCATCTGAGCAAGTGACGGTCGGCCTCTAGACCGTGCAAAGATACTAACTGTTATATAGAAAACGTAAATTAGTACAAACATAGAAACAAAAACCGCTAAATTTCATAAGTTTGCTTATGGATCTGGTACAAATTTCAAACGGCATGTTAACGTGAACACACACAAATGCAAAAAAAGAAACCAAGACAATCAAAACATCTTTGTTCCAAACATTATCATCTTAGCCGGTAAAAATGCCAACTGTAAACAAGAATTTAACTGATATCATTATCAATATGGCGATGAATCAGACTTGTCTTTACGTTGACGAATTATTAGAAAATTGAAACATTCGTAATGAACTCACCTTCGAGAGATCCGCAACTGCTTGCTTATAATTTTTTTTAGTTAATGAGGCAACTAAATAACTTATTTGTGACAAAGTAAAAGACAATGAGTCCAGGTTCATAGTTCCATGAACACGGCCTCGAAAGCTTCAAATACGTTTGAAGCTTTCTCAGGTATCCACGGGTCTTTTATCCACAATGTCTTATTTGCTATGGAAGAGTAACTAAATTTACAATGGTCCAAGACCATCATCGGATCGTTTATTAACTTCTGCACTTCAATTTATTTGTAACATCGTTAAATTTCTACCAATACACGCAACACGCAACACATGCACAAAATACTACAATGACGTTCGACGCGCGCATGCGTCAATTGAATTCCAATTTAGGCTACTTTCAGATCACGATAATACCGGCATTAATTTAATTTCCGTTGTTTACCTTAAACTATATTCAATGTACTCGCTTTTCACATTTTCAGTATTCTATTAATTTTATCATAAGTAGCGTTTGCGTTATTTAGTATCAATAATCGATTTACGATCCGCTAACATCAGCGATCGCCACGCCGCGCTGCGTGATTGACAGAATCACTCAAAGTAGGGTTTGTTTCAAAATCTTAACAATGGCTGCGTTCCGCCAAAGACAGCGCTTATTTTTCGCTATTGCTATGTAGCAGAGCGCTAATTTATAGCGTATTAGGTAATTGAGAACTGGCTGAACGGGTTCTTCGTTTTGTTCCGTTACTTTCACATGTCCAAATTTTCAGATAAACAATAGCCTGTGTTATTTGTCCTAGGATTCTAATTTGTACAGGCTATTCTCAATTAGTTTCGACTTTATAATTGAACTAATGAAGAATTAAAATTATTGTCGCTTTTAACCTGTACAAATTAGAGCCCTAATACAAATAACTAACTGTGTTATTACAAAGAAGATTTGTTAATAGAAAAACTTAATCCAATACTTACTGCAGCAGTATCAACTGGCAATCATATGCTCAGACATAACCTAAAACAACAACGCTACAGCTAGCGCTAGCGACGTAGCTTTTTTAAAAATCGATTTAAAACATGGCGGCCGCTAGGTTTAACGCTCTCCCTTAGCAGAAATTTAGCTTCGGCGTGAACACATATATGACATCACGCTACGTGGCGCACACGAAGCGCTACGTAGCTTTCTGTCAGGCTGAACGCAGGCAATGGCTATACCGGGTGTCCTTCTGACAATGGGACAGGGATTTAACTTAGCAGCGGCGGCTGGTGCAGTGAAATTGGGAGTGCTGCAGATGTGCAATACTTGCTAAGCGCTAATATCCATTCACAAAACTCCCGGTGACGTTTACATTTTCATATTGAAAATTTAAACGTCACCGGGAGTTTTGTGAATGGATTATAGCTCTGTCTAATGGTCCGTTTTCACGCTCAAGCAATTTGCGCAAATGTTCTTGTGCACACAAGAAAGTCGTTGCATGAAAACGTATTTTTTTGCTTGCACAAGCTAAAAAGATTGGCAAACTGCATGCATTTGCGCAAGTAAATTTGTATTCGCAAATGCTAGCACAAATCCATTTGCGCAAATTGCTTAAGCGTGAAAACGGACCATAACACAGACGAACAAAGAGCAAACAATGCGCAGCACACATCAGCAGCACTCCCAAATTCATATGCATCGGCCGTCATTGTAACATAGGAAAACAGAATCATACGTCACAGTTGTTTAATTATAAGGTCTGTTCGATAGCTCTGCACTTTTTACACTTTTAACACCTTTACTTTATTTTTCTCACTCCTACTTACGTTATATTATATACATCGCACTCTCCCAGGAGCGGTTGGTGCAGAAAGTGTAGAAAAGTGGAGAGCTATAGAACAGACCTACTATCTCTGCAAGTTATTTTCGTCAGATTTGTTGCTTTTTTATAAGTTGGACTGTTGTGTTATTTAATTGTGATGGGCTGGGTTTGATCTTGCAACCCTTTGGTTACGAAATTTGAACTTAAACGCTTTGACCACATGAATTATTATTGGTTATTGCTAAAATATGCAATTAGGGCCCAGTTTTACAATCCGATTCTGAGGCGCCTGCGCATTTTGAATTTAATGCAGCTGCGTTGATAATTTTCAAGTTAATGGAAGTAGTTCATTTCCACACAAAAACTGAGGGATATGTATAGAGTACAACAGAGAAGATGCCGAATTTATAGAACATTTAGGAAATAATAATTTAAAAATTGGCGTAGAATTGGCGTATCTAGTTTCGCCATCTACACGCTATTTTATAAAGTTAACGAAGCGTTTTGGTTTTGGTTTTATCGGATTTTCTCGCGCTCTGAGACAATTCAAATTTTTGTGCATTGCGCTTACAGTTCTGCGCAATCCTTGAACTGCTCTGAATTTTTGAACTCGAACAAACTAAATCTGTTTTCCCGTTACCCACTTTGTGCACGCAAACGAACCCAAAAGCCCAAGAATCCGCGAAGCGCACTTTCCAATTGACATTTCGACGTTCGCATTTTACACTCAATATGTCCTTCCCCTGCCCTCTCAAGCACCACCTTTTATTTTTGTGCTCGAAACACATGTTCACCCACCTTTGAATTCTGCACTAATATGGTGTTTACAAGATAACTACAAAACAAATACGTATTATTGAAAAATAATTACTATCAAATACTTTAATAAAACGCTTAATTAAACAATTTTTGAAATTCCTTTTCAATTTATTGTATGTCACACCCAGGGTTGGGACGTAGATAATGAAACGTATTAATTACGCGTGGATTTTGTAATTATCTACGTCGCAAAAAATTAATTAACTGCTGTAAAAACTACGTTGATTTCTATTTCTTCATTTTCAGGTTATAATTAATTATTTATACACAATATAATATCTATTTTAATGTAAAATGAATAAAATTGTTGTATACAAGCATTAAAAACTTCAAAAACGCAATATTTATTTGAAATACGTCAAATGAACATTCAATTTTGAGGTTAGAAATGTGACATTTCACATAAACTACGTCGTGTAAAAATTACATTTAAGTACATAAAAATTACGTTTAGACGTAATGTAATGTAGAAAATATTTTTACACGTAGTTTTCCCAACCCTGGTCACACCTCTACAAATAGGTATGTACGTTCCCGTAAGTACATATGTACTCATGGGTTTAAAAGTCAACTGTGTTTACGTTTAGTGCGCAAAATTCAGAGCTAACGGGAAAACGCCTCTAATGTGAGCCTCGATCCTCCGAATTCAAATCCGCTGGGGTGCGTTCAAGAACTTTACTTGAGAGTAAATTTTACAAATGAGGGTGGGGGTTATAAAGCAGCGCTTGGAACCGTAATTTTTTCTGTTCCGATTTTCGGTGAATCTCCATTTTCATCGCGAATTAAAATATAATTTTCAAGAGCAAATAAATTTACCGTCAATCTCCGTACTTACTAGCAACAAGTATGCAAAAAAAATAATAAACCAGCACGCATCTGGTACGCATGTCAAATGATTTTCACCGCAGTGCGGCGATTTTTGTTACTTTCAAAGCGACACTTTTGAAGTTTTCGAACCCTTTACTGCTCTACTTTTAGTGCGCCAAACAATAATCTCGAACGACTATTTTTGTAAAAGTTACAGAAAAGTGTTATTCTCGAACGCACCCCTGGGCAGCTTTATGCATTTATGTATGATTTATCGATTTATGTCAGCGACTGTCAAATTCGAATGTGTTGTTTGTTTAATATTTTTTGGTTTTTTGATTTTTCATAGTTATTAAATGGTTATTAAACATGATTAATAAAGAATGACATCGTTTCTCTAAGTCCAAGAAGACGAAATTGGTTTATTTTCCACCATCAATTTTGTAATGTGTGAATTGGAAAGAAATTCTACCCTATCATAGGACTCGACAGTTTGCTGTAAAAATGAATGGTAAATTTTTTAAATTTTTATTTGTTACACGTTATTTACACAAGAAAAATTGAATCTATGTGCACGAGGGATGGGGGCATCTTCACTCCAAAAAGTAAACGTTGAATAATAAACGAAATACGAGGGAAGCATTTTGATATTGCAAAGGAAGTCTGAGTTACTAACAAGAATTAAGACAACGGTAAATGTAATTGTTTTGATGATTAATTTATAAACGTATTAAAGAAATAGTCGTACATAAAATTGATACACATTGTGAATAGTTGTGTATGTTTACAACTTTATGTAATTATTAAGTTTTGTGAAATTTGTATGTGTGTCCATTATTAATAAGGCCTTAGTAAACATACTGTATTCTCACAGCTGGTTTATTTTGTATTTTTGGCTCTTACCAATGAGAAGTAAATTCAGAATTTGCAAATTCCACTTATTGAAAGTATGTAGAATGTATTTAGATTAGCATTTAGAATTACAATGAATATCAACTGAATAAATTATTTATTTATATTTTTAATCAGTATTTAAGTAAGGGCTATGATATACAAACATTAAGAAGTTGTAGTAAATTACATTTCATGGTGTTTTATTATATTAAATTATTAAAAAGTTTTGTTACACTTAAAACTAAAACTCACTTTTGCTTCTCATTCCTAGATAATAACTACAGAAGAAGAAATCATTTGCAAACTTTGAATTACCATTCTGAAGATGCTTCATTTTTGGCAATGGATTTTAAAACATCTCTAAGGTATTCTTTGGAATCAGAAGAACCTATGGATGTTGACTTTGATGAATACACAGTTACAAATACTGAGAAGTCTGTACCTAATGATACCGTCGATCTAATAAACCAATCTTTAGGAAATTATTTACAAACAAATAAGTACAACTTCTACGAAAATTATGAAAATAATGAATTATCACTAGAGGATGAAAATTTAAAATATCTGGTTAAAAGAGAGCCACCTAAGAAATACTCGAGAAGTCTTCCTGCTATATTACTGGTTCTGTTTGGAATACTTTGCTACTGGTTTGTGAATTATACTTCTGAGATAAACAACACCAATATACTACAGAACATTGCGGACGAATTAGAAGCACGTGTGCTATTTCAAGATGAAGCCGTACAATTAATACTAAAGAATTTTCAGTGTGTAAATACAAGTGAAGAATGCAGAGGAATATTGCCATTTGTGGGGAGTACAGGAGTGGGGAAGACTTTAATTAGCAACATAATAAAAAAACATTTTCCAGAAAAATACGTCAACGAAGTTAATTCAGTTAAATTAAATAAAATGCGAGAACGAGAACTAGAACATGTTGTTGGAACGATTAATGCATTCATGTGCAATTTGATAATAATGGATGACTTAAAGTTTGAACATATTAATTCTGTACTAAGCTTTGTAAATGCTTTGCCAAATGCAAGGTGCCTTTTTGTGATTCCTATTCTCAATATTCAAGAAACCAGTGACAATATAGCACATACATATGACGATTATGAAAATATCTCTCACAAATTTAAAGAGTCTGGTTTTAAATATGAAGCTATTTTGTTCAATGTTATTAACGAGGACGTGGTAAAAAGATGGATGAAGGAACTTTTAATGAATAGAAATTTTGATAAAAAACATTTTTCTGTTATCAAAGACGTACTTGAACATCAAGACATAAAACATTATGGTTTTAAAGGAATTGAGGCCAAGTTGAATTTATTTTTACATCAGTATTCAAAGAGGTGATAAGAAGTTGGAGCATTTTATTACCAATAGTTTTATGAAAACGACTGATAAAATTGATGTTTTTTGATTGTTTGTCTTAAAGGTAATTCCATTTAATTGATTTTGTATTTATTATATTATAATCTATATATGTATTTAGTAATGTTGTTGATTGTTTTCCAGTGAATAAAGGATTAATGCTTGTCTTGATTCTTTGGTCATACTGAATAATATATTTTTTGTTTATGAAGTATTAGTAATGTTGGTAAATCAAATGCTATGTCTTGGCACAATGTTTTTTATTATTCCAACGACTAAAATATAGCATTTGATTTACCAACATTAATTATGGCTACAAACAGCAAGAATAACTTCATCAATTACAAAAATATTAATAATATTAAATAACGTGCGTTTAAAAAAATCCGTTATCGAGAAGGCTCTGAACTTGCTTTTATTTTATGACGGCACGTCGTAGCTTAGTACGTATGTTGTATGATCCAACCTTGAATCTCAGCCTTGAATAACTGCGAGCTATCAACAACGTCAACTGTCAAAAGTTTTTGTAATGAAATAAGTGTTTTAATTTCATTAATTGCGTTTTATTGTTCATTTTGAAGACAGAGTCGTAAAAAAATTGATATAGAAAGTTACAGCTGAATTCAAAAAAATCGGGAAATGTCAAAATAAATCGACACGTTTTTTTCAATATTTTCATAGTGTGAAAATGGATTTATTAAAAATAGGTTAGAATTATTTGACGGTATGTCAGTTCATAGGTAAATAGGTTAATTTTTTCTTAAGATATGTATGTATTGTCAAGTAGACAATTAACTGACAAATGGAACCAAATTTACAACTGGAAAAAAATCATTTCCCGTTTTTTTTGAATTCAGCTGTAGGTTATGTTTATAATAATCGTATGGTTAGGACACGATTTTGCAAAATTTGCATTTGACATAAGCCTACTTGAAATTAAATATTCTTATATTTGCTTTAGGAGACTTTAATAGTTACCACCGAACAAATTTTATGAACGTAGCCGGAAAAAAATTGCTTGGTGACTAATGACGTAATTAGCTTGATCGTGATAGCAAGTATGCTCTCGTTGACGGTCTACTAATATCACACTAATATTTACATTTTACTTTTACAAGCAGATCAGAAAAAATAAAAGAATAAAACCAATATAAACTGAACGAGAAGAGAGAAACTTATAAGCAATGGCAGATGTTTATTACATGTATAATAAATTTCTTTTTAATTTTATATTCAAATTTGACATCCAAATGAAGAACAAAACTGTATCGATAATAATCATGTTCATTTTCTGAAGATTAATAGAAAAAACGCGATTTGTTTCTCTCTCTTTTGTGAAAGTGGCGGCGTCCTTTACTTTCAACATGTCACTATGTGGTTTGAGGCGCTTTCGTTTCTAAAATGATCCTGATCCGATTTGGACATGTTTAGAGAATCATGATTCGTTTGTTCTTGTTAGAAAAGAACACTCCTTTAAAACGTGTTTGGAACATTCCTTCGTAAACGACAGTGTCGTAAACGAAGTGTCAAATCATGTCGAATGTATCAACATCAAACATATTAGATTGCAGGTGAACCCAATTTCTATCTAATATCCTGTAATCTCCAAACTAAATTTGAGTTTAAATTTTCCTCTAATCCTGATCCGAACAAGCAAAACATAAACACTTGTTTCCGAAAATCGAATCATGATCCAAAACTATTAGTGGAGGGGATGAATCATTTTCAGAAAAGAACACGATTCGCTGACCCAAACGCGTTATGTTATGGTCATGATACTACGAAGCTTAAAGATATGCTCTTGTGCATCCGCACATTCGCCGCGAATTCGTCTTAAAATGAGAAAATAAGAAAAAAGTTCGCACATTTAATGAGATCGGAGACCTAACTAAAGCATTAAGTTGACGATAAAGTATAATCTATTCACTCTTTTTCTTCCAGCGTTTTCGTTTCACATGCACCGGTTGCACTCAGTTAATTTGCATCTTCTTTTAGCTTTATATAATAACACGAGATGAAGATACTCTGAGTGCGCACTAGTGCAGTCAATCGAAAACGTTATTAGTCTCAGTAGGCCGTGTTCTCGTTTCGTTAAGTTGCTGGCCTGAATTTTGATAGATGCCAGAATCTGACATGAACATTTCTAATTTATATTGTAGGTTTTGGAATGGACAATTCGGCAAATTTTGAAAGACGAACTCGACAATTTGAAAATTTCTGTACTTGGCAAACAACAACGTCTCCGTCAGTGGACTCAAATTATAACCACGAAATTAAAAATTAACAAAACCGTCTCATCTGACGTCTATGTTTCATTATGATACCAACAAAAATGTCACCCTAACTCGCCTACTGGAGGTAAGTTCGGCTTGGCTAGCAGGAGAGGATAGAGAGTAGAGCGTGGAGTGAAGTCACGTGATTAAAGAGTAATGTGACGTAACGGTTGTTACCCGAACGGAAAAGAGTCGACGGGTAGTGATGGTGACATATTTAACCTGCAAAATATAGAAACTGTCATACATGCATACTTCGATCAACATAATTTTTATTCTTGTTTAGTAAATCATGGAAATTTTTTTGAACAAAGAATAATTTAATTTTAGTCAATTTCTGAGATCACGTGTATCCTTGACCACGACTTGTAGACAGGTTAGGTTTATGTGAGTTTTGCCGCGAATGTCGTTTGCGCATGACAGCCCTGCGAGCACCACCTCGCCAGGAGGAGTTCGTAGAGTTAACTCTATTTACTCTGCTCCTGTACGAGTTGAACGACTTAGAGTTTATAATGTTCACTCCATTGGTCCTACTCGAACGGATTTAGAGTGGAAAGAGCAAATAGAGTCAAAAGAGTAACCAAGTCGAACTCACCCTGGGACGAGGAAAAAGAGTGAATACATAGATGTTATAACCTGTGAGCAAATAAAAATCAGATTAGAGCAGGCGGTGCAAAGAAAATGTATGTCTGTGATTAAATAAAAAGTCAATAAATTTGACAGTCCATGAATGCATTACATTAATTAATTCAGTTAATCACAGACATACATTTTCTTTGCACCGCCTACTCTAATCTGATTTTTATTTGCTCACTTTTTATAAAAGTATCATAAATGGACATTTATTAATTTTATTTCTTTCAATTATAGCACACAAAGTTTGATTTTGGTCACTCAGTGACGCTATGCGCAAACGAAACGTAAACTCGTCTGTTTATGTATCATATCTTTAAGGTATCATGTGTTATGGTTATGTTCCTGTGATCCGTCATGTCAGAAGCGAAAGCGCCTTTGATGTTTGTGTTTTCTAAATTATAACCTGTCAAAATTTTTTGATTATGTTCAAAAGACAATTGATTTTCGTGTGTTTCGTGTTAATCGTGGTGTGTTTTCACTGTGTACCGTGCACGCATTTGAAGGGAACGCTCAATAACAATGAATTTTTTAAATTTCTGGTCAAGTTTGGATTTCAAAAAACCGACAGGCACCAGAAAGATGCTACCCAGGGATATATTTTCGGGAACATCACTTCCAGACAGAGTTTTCCCGAATCCATAACGTTAGCTTTACTGGATAGGTCTTATTTTTTAGATTTCTATCAAAATAGGTTAATATATGATAAGAGAGAAGCTTGTAAACATATGTTTACTCGTTTGAACGTGATAGCCTTCGATGCGGATTGTAATCCTCATGGAAAAGATTATTTGAGGAAAATACCTTGCCCTGCAAACAAGTACTGCGAGGATGAGGACAAACCATCTTTGGTTATTAAAGGCCATCAGTTTACGTATATCGTACAAGAAATTCGTCAACCATCGTAAGTCTTACTTTCTAATAACTTAAAATGTGGTGTACATATTTCGGACACCACCTCATAAGACTTGTCCGCAATTGTACATTCTCAATTCATACAAGAACTCTTCTACATAAAAAAATTTCTTAGAATATTAAAAGATCTAGTTTAAGGTTGCTTAATTTTAAAAGTTTCTTTTGTTGAAATAGTTTTAAAAATATTGTTTTGACTTTGCCGAACCCTTGACCTGTTCAAGGCATAGAAAATAAAAATAAGATAGAAAAAATGACACAGAAATAATTCGAGCATTTAATTAGTTTCAAGTTCATTCAATTAGTTTCAGTTACTTTTTATTCTAAGTTGCTTTTATTGGTGTAATAATCTCTATTAATGTAATTTCATTAAGCCATTGAAATGTATAGCAAAATACTTCCAAGATTTTTTGTTTGAGCAAGATTGCAGAATATCAAAATAATAATAAAATTTTACTGGTTAAAAGCAGTACAGTATAGTTCTTATTTTTTTATTTTATTTTTTTGTAAAAGGACATTGATTAGATTAGTGAAACGCAAATAATGTTTATTTGATTTACAACTAAAATAATTGCTTTTGTTTTATTACAAGCATAACACAAATATTCCATTTTATTGTATTACTGTATGTGAGAAAACATTGTATCAATAATTTAAGATCTTGAACTAGAAAATATTCATCAAAAGTCACAGTTTCATATTTTTCGTTTTAATTAAAGTGAAATTTGAAGAGAAAGCAATGAGTGGCGCCATCTATTGGTTCATAAATTGTCTTTCTTGTTGCCTTTTAACACGGGCTTAAGTTACAGCGATATAAAAAAAGCATGGCCAGCTCCATTAACATTCACTGACGTGAATGTATGGCCGTTTCAATTCGCCTAAAATTCGGTGGTTCCGAGAAAGCATGCCGTGGAGTATTGGAGTTTGCAGCTAAGCGTTCGCCACCTGGTGTCAACTAAACAAACCCTTGTATGCTATCATCGCCAGCTACATTAACATTCACTGACATGTATGTATGGCCGTTTCAGTTCGCCTAAAATTCGGTTCTGAGAAAGCATGCCGTGGAGAACTCCCCTCAGCGCTCCCTATTAAAGATACTACAAAACTACTCATAGTAACGTAATGACAACTGCAATTACTTGAAAAATCACAAGAGGCGCTGAGTGGAGTACCCGTCAAATTTTTAAAAGTCGAATTGAAACGGCTATACATACACGTCAGTGAATGTTAATGTAGCCTGGCCATGAAAAAAAGCAGCAAGTGGCGCCATCTATCGGTTTATAAGAATATGTCTTTGCTCTCGCTTTTTGTTCTGTTTACAACGAAATTTTAAAAAATCTCTCGGTTCTTAGGAATACGCCTTTCCTTGTCAACTTCAATAAAAGAAATTAAAAAAGGGAAACTGCTAGAGGCAGCGCCACTTATCAGTTCATAAGGACGTGTTTCTCTCGTCAACTTCTTGTTCTGTAGTTTGTTTTTAAACTAGGAGGGGTAAGGCTAGCCGCACATTGAACGCAGCCCAGCTGAGGATTTTGTAACACATTTGAGTAAACGTAACATCGCACATTGAACGCAGGAACACGTCGCACATGGACAGCACTGTCTCCTTTATGGAACGAACATAGTTTTCCTCAGCCTCTGCAGGGATAGTTTTTCTATGCTGGTCTGTGCTACTCTGTGCTGTGTTCAATATGCGGCCAGCTTTAGGCCACATATTGACGTATTCCTACGTGCAATGTGTGGTGTTGCCTTACTCGGCTGTACTAGGCTACCCTGTGCTGCGTTCAATGTGCGGCCAGCCTAAAAGTTGTTGGCCTGTTATAGCACTTATAGGTAGATTGACACTGTAATACTAAATCAGAAATTAATTGGGCTTGCTCAGGAGGTTTACAAATTCTTCAAATAACCAGTTTTAGCAACAGATTTGCTTAGAAGATTAATGTGTCGATTCTGCTCATATCTGTAGCAACCGTAAGGTATGTAAACCAGCCAATAATTTTGGAGGTTTTTGACGGGAAAAATTCAAATTAGTCTTTCTATAATTCGGCCACCGAACCATGACGGAACAGACGGAGTGATCATGCATTACCCTCATGGCAAGAACACGGAAAGACGTATTTACACCAAACTAAATTTTTTTTTTTTTTGAGACATATCCGAATTAGGTGAATTATAAATTGCAAATTTTATTTGATTGATATTTTGATAACCTATACTGTTGACGACCCTTTGAGTAACATATTAGAGAGTTTGCGGCAAAACATTTCCCATTACATTGGACGGCCATTTTTCCTTGCAATATAATGTAACCGAATATTGTAAAAAATTCGTTTGCGGATACCGTCAAAAATAAAAAAACGTTACATACAATTTTGTAGTTAGTGGGAGTAACCATTGGGGTAACTGTCAGCATGACAGTTTGACGTTATTTGAAATCCATAAGAATTATATTCTGATTGGTTCCCTTATTTTCCAAAATAGTGTTAAAAAATTAGTTATACGGTAAAATCTTTCTATGATGTTAACGTTATAAATTATAACGAGAATTTTTATAACGGAAAATACCCTGCCGCAAACTCACTATTGTTAACGTTATAAATTATAGCGAGAATTTTTATAACGAAAAATACCCTGCCGCAAACTTACAGCTTGCGCGTATTCGAAAACACAGGGAGTAGCTTGGGCGTATTCGAAAACACAGGGAGTAAGTATAAGAGTTATACCAACAGAGCGAATAAAGTGAAAAGCAAAATATACAAAATGATTTATATGAGAGAGAAAAGAATATTACCCAAGAGTAACGCTCTGAGTTTTCGAACACGCCCCTTTTGTAGAGTTACAGCGAAAAAAAAAAAGGCCAATGACGCCATCTATCTATTGAATAACGAATCTTCATCAGATAATGTAAATCCGTTTCAATAGTTTATTTTTTTTTTAAATCAGCAGAGAATTGATATTTCAGATCAGTTGGATAGAATATGATAATTACTTTATTTATATTGAGTAAAATTTATAATAAAAAAATTTAGTGCCTGTGTTTTTCTCCTAAGCCAATTTCACACACGCAGACAAGTTTTTAGTATTGCTTAATAAACCATAAACATTAGTTTTCTGCCTTTGAAACTCTAAAATGATTGAATTGTATGCTTTTTTGAGTACATAATTGTAATTTTTAGGTTTTGGTATTTATCGATGGTTGCCTGCTATCGCAATCAAAGTACTTGCGAATGGCATCATTACGAACCAACGAAGCCATACGAAATAGACTACGACATTTGGCTCGTAAATGGAAGCCCGAACGTCTCTGCTTTTAGCACTTTAACATACCAGTTTTCATTTGATCGCCAAAACACTCTGGAAATGTACCTGTTATTTTGGCTGTGCTACATGATTTTGGTGCCCTTACAGTTGCACGCTGTTCGAATTCAAAAACATCCCGTCACAAAACTGTTCACAGCAAGTTTACTGTTGGATTTCATAGCACTGTGCTTAATACTAGTACACAGTTTGAAGTTTTCTTTAGATGGTGTTGGGTACATCCACCTATCTATGGCTGGTGATATATTTGATATAATGTCGAGGGTAATTTTTTCGTTAATATTTAAATCAGTTTTGTCAATCATCATTTTTTGTAGACATTATTTATGTTGCTACTACTCCTTTTAGCGAAAGGTTGGGCAGTTACGCGTTTAGAACTAACATGGAAACCATTGGTGTTTGCTATATGGTTGTGCTATGGAATCGTACATATTTTGCTTTACGTTTGGAATTTGGTAAGTTATAATATTAGCAGATTATTAGTGATTATTGTTTTTTTTTTTTTTAGACTGAAGTAGATATAGTTGAAGATATAGATGAATATCAGACTTGGCCTGGATGGCTAATTATAGTGTTTAGGACCCTTATTATGATTTGGTTTTTATATGAACTTAGAACTACAATGATTTACGAACATAATACTCAGAAATTGAACTTTCTACTACACTTCGGAGCTTCAAGTCTCGTGTGGTTTATTTACTTGCCAATATTAGCACTTATTACTCTTCACGTATCTACATTGTGGAGGTTTAAAGTTCTACTAGGTAAATTTATCTTAATGTTTTCATTAAAAAACTAATCCATAACACGGGTTTTAAATTCAGTTAATTTAACATTTTACAGGAATGACATATTCTGCAGATTGCTTTGCATATTGTGTAATGACCCATCTTTTATGGCCAACACGATCCGAACAATACTTCCTGTTAGCCGGTCCTTCATTTTCAGAATTGGAAGAACTCAACGAGTTTAATGAGGCACCACACATTGTAAATAATTCATATACATCAATGAATAGCATTAACTCGTTAGATATCTCTAGGTACGAAGATTCACTAAAAAATAAAATTAACACATGAAAATTCATAATATTTTTAGTACTGTAAATTAATTCATAGTGTCACATATGTTTTAAGTCTGCATAACGTATTTTTATTGTTATTTTAATAATTTTTTAGAGGATAAATCAAGCAAGTACGTTTATTATTGTTTTTTAAAATAAATTCTGTTTCCCCAAATCATCCCGTAATTAACAGAAGAAAGTAAATAGCTTATGTAAACATAAACATTGTTTTTATTAGTACATACTATCAAATTATAAATTAGGAGTTAATATGAATTTTAGACTTTGGATTTGAATTATATGTATAGACAAGTTTTGAAAATAAAGGTGCAGATTTTTAGATTATTTATTTTTATTATATGTATCTGTAAAATAAATATACATCTTTTACTAATCAAAATTACACACAATTTTCTTTGAAAACAACAGTCATTCTAAAATATTCTCAGTACCAATAACAAGAAAAAAAACTTTCAATCTACTTCTCAAGAAACAATAGAAAATAAACTTTATAAGTGCTTTCTTAATAGAATTAACTATAAATAATATCGATACATTGACCTATATATTTCAAAATTTTGGTCTTACTAGATTAAAAGATGTCGTGTTAAGTAAAGCATCGGTTCGAAGTGTCAGTGGACTGTACAAACATCCTGCAACTTCTTGGTGAACTGTACTTGATAAAGAAGCTTCCGGACGAATGTTTTTTTCAGCATTTTCTAACCATTGCTTTCGGAAATTTTCTTGACTACTTTCTGCATTAGATAAATCTGAATTGATCAATCTACTACTTAGAAGGGGATCGGAACCTAATTCTAAATTGCTGGGGAATTCTGAATTTTCCTCGTCTGTGTATGAACCAACGGATCTACTGATTCTTTTTTTCTGTTTCATTTTGGTGTTTATATCGATTGAATATGGCAGATGTGTATCACTTTTAATAGATGCACGTTCATCAAGTAATTCGGTCCCTTGTTCAACCTTCTCTGAACGCAATACACTTGCTTTTATATTACAACTTCCATCAATAATATCACAGTCAGATAAATTATCTACTTTTATTGCTTCGCTAATCTTAATAATCTTTTGATCTTTAATGTTAATAGATTTGGAGCTATCCTCTAAAACAAATTAATTTTTTAACACATTGGTACTTATTAAAATATTGGCTTAATTTTTTTTTATTGGTTTCTAAAGATTCTTAAAACATTTGTAGTATATAAATTTAATTTTTAAAAAGATTAAAACATACCAACAGTATGATCTGCAGGACAACTGTAGGTTGTCATATAATTTCTAAATGAACTCGGACTTATTTGGTGATTGAGAAAAGCTTCTGGTATTGCCAGAATTTGGCTTAAACTAGATCCTTGTTGTTCATAAAACTTAACATTCTTACTCGCTGCTTTTGTCGTTTGTCTAGGGGGAGAATTGCACAATAGTCCCTGCTGATATTCATGCCTTAAAATATCTAAAAGTGGATCTGAAATGTTAGGGGATGATCCGAAATAACCTTTATTAAACATGGCAGCACTCTCCGAAATAGAATTTTTCAAGTGCATCTTCCTTTTACTTTCATTGTCACTTTCGCATTGAGCTTCATTTTCAAATCCGTTTTGTACTGCACTGCTATTATTTAGGGAGTCATTGCTCTGTGATAGTGTCGCTTCTCTGCCTAATTTACATCTAGCTCGCATTAGCATATCAGATCTGCAATTCTTTCCTTGCAAGAGCGACAAAAGATTTGGTAAAGTTGCTTTTAAATTTTGGGTGTTTAATCCACATAACCATCTCAGCTGGGCTATATTTTTATTTAATAAACAAACGGCATAATTAAATTGAAGCCTCTCTTTGCCTCTGAGATACAGCGGATATCTGAAAATAAAATAAATCCAAAGCGGTTCTTAAGATAATAATTTTGAACTTACTCTGGTTTTGTGTCACCAAGCGAAGGTGAAATGTGATCGATTATTATTGATCTTGAACCCATATGTGTGACGGGATATCTTAATGGAATATTTACAAATGAAGAGCACATTATTAGAGCATGAGTAACATATCCCAAAGCAACTGATAAGTCACTGACTGAACAATCTGGAATTTGTTTGGGTTGAGTTTTATAAAAAAAATTCAGTTTATTTTTACCTTGCAAGAGATCGGCGTTAGGTAAATGTACACTATTTATTTTAAATAAATTATCTTGAGTGCACTCGATTGGATACAAAAATAATAATTGTGAAAATAGCTGCTGCCTTCTTTGCTGCAATTGTTGAGTGCAATTAAGCAATGTTTCTCTATGATGTATTTGTTCCTTCTTCCATTCTCTCAACCTTTCAACATCCTTACATAAATTCCTATATTTTTCCATAAGTTCCGATTCTATAATGCACAATTTTTAGTTTAGGTTTTTAAATCAAGCTAATGAATAAATAAATTTCGACAAATAGTATAACATACCTTTTTCTTCATTGTCATCAATCAGGTTTGTGTACTTTTGCTTCAACTGCCTCATGTATGCACATTTTTTATTCCTTTCTTGTGATAGCATTTTTGTTTTAAATTTAGCTACCTCAATTTGTTTGCTGATCTTAACAATTTTCTGCTTTTGAAATTTATTTGGTTTATCCTAAAATAAACTTCTGTTAAGTTTCTAATATTTAAAAATGAAGAGAAGTAAAAGAAGCAGTTACCTGTAACATTTTGTTCAAGGATGTCATCGTAAGTAATTGTTGACACTGCCTTTCTACAACAGGACTTGCCAGTGAAGAACTAGGTGAAGTTTCCCCTTCCTGTGCACCACACAAACCGCATTGTTCAGTTATTTTCGCTCTTAATACTTGCACATCTAAATTTGTGTTCCTTACACTTATTTGTAAGGATTGCAATTTTCTTAATTTTTCAATGTTATAACTTTGTTTAACTTCATTAGCAGGAAATTTCGATGTTACATTTCTATATACCACAGTTTTATCCTCTGTGCTAACGATGTTTAAGTTATCGATGAAGGGCAAATGACTTTGTGTATCTGTCCTTAAAGTGGTGATGCTTGTGAAGTAACCACCGCGTAAATGTAATATCACAGAATTGTTTCTGAATGAATTTGGTTGCACCTCGGAGAGTTTGTTTCCTAGATGAATCAATCCGGAAAAGTTTATTCCCCAAGTTAAAACGATGGTATCTAACTCGTTTTCACAAGCCTGCCATATTCGTAGCACGCAAGCTAAAGCGAGTTAAGATGGTTGAAATAAGTGGAAATAAAAATAACCTTCTATACATACCTACAGCAGAAGAATTTGATAACACTGTGACATCAAGTTCAGCCCATTTTGGGTTTGGACTATCTATTTTTTCACTAGTGTAAAACGGTGCACTCATTGTAGTTAA
Source organism: Dorcus hopei (assembly GCA_033060865.1). Classification (NCBI taxonomy): domain Eukaryota; kingdom Metazoa; phylum Arthropoda; class Insecta; order Coleoptera; family Lucanidae; genus Dorcus; species Dorcus hopei. The sequence continues at coordinate 20,971,626 of CM065420.1, forward strand.
ATGTAAAGTATAGTAATAGCTTCCTTCCTCTTCTGACACTATATTGTATGCGGTTACTCGATACAAGTGTCTTAGGCGTAACTGACGTTAAAAAATAACATAGTAGATAAAATCTTAAAAATATATAATTATGCATTTACCTGTTGAGTTATCAACGGGGACCATTGTCGACACCTTTGCTGTTCAATGAATGAGTCGGTTAACGATAAATTCATGACATCTGTAAATTTGTTTGGTGTCCTTACAGTTTTAGGTTATGTTAAATGTCAAGTAACAAAGAAAATTTTTACTAGCAGTTACACGTAATCTTTACATTAAACTCGAAATTAAGGCGTACTTACGGGAAGTACAAACTCTAAAAAATGCGAATTCAACAAAATTTTATCTAATTAATCCTGGGAAATTACTCAGATATTAACACTTCGACAATACTACCAACTCATTTTAATGTGTACTATTCTTCTGAAGTTCTGACATTTTGACATTTAAAATTATGTCAGATTCTTTTATTTAAAATTAATATTTGAGGAGGTTGAGATTAAATCCATCAAACAATACTTTGATAAATTTTCCTTAGAGAATTGGAGATAGTTCCTGAATTTTTAAAGGTTACCTGCATTGCATGGTTTTTAAATGTATTGTTGAGTTCGGAAATTCACACGGTGCAAGCTCCGAGTGAAAAGTAGAGTGAGAGCGCAGCTGTTTTGATATACATAAAAGTGAGACAAAAGTGCTCGAGGAGTGAATAGAGTAAGGGCGGAGGAATTAACGAACCCAGCATATGTATAGTGCGATCAAATTAAAAAACAACATTTTGTGTAGGGCGTGGATTAGGGGTCGCTAGGTTTGATTATCATTTAATTTTTGTGGTAGGGTGTGGATTTGGAAATAAACTTATTAACTTACTTAGGGTCGGTTTATCAATGCTAGGTTAAATTTATCTCTCAGTTTGTTACCAATGGCAACAATTATAAAGTATACGGTATAGGTACGTTTCCATTGGTAACAAACTGGAAGATAAATTTAACCTAGCGTCGATGCCTTATTCGCGCTTTTGATCTACGCTAGATGCCGCTTCTCCGCCATTTTTTGTGTTAAAAAGGTAGGGATACATACTTTTGCGATTTTTACACCGCGGTCCGGAACACATTATAATTTATAATATACGAAGCCATAATCGCAAATAAAACACTTTTTCACGGAGTTGACTGCCTTCTTAGCAGCCGTCAAATACATGTGTATTTTCATCGCCAGTTTTCAGTTTCCACATAATTCCGCCGCGCGGCGACTCTTTTGTTCAGATTTAAGTTCCACTCGAAAAGGAAGAGTAATGACGAAGTTTGGATAGAAAGAGGTGTTACCGCTATATTTCAGTTTATTAACAGCGTTTTCGATTCAGGTGCACTGGTTGCACTCAGTGTATTTGTATCTTCTTTTAACCTCATGCAATAACATGAGATGAACATACTCTGAGTGCGCACTAGCGCGATCAATCGAAAACGCTATAAGTTTGACATTTCAATTTTCAAGTTGTGACAGAAACATAACCTCAATAAAAGTCTGATTTACCAAATTTATCTAAGGATACATGATATGACAATCAAATTTTATTATCCGCTACTGTACAACAATCTCAGCGTTACCAACATTCAGATTTTAAGAAAATCAGAAGTTTAAAATCATAAATTCAGAAATAGAGTCAGACATTTAATTACATTGTAGAAAGAAAACACAGAAAACAGTAAAATTTGTGTCAGTGAGACTATTTTGACATCTGAAGCTACCGATTTTCCCCGTAAATTTGTATTCGCGAAATCAAACAACGTAGGCGACCTCTGGTGGTCAATACTGACACCATCAAAAGGGTGAACAACATTTCACGGATTGGTTTATTACATGGCCTTCTAAATGAAAAGCGAGTTCTAACTGGCCTGGGCGTTTTAAAAAATTTACATTGAATTTTTGTGCTCGAGCATTGCCGACTAGAGGTACAGGCCATGCTCAATGGGTGGGGATTCGGAGTCTGGCATTCATGGCGCATGAATTAATGAATGAAAGACTCCGAAATTCGGAGTCTCCCCACCCACTGAGCATGGCCTGTACTTCTAGTCGGCAATGGCTCGAGAAAACGCCAAAAGTCGACACTTTGGTGCTGGTTACGGGGCACCGACTGAACTGCACTGTCATTACTGTCAATCAAAGTTAGTTCACGCAAAATTAATTAATATTGTAATTACCGTAATACAACTTAATTTATATGGTATAATCTTTATAGATTCATGCACAAATCATTTGATTACGTCAGAGTGAAGTACGCCTGCGCAATAGAGAAAGCTTTCGTGTTATGAATAATTACAACAAGTTACATAAAAGAGTTTTGACTTTTGATAATGTAAAACGTGTTAGAAAGGTCGTTGATAATTACGCAAAATGAGAAAAGAAGCTTTATTATACACGTTGTAACTTACCACAGAAATTCTGAGTATAGGTGTGCAGGTAAGATTTTAATCTAAAACCGTAATAGTTTTAATGCTAATTTTAAAGTTGTCAAAATTGGACATAAATACTCCACCTTATTCCAACATAAATAATATTCAGTATGCTCAAATTTTTACAACAGTAACATTAATTGTTCTTACACGAACTCATCCACGATTCACATGTGACAGAACTGTCAAGATTTTAGGTTAAGAAAGCGCCCCGTAACCAGTGCTTGGCGGAGCACACCTGAACTGTACTTTTGCCCAGGCCAGATAGAATTCGCTTTTCATTTAGAAGGCCATGGTTTATTAAACCAATCTGTTGAAAACATGCACCGATCAAATTTTCATATTTAACACAACTACAATGTTGTTCACCGTTTTATCGGTCATGTTGCAATTAACAGCGACCTCTCGCGTTGACAATTAAGTCGCGAATATCCCGCAAAACCCAACACCATCACATTTTTCCTAATTTTGGTGAATTTCCCGGCCATTGGCAGCACCGATCTCGATACACGAATCAAGAAACGGCACTCTGGCTTTCATGGTAGGTACGATTTGTTTAAACTTTTTGAATAACCATTTTCCGAGCTGTTGTCTGCAGTGTTTCATTTGTATTTCTTCTTTTCTTTTTTGTTGTTGTAAATTTGCGATTTTTAAGTTTAAAAAGTTTAGGAATTTGTTGTTTTCATTTTTTTTAAATACGTACTTGTACGCTTCGAAGAAAACAAAATAGAATCGAAATGCTTGTTGTTATGGAGAGTGCGCGTTTCGATTAGGTTTTATTTTGTTCTAATTTCAGTACAAAAAGAATTATTTCTAAAAATATTATTTTAGCGTTTAAGCGGACGTAGCCTGGAGAATCAATAAATTATTTTCGCGGTAGTTTTAGTTCAAATGGGCGCCGCGCAATGCGACACGATACGCAGTCGCAGTATGGATGTCAATTTAGTTTAATGCTTGTCTCTGTGTTGTTAAGACGATTTTGATGTGGTGGAACAATGTTGTTTTTAAAAAACAAATGGACTACAAGTAGTAGGATTTATATTTCTACGAATCATGACCGAGCCGTCTGAGGAGTAAGTTTCACATTACCGTAGTTACGGACGTACGGGCATCCCAGCCAGTGTCCTCCATTTTTAAACGAGCTCGCATTTTACACGAATACTCGTCAATTATAAGTTAACCGAGCGACGTTCGCTCAATTAATCCGAATTATCGGTTTAATTGGTGTTATTTCGCGTCGGCCGTTCCAAATTTCCGACTGTCATAAAGTATGTCGTTGATCATTCATAGTAACTAATCAATGGGCCCCATTCATACTTACAATTCATGAATGTTTTGTTCGGATTACGCTACCACGGTACATTCACATTGAGATGCGGCGTTTATTATACTTCTCTCGCCTACGTTCTCTAGACTGGTATTTTATGAATGAATTATTTTTTCCCCGATGTGTGTTATTTATTTTGTTGCAGCTTTTTATATAACATTCATTTTCAAAGCGCCTAATTTTATATAATACCCGCTTTCACTGTAGTAGTGCAATTATAACATTAATTATTTTGATTAAAATAATCTGCTCCTAATAGGCAATCGGAAGTAGATAACCTCTAAATATTTTATTCCTTTCGCGTTAATCTGCGGTTGTACTCATTTTTATTTTTTAATGTAGACCCTTTCGTTTGAAAATTGCCTGAAACCTCTTCCAGTTCTGTAAATGTGGAAGAAAGGTCTTAAACGGTGGGTAATTATTTGAAAGAGGAATGAAACAGATGTTGCCTACTGCTCGCCTATTCTAGTTTAACAGGAAATGATATGCAATTTGTGGTTCTAAACGGCTGCAGCTATTTCTTTTCTCGTTGTCTACCTACTGATTTTTCCATGATATTCATTCAGATTTGTTTATCTCTATTGTACAATAAAATATTATACATACAGCAAAAAATAATCAGAACAAGTTTTCTTTCAAAAATATTTCTACAAGTTTTGGCGTTTCTGTGTTAAATTTCTTTGAAAAAGTTTGATTATTGTTTTTTTAACTTTTTTTTTCTGCACTATTTACTATTACATACCTACTTATTTGTAACAAGTGTTCAACAAAAGAATAACTCGAGTTAGCATTGGAAAAAAAATCGTATGTCGTAGCTTGCATATTCATTTCTCATATGTGAAAAATTTTTATATTATAAATTAATTTTTTTAATTTTCGAATTTTAAATAGGTACCATTTTTAGCCACGCTATAAGAATTGCTCAGCGGACCCGTCCTGTTTGTATTTGGTTATTGAACATGCACAAATTATTTATTGGCACAAAAAGTTTTTTTTTTATCGATAAGTAAAAAAATTTTCCCATATGGTGCGAACTTTTTGGAGGTCACTGTATAATGTGTTAGTATAAAAAAAAATAGTAATACGTACACATAAGCCGTTTGTGACTTATTTGAGTTTAAAATATCATTGTACAGGGTGTAATCGAATCGTGTGCAATAATTTCACAGGGTGGTAACTTGGATTTAGACGGTCAAAAAATATAATTGGTGTTTTAAAGTCATCGTTTTGAGGGGAAAAAATATTGAATTTCACAAATTTCATCAAAATGCGACAAAAAGAATGGGAATTCCTGCATACAAAGTAATTTTCCTATTGGGAATAAACGATTTACAATGTTTTTTTGTTAAAAATTTTACGTCAGTTTCGCCAAAATAAATTAATTCGTTGCTTTAAATTTCGAATGAACGAAGAAAGGGGCTTGTGACAGCACACCACCAAAATTCGCATGTGTCCGAAAGTATTTATTTATTTCTTTATAACTCGAAAACGGTTACATTTAGGACACCATATTATATAAATTTTTGATATTCTTGATCCAAGCTACCACCCTGCGAAATTATTTCACTCAATTCGATTACACCCTGTATATTAACATTAAAAAAAATACTAAGGAGGCCTGGAAAAATACTTTAAGAACTCCTAAATCACTGTTTCAGTTGACAATGTAAATTCCAATATTTGAAATGTAACAAAAACAATTAATAATAAAGATTTATTTATTTATTTATTGATACTTTAATTTTAAACTCAAATATGTGACAAACGGCTCATCCAAATATCAACATATTATTTATTTTTTAAATCTGGAGAAAAAATTGTCTTTCCTTTTAAGCGAACAATATATAGGGCGTTCCTTAAAAAAAACACAAATTTCATATTTATCTCCAGGTTGCAATGCGCTTCTGTTTTTTGCGATAACTTTAAAATATAATAAACCCTACAACTTTTACATTTAAAATCATTATTATTATTGATTGCCCTTAGGATCTCCTTACATTTTCTAATGCAGCTGCGACCGATTTACATAAAATACTTTTTATTATTTTGACAATACTGTTTAATGTTTATCATTTTTGACATTCGCTTTTAAACTGGATTTTTTCTTATCAATTTTGCAAAACTAATTTTTGAGAATTTCTGAGCGAATTTGAAATAGTAGGTACAGTCGCGAGCAATAAATTTTGGTCGTCACTGATTGTCAAAGATTGGTACCGGGCTTTTATTTAAAAAAAGAGACTGCTGTCTTAATTTTGAATACTGAGAATGATCTCTTAAAAATTTAATTTATTTTCGATATTTTTTTGATAGATAGGATATTTACCTGAAGATTTTAATTTCTGCAATTAAAACTGACGTTTTGATTGATAGTGATGAGATGACCAAAGTTTAATGTTCCAATGTTCGGGACTGTATATAATGTGTTATTAAGAAGACACAAAGGAGAATCGTTATTATTCATATTCATTGATCAAATTTTTATCATAAAATTTGCCATAAAAATAATATCGTAAAGTTTTTCATTGCGGCTATGTATTATTTTATTTAACTTAAACAAAAAAATAGTTGGTTTAAGGATAGTTATACAAATTATTTATTTTCTCTCATTTATGACTTAATATCAATATCAATGTTATGGTCTTCAAAAGGCCATGTTTTATAAATATGTCGTCATAAGGTAACAAAATATGAAAATAGTAAATGATGATTTTGTTAACAATTGAAACAAAAATAAATGCATCGATGTATTATTATGTTTTTAAAGAGCAAGGTAAATACGTTGCAGTAATCACGTTCAAAATTGACGGATGTAAAATTACATAGACAAAAAATAATTAATTTGAAACATTAAATACAGGTTTAACATTGACGGAGAGTATAATACCATCGCATAATCTGCAGTGTTAGCCAATTTTGATAAATTTTTGAAGGATAATCCGTTGATGAGGGATAATTCTCTGATTAGTGAGGTTCCATTGTGTTACCTAAATTGCGTTTACTTTACAGAATCTAAACCACAAAATGCAGTTTGTGATAAAACATACTTAATCAAGTTTTCTTTCCTGTGGGTTATTTTAGTGTAATGAAATCAAGAGACGATTTTATACCATGCCAAATGCTTAATAAAAAATCCAAGTAAACTTTTGCTTTCTTAAACAAAAATAAATCGTCAGTATGAACAGGATATGAATGAATGTAATACTTATCAGTAGTTCATTCACAAAGTCGTTTAGGTACACAGTGTGAATCGACCTATATTTAGACTAAGTATGTAGATAAAAGTCTAATCATGAAATGGGTATCTAAACAATTGTATCAGCGATTGAAAGAAAAGAAAGAGAATTTACATAACCTTTAAAATCTATTATTATAACGTGTGATCAATATCTTTTCTAATCAGTGACCTAAGGAAAGAAAATTGTATGTCTTTGATTAATTCATTTTTTCAAGTGTCATCTCAATTATTAATAACTGTCAGTGTCGGTAAGTTTAATTTATTAATAGAAATTTTTGTTCATAAGAGTTTATTTTTACATTGCGAACTGTTAAATAACAATCCAGTAATCTTAGCGAATGTTATTAACAATTTAAAACGCAGAATTTGCTTGTGTTGCCTTCATTTTTTGGGAAATGTAAACTTGGGATTTGATATCCAAACTTATGAAAAAAACATGTTATACATAAGGACATCAATTAGATTTTGTATAGGAATGTAATATAAATAATTCAAATGGCATTTGAAATAATGAACTAATCAAAGACACACAATTTTATTTTCATAGGTTATTTTGATTAGAAAAGACATTGATCACTCGTTATGTAATTGCATTTCTGCCTATATCTCAAGCAGACTTTACAGGGAGGCAACGCAATGCAAGAATCATTGCTGCAATAAACCGCAAGAAAAATTGCATATTGCTCGTAACTTTACTTGATGGCATTGCACGTGTATTGTCAACATACCTAACATTAAATATTTCAATCTGATATTGTGCATTCAAAACGTAACCTGCAAGGCAAAACAGTGTTTTTCGTTGTTGAAATTTCATGTTGCAGTATCAAAAACAAGTTAAAACCTCTTAAAATATTCTGCAATGCAATAAAAATTACAGCAGAATGCAAGAAATCTTGCATCAGCTGAACTTAAACTTTCATTGTGCGCATGCGCACAATAGAAATTGGGTCTTGCTGCAATACAAATTGCATCATGTAAAGCGGTTTTCAAGAATAAGCAAGAAATTCTTTTGTTAGATACGAATTAGGCAACTTTTTCCTATTTAACTGTATCGGTACATCTTACAGTTTATATCTTTTCAGTGCACACTCAATTTGAAACAGCCTGTATACGTCCACATTCTGTACTACATAGTGCTAGTCTAAAGTTCTTTCCCCTCTGTTAATTTTAGAACTAAATAAGATAGAAAGTGCAGACAAAAACCAAACAAATGTACCTACATTATTTTTACCATTATTACGATTATTAACGAACAGTAATATTTTTTAGTTAATAGCTTTTCAGTTACAATAGTAGAGAAATACGATGATTGCTGTCTTATAATATTTCAAATTTAATTTCATTAAATATCTCAAAAATAAATGGAAACAGTGAAAAACTAACGACGTCATTGAATGTATCATGTCATATCAACAATTATCGTAGTCCTGGGTGGCTGTGGTATCACACATAAATGCCGATTTTTACTTCGTATCGTTGAAGTCTCAAATATAGACTGTTAGACATCAAATAAATGTTTCTTTACGTATTTAATGTTTTAATGCCATTTGAAACAATAATTAGTTAAAAATGTTTGACTCTACAGCCACCCAGGACTACAATAATTGTTAGACACACGTTAGAATTAAAATTCCTTTAAAATGATATGCCACTCTAGCCATCTTACCATTTAAAATTTTGAAGTCTATATTGCGTACAGCGCCACTTAGCGGATATTCTAAAGTAGTTATATTTCAAAAATTAGTATTTTTTATGTACATTTATTTGGTTTTTGTCTGAACTTTCTATCTTATTTGGTTCCAAAATTAACAGAGGAGGAGGGAAGAAACTTTAGACTAGCACTGTATAATAAAAAGATATTTTTTTATTCTTAGAATGAGACTTTGTTTTCGCAATTGTACCCACAGGATCGAAGAATAGTTTTCTTCCAGCTCTTTGAATTTAAAAATTAATCTATAATTGCATCCTTATACAGAGTGTATTTATCCGCTTGTAATGTTGACTTGAATTTTTTGAGCGCAACAGCTCTGTAGAGCCACGCCCACCACTAATGTTTAAGGGTTGGTTCAATACTGTACAATCTACATGGAATCCAAACAAACAATATACAAATGATTATGATTATGAATTTCGCTAAGTATCATAATTTAAAAATGTAATTAGAAAAAAATATATCATCCTTACATTTCAGTGGACTTGTCGAAGCTGTATATTATAAGTTATCACCGAAGTTAACTTTAATTATCATCATGATCAAGGCTAATTAGACATGTGCCTGTTAGCACTGATGACTTTTCATTTCTATTTATTTTCCAAGTTTATAATTTTGAAATGCACAATAATTTTTAGGGCAGCTATCCTATCAACAAAGTAACAGTTCAGTATTAGGTTAACAAAGCAATCTTGTTTTGCAAAAATTATTTCAATATTGCTATGTAAAAATAGCCAGTGAAATCCACTTGTTGCAAGAATGAAACTTTCCAGTAAAAGTGCACTTATTCGCACGGGCTGAAATCAGAGAAACGTTAAACAAAGAGTTTGCGGTAACGTTTAAAAATAACATGGATTCTCTACAGGTCGCTTCGGAAGAGCGTCGACCTAATTTCAGTTTCCCAGGGGTTGTTATTCTCTGCAGTACTCATTCATGCTGTAACTGGGTCGCGAAATGCAGCGCACATTGTTTTCCGGCCTGCTCTAGGAAAATCACGCGCGTTTTTCTTTCCGAACCACCAATCAGGACACGGGTTTTACATGTTTCCCTCCGTGGTCACTGCTGACGTCACTGCCCCCATTCAGCTCTATTGCATGGGCTTAAATAGACTTCAAAATGTATTGATGTAATTCAAGAAGTTCACATTATTTTTCTAATTATTGGCCAAATTAAGAAGTACATAATTACAATTTTAATTTAATTTTTATTCATATTTTAGCTTTTTTTATATTATGTTGCAAGTTGGTTTTGATTGCAATTAAATCCTGGGGTATCAGCTGTTTCGGCTCTATTTGAGGCCTCTTCAGCAGAAGAATAGCTCGATAATTGAATTATTTATTTTGTGCTACAATTAGGTTTTTTGCCAATTATCTTATTCCATTCGTTTCATAAATTGTAATGTTAATCAAGTGTGAGTCGGTTATTGAGGTAGAATTCCCGCAGAAAATAAAAATTAGAAAAGTCGTAAAGGGAAGGGTTAATTAATAAATTTGTTTCTCTTTCAGTGGCAACTACTTGGTGCGCGTGCGTGCACAGGTGATGTCAAGAGACGACAGCTCGGGTGGTTGGGTGCCTTTAGGGGGTGGAGGGCTCAGCAATGTCTCCGTCAGGAAGAAATCCCGAGCGTCACCCTCGACAGCTCCCGGCATCGATCCCATGAAACCAAAACATGATTACCTAATATACGGAAAACGTATTAGTGACCAAAGTGTAAGTTTTGATACTTCCTTTCGTGAAAGTATTTTTAGAAATTTCCTCTGACTTTTTCCCCACGAATTTCTTGAATGTTTCATAATATAGATGAATTCCAAATATGTAGTTGCTATGCTATTACTCATATAAATATAATTATGCGTGCAGGTAAAATTACAATTTTTTTGTTCAAAATGATCAAGGCAAATAACTTAAACATTATCAAAATTTAAACCGAAAACTAATGTTAGTAGTAATTCGAATAGTAATTTGTACAGCTCGAACATTTCATACTTAAAAGAACAATAATATATTTACTTGAGAGTATTTTAATACATATAATGGCTTTTAATATATCTTATACTATTCACTCACCGAACGGCGATGTGCAGATGAATTTGTACATGACATTTAATGTAATTACTTTTGAATTACATATTCTGATTATAACTGAGCCAGATCTAAAGTGATTTGAAAACACGAAATAACACAGGTAACTTGTCAGGATATATTTAAGATTTATTCGTTCCATGTTGTAAAAAATGTTTAATTAAGTCTACGAAAAGCAAATTAGAAATTATAAATAACAAAATTAAAAACTAATACTTTGTTGAAATAATTTCGCATATCAAGAAACTATGTAATAGCTTTTACAACAAATATTTCGTTTTATTTCAAAGTCTGTCACGTGCACCAAATTTTCCGACCATTTAAAAAACAAGAAATGTCATTCATACATTTCTTAAACCATTTAATAATAAACAGTTTATAAGTGCACATGAATGCGTCATCTATTCGCATTTTTCTAACTTATTATTTTATCAAAATTTATAGCGGATGCATTTATGTAAATTACACTTTATCATCACATTCTAAGAAAGTTAACAACATGGATTGCGATTAACAGTAATCTTCGTTGTTAAAAGGCAAGTGAATTTATCGTATCCAAATAAAGTACGTTTCTTTTAAATTTATCGAACGTGAAGTAATTCAAAGAGCTTTTAGGACCGGCTTCAATATTTTGTTGAGGCAAAATTATTATAGTTTTGTATTCACGTTTGCTTGAAGATTGACGTAGGTACAGTGTGAAACGTTGAAAAAAGTTTGCATTTTTTTTTAAATTTTGTGTAGAAACGTATCAATATCATGAAGTATAAATAAACAACTGCGTCTGGGCACAATATTTTAATTTTTTCTTCTCGTGGAGCTTTAAACTGTATGTCAAGTGACTGTAATTAGCAAATAACATTTAAATATTTTTGGGTTTAAGGTCGGACAAGGAAAAGTTAATGTTTTTTTTTAAGATACAAAGATATGAGTACGTGGACCCTCCCAATCCGCAAGAGTAAAAAACCTTCTTAATAAAAAGAGATGTTAATAATATAGCTTGCGAATATTTGTCGTATTTGGTCCTTTATTTAAAGCCGGTTCTGTATTCAAAATTGTCTCACTCCTATTATTCCGTTTTTATTTCGACTTCTTGTAGGTGTCATTTTAACGGCATGCTTTGATAGGTACTTTGATTTGGTGTTAAGGTCATAAAAAGCAGTTCGGTTTTTTTTATTTTTTCTAACGTGCCCTTTTCTAAAGGACAGGCAAAATTCATTCATTTCTCTGCCTTCATCCCTTAAGAAGCTACAATTTGGCCTTCTATCGAAATCTCGAATCGTGATTTTATCAGTGTTGTCATTCATTAAGTCGCACAGTATTTCTGACTGAAAGTTTGTTTTTCAAGAATCAAACATTACTGTATAAAAACCTTCAATTTTATTAATAAATTGGTAAAAATCTTAATCTAACAGCTACAAAAAAAAAAATTGAGAAGTTATTTATACAAATCGTCAAATAATTTTTCAACAAAGAAACTTTTCTTCTTTTAGATTGTGCTCAGCTGTACAATAAAGAAAGATTTTGAGTACAACAAAGTTATGCCAACATTTCATCACTGGAAAACAGGGGACAAGAAGTTTGGACTCACCTTTCAGACGGCTGCCGACGCCAGAGCTTTTGACAAAGGGGTGAGGACTGCAGTAGAGGAGCTGCTGGACGGTAAGTGGAGCCCTACATTAAAGGTTCTAAATCTTAAATTCAAGTAAGATTACCTGGATGTTATTAAATCACATAAAGCAACTTGAAAAGCAGTTTATTAAAAAAAGAAAATGAATGAATTTCTATAATTGCAACAAAATAAGTCTATGTAAACCTATTTTTATTAGGTATAGCCTGATAATTAGGTATAGAAAAGTCAGTACTGATTAATTCCACCCTGTATCTCATACTGTCAAACAATATAGGATACTTCAGTTTAAATAAAACACTTAAATTAAATCTAAATCAAATTGGACTTGTTAAATATTTACTGTAAAGTTAATATAAAAAAGTACATTTTCTATATGGTTTACTATATTTTAGAATGTTAAATTAGGTTACAAATTACTTAATTAAACTTAATTATACTCAATTAACGCAATTTGTAGCGTACAAGACAAATGTTACTATAAATTTCGGTCACTTCCTGATTCCGGTTACATACACAGAGAGACTAAGAATTGCTTGCAATTGAAAAAATTACTAAAACCGCGTCTGCGTTTATTATTACTAAGCGGATGAGATCAGAGATCAAAGACAAATATTGGCAATACACATCACAAATGCTCTTTAAAAAAAGAAATGTACTTGTACAAATAATGTGTAGTTTGCGTTTCTTGCTTCATAATTTTCTTATTGGTTTTCATGAAGTATCATTTTTTAAATTAAGCAACTTCCTTTTCTCCTTGAGGAATAATTTTTTTCTGATTTATTATTAACAACAATGAAGAGAAGGAAATCATAATTAAATCTTGTTTGGAAGTATGTAATAATAATAAATAATTAGTTTAAAAATGAAGGTTTTCAGTAGTTTTTTTCTGGGGAAATTATTTCCGATTAAAAGGTGAAAATATAAACTAAGATTTTAATATCAACTTAAGGTTTAATTTTAACCCTGCTTACACTGTAGGGTGCTAATAATATTTCTTATCTGCTCTATTTGCATTTTTTTCATTGCTTTCTTACTATGGGATTCCTACATGGTGAGTGCAACTACATTTATTACATTTTGTTGTTGAAAAAGTGATCAAACTCTATTACTCAGCAAGTTCTTCTAATTCCTAATTATTTTAATGAATTTTGTTAACAATTTCAAAGAATATTCTTAGATTTTATTGTAAGAAAAATCGGTTTGAAACTACTATTAAATTTAATTATTTACTTAGAAAGTCTTCACCTTGTTCAAAAATTTTGCTTAAAAATTGCTGTGCTAATAATTTCTTCTAATCAACCTATAATTTTTTTTTTAGGTTTGACGGAAATATACCCCTTATCACCCAAACGCAAAGATGTTGGAGATGACGACGTTTTTATGGTACGTATAATTTTATGGTACGTATTATTTATGTAAATCTGAGGGATCTGAAGGTAAAGTATACTTCATTCTATGAATTCCTCAAAATAAAATCTGATAGCATTTCAGTTACTATAATTGGCAATAAGTAAACAAACAAATACAGGCTGTAGATTCATCTTAAAAAAATACTATAATCAGTTAAAATTGCACGTGTTAATAGTGTAGGTAAGTTCAGTTTATCAATTTTTTCAACAGAATATTAAACTGTTCTGTTATTAAAATATTTTTAATCTCGACAGTTATGCTTTTTACTCATATTAGGTATGGTTATTAGTCGTAATTGTTTACAGAGAAACCCAGGGGCAGTTCAGATCCGTCCTTCTAACATAGCCACTTTTGTTCTGTACAAGTGACACTGTAACTTTTGCATTTTCAGAGGCCCCAGCCTTGAGGTTCGGTTTCAGATAGAAGTGCACTCACTTCAGTTTATTAAATTACACACAAATCTTTTAATTTTGTTGCTTTGATGGAGCGGAAGTATTTGTCGCAGAGTATTTCTGACGTGTGGCATTTTCTAGACGTTGAACTTACCACAAGAGCCCAAAGACTCTCGCAGTTCCAGCGACTCAAGTACAAAAGGTGATCATCTGCATAGGATACATTTCATAGGTGGAGACCGAAGACTGGAACCGAGACAACCTACATACGATCCCATAAAAGGTGACAAAGGTAAATGTTTGTGTAAAAATTGTATACATTTTGTCATTATCCTGTTTTTTTCTTTTTTTGGAATATACAGATTCCCAAATTGGGAAACAGTTTATTGACAGTTGCTTAAATAGGAAAAGTTTTGCAGAATTTTATGGCTAACGTAGTTTATTATTTAAAAAAAAATCAGAAGATTAAAACTAACACTTTTCAAAAAATTTTCTTTATATTACAAGAAATTTTAAACTATTTTCCAGGCAGAGGTCAAAATAATTTTTATTTCAGGTGAAAATTATTCATATGTGCAGCTTACTTCTGTACATGAATACATATATCCGGTTGTAGAAGATCAAAAACCCGCATTAACAAGACGAGATTCAGCATCGAGTCTGAAAAAGGGGGGATTGGAACTAACGTCTTCGCATCAACCACCGTTACCCTTAAAAACTAAACCAAAAAAAGCTAAACTGCAAGTGCGGTGTAAACATTGCCATGAACTGTTTCTCGAGGACAAGAATCCGAAAGGTTCTTGTGAATATGCACCAGACTGTTTAAAATCAACTATAAATACGGTTTCGTGTATTGGATGTGCGCAGTGTATATGTTACCATTGTGCTGCTGACAATGAAGGTGATTTCGCGCAACACCCCTGTGAATGTGTTAACGATGAAAATTGTACTAAAAGGTGGATGTGTTTGACCGTTTTATCGTTATTCGTACCTTGTTTATGGTTCTATCCCCCTTTAAAATTTTGTCACTGGTGCGGCATCCAATGCGGCATGTGTGGTGGACGTCACAGCATATGATGCCAGACTCATAGCATTTTACGATATTAATATTATAGTCTAATTTACGCTCCCTAATTTATATGTTTTCATTAAGTTTTTTTATGTAAAATTTCAATATATTTATTTTTAATAAGAAATATCTTCCTCCCTTCGGTTCACTTATCAGCCTCTGCAACATAATCAACCAAAATAGAAGTACATTGTTATTACTTTGCCAACAGGTAACTTGCAAAACATAACATTCTGTATGATAAGTATTGTAATTGTTCTTACATATGAGAAGTTGTCTTTATCTTTATTTTGTAAAACTTCCAAAAATTTCAAATGTTTTATAAGACTGCAAGTATAATCCATTGGGTATAAATAAGACTACTACTTGTGTTCGATATTTTTTTGACTATTCCAATCACGTTATTCTCCTTGGATGGCTATGTGAATAAATATAAATTTCCTTGATATACTTATTTATTTTCCTTTTTGTCTTAAATCTAGTGAAACAAAATTCTTTGTGTAAATAATTATAGAAAACGAAAGCGAAACAGTTTCAAACTAATACTTGCAGGGACACTTTTGTTCGATAAAATAATTGAATAAACGTCTCGAACGGTGAATAACTATTTATTAAACAACGAAGTGAATGCAAGTTATTCGCGGTTCTTTTTATTCAGTTATAATTATGACAATATCTATCATATTTGAGAGCTTCCTATTATTGTTGTATTATTTGTTCTTATGTAAATAATTCTAGTCATAACGAAAGACTTGTGGAGAAGTCTCGAAAGGAATAATTTTAATGATTATATTCGTTACATCATAAAATGTGTATAAAAAAATTAATAAATCAGATATTATCCTGAAACGATGTTTAAACGGACAATCATAAGTTGTGTGTTTTGTTGCTATTTTTTTTTGTTTCGATTTCAGTCAACCAAATCAAAACTTGTTATCAAATATTTAGTAGAAATAGTCTGTATTAAAGAGAATTGACAATTATTCTATTTACAAATTTTACCATTTTTATTTACTAACATTTTAGTGAAATCAACATTGCCTTACAAACACATTTTTTTTTTGTTGTGAATAAAAAGAAAAGGCGTATGTTTTAGGACACAAATACATCATGAGTGGAGACTCGTTCTGATTTATTTTGGGAAACCTTAAAAGCTATTGGAAAGCTGAAGAAAACAAACTCTCTGTTTGTTGGAATTAAAAAAGAAATTAACATACCTAAATAAGTGCGAATCATGCTTGAAAATCATCAATTTCTAACCGTCTGGTTACATCAGTCCATCATCTGCACACTTTTTAAAATCATTAAGGCCCATTTGTACAATTTCAGCTTAAACCGTTAACAAAAATTGTTGAAATAATCGTCGCTATGGATTTAAGCTTGAGCTTAAATTTAAACTGGCATTGTACAACTGGGCCTATGTGATATTTAGTTGCAATTGCCCACCCCTTCTAATTATATCAAATCAGCTCTTTTGTGTTTTCCTCAAGTCTTAACGACCACCAAGTACTAACTCATTTGATAAGATTTTGATACAAGTTGTCTCAAATCAAAAAGAAAAAAAAAATACAAAGTTTATGCAATTATAACCTGTGTTCTAACTTGACTCTTGAAAAAATATAAAGCTCCTTAGTGTATAGGTTTTAAATTACTAGTGTTTTTTTTTTTTAATGTTTGTATTTCATCTTGAAATAATTGCAGTTGCTTGTGCAAGTAGAAGCAATATTAGTTTAAAATTCTTTCATTTTTAAAAGGCAAAATTCACAACGGCACTGTCGGATCTACTTTCTTGATCATATTCACACTCGTGTCCCATAATTTTCTAGACACTTCATCATCTAAATTCATCTTAGTTTTAAATCGCACGCAATCTCTATAGATGTAGCCAGATTCGTTCTTAATACTTTCATCTGTAGCACAAAATATGGCAGTTTGAGCTCCCTGAAAAAATGTAATGAACATAATTTTGCATGAACTCCTTACATGAACTACTTGAGTACCTGCTTTGGGCTTCTCATGAACAGGAAAGCGGCTGGAACCACGAAAACGAAATATAAAATCATTCTTCGGATGTGATTTCTGAATAGGCCGGTGAAAACCCAGCCTGGACACAAGCAGTAAACGCGTATGCCTTTACTGAGTGTCCTCTTCGCTAGTTCCTTGCAGAAGTAAACGTTGGCTAATTTTGAGTTGGCATACAAATGATTAGCTTCGCTCGGTTTTTCTAAATTTAAATTTTCAAAGTTTATTTTGCCCCTTTGGTGAAGACTCGACGTAACGATCACTACTCGACTCGCGTGAGCATTCTCTAGGCAATCTATTAATAGGTTCGTTAGTAGGAAGTGTCCGAGGTGATTTACTCCGAAGTGTATCTCAAAGCCATCTGCGGTACGAACTCCAGATTTGTCATTGAAAGAAACTCCTGCGTTATTTACTAAGATATCGATTTTATTGTATTGACTTTTAATGTTTTCAGCAAATTTTATTATTGAATGTACTGAGGCTAGGTCCAATTCTAAATATATCTGCAAATAATGAATCACCATTACAATTTCGTGTTTCTTTAATAAAATATAACCATTTTGGCTCTTATAGATTACATAAAATTAACTTCAGACTTGGGTATGCACATAAAAAGTGGATTGTATTAATTGAATTTATGACCTCACAGGAAGATAAGACAAACAAATGACTTGTTTTGAATTGTTTTATTCTTTGTACTTTTTAAATTGTATTATAGCCATATGACAGTATTGACTTTTGTGTGAAATTTGTTAAAAAGTAAGAGACCTGACCAATCAGAGATTTAGAAAATCGGCCCCGTGATTTAGTCTAACTGTTGACTTGACGATGTTGTGCAAATTGACCGTTCACTAAACTCGACCATAATCTTCAAGTCATTCAATTCATTTTATGCATATTCAAAGCGTTTCCATTTCCACCACCTTAACTGTCAAGTCATTGTAGATTGTATATTATAGTACCTACCTTATTTGTTTGAATTTGTATTTCGTTTTCGATTTTTGCAATCGCTTTAAGTGCCAAGTTTTTATTTCTACACGCAAAAATCACGTCTGCTCCTCGTCTACATAATTCCTTCGCTATTTCATAACCTACACCGGAGTTAGCTCCTGTTACAATTGCCACCTTGCCAAATAACTTCACTGAATTTTCACATTTCCTCCATTTACTTTCACGATATTTTCTAATGCCAACAAGTATTAAAACTGTAGGTAAAATATAATACAAGAAAGGATACATTTTTCTGCAGTCAATCGATTGACATTTGACGATTTGACATGAAATTAGCAAACAGATAAATGTGATGCATATGTGATGTTCTTTTATTCATCGAAGAGCTAAGCGCACTTATTGGAAAAACATGAAAGCATATTATTTTTAATCATACTTTAATCATTCTGGTTTTTTATTCTTCGATGAGGTAATCCAAAACTCATCAAACAGCGTTTTCGATTGACTGCATTAGTGCGCACTCAGAGTATTTTCATCTCGTTTTATTACATGAGGTTAAAAGAAGATGCAAATACACTGAGTGCAACCGGTGCAGGTGAATCGAAAACGCTAAAAGTTAAGGCCAGTAGACAATAGGTGCGTTTTATTGCAACGTTCGCGTCAGCCGGTAGAAGTAAAACGTCGTTTTATTGTGCTGTTGGTGTCCACTGGTGG
Organism: Dorcus hopei; assembly: GCA_033060865.1. Lineage (NCBI taxonomy): Eukaryota > Metazoa > Arthropoda > Insecta > Coleoptera > Lucanidae > Dorcus > Dorcus hopei. The sequence continues at coordinate 20,990,658 of CM065420.1, forward strand.
CAACTTTCTCTACCGTCATTCAAGACGGTAGAACACGGTAGAGAGGGTGGGGATTTGTCATTTCAATTTGAATCCATCAATTCGTCTTCAATGACTCTTCAATGATTGACGCAAATAGCTGCGTTTTATTGTGCACTACCGGTGGCAAAAGTATACGCCAGTAGATGCGTTACAATAAAACGGTAATAGTTACGCTTTAACCTTCAGCTGTCAAAGTGGTACTATTTCGTCTTGATTTAACGGAATAATGGAAAACGGTGAAATACCGTTTCCGATAATAGCTCAATTTTTACAACAGCAAAGAGTCATTGAAGACGAATTGATGGATTCAAATTGAAATGACACATCCCCACCCTCTCTACCGTGTTCTACCGTCTTGAACGACGGTAGAGAAAGTTGCCACCAGTGGACACCAGCAGCACAATAAAACGACGTTTTACTTCTACCGGCTGACGCGAACGTTGCAATAAAACGCACCTATTAGGTCTGTTCGGGGAGACCTTTTTAACCGTTCCGAACTAATTCGGAACGGTTAAAATCAAATGCCCATCGAAATAATGATCGATTTTAACAACGCTTTCAAGCGTATAACTTTCATGAATGCATGGATTTTAAGGTTCCGAACTAGTTCGGAACGCCTCCGCGAACAAAGCTAATAAATTTGCATTTTGCATAAAACATAAGACATAGGACAGTAATTCGACCTATGTAAAGAAGTGCGTCGTAACTCGTAACACAATAGCTCCGTAACGAGAACAAAGGTTATGTGTGGTTATGTGTTTCTTACGGCTTGTGTCTTATGTTATGTTTTATGCAAATCCATTGGGCGCATCCAGAGCCAAGTAGCACTGAGCGCTCTGCTACGTGGCGGTTGCGGAGAGCAAAGTGAGTTGTTCTGGATGCATTAGCTATTTTTAATGGCCGACGTAAATGGTGGCACATTTTGAACAAAATCGACTATAACGAACTATTTTATGTGTTTCTGTAAATAAGGTGATTGTTTCGGAATTGAACATTGTAATAACAATATAATAACAATGTAATAACACGAGATGAAGATATTCTAAGTGCGCACTAGTGCGGTCAATCGAAAACGCTGATAGGCTTCATCTGGCTTGACCGTTGGAGTGCGTTCAGAATATTTACCTCCGAGAGCGTCTTGGGCGTGCAATCGTATCTTTCTCACTCACGATTATTAACATATTTTGCGTTTCGCTCATCCGTTTTAAAACGACTTGTGTTAGCACTATTACCATGACAACGGGCGCACTCTAATCGCCCTACTTACAATAGTGGGATGTGAAAAGTGCGTCCGTTGTCATGGAAATAAAGTACAGCTGAAATAAAAATATCGGGAAATGTCAAAATAAATCGACACGTTTTTTCAATATTTTCTTAGTGTGAGAATGGATTTATTAGAAATAGGTTAGAATTATTGTCATATTAAAAATAATGAAATTTCCACGTTTCAAAATAAAATATTTTTTGGAAATTTCGACATTCCTAATCACAAGGTGATTTGTTCCGGTGAACGCGACCATTGATGACATATTTACAAGGGGACTTATTCTCGAAACGAGGGAGAGGGTTCGTTTTTCGGGAATGACGTCAAAATGACGTAGACTCTCGTATAAACCTATACAAACCTATCGAGAAATGCGTCATTTTGACGTCATTTTCGGGAGCAATCACTTCTCTCCAGTTCGGGTGCGTTCCGAATTAACGTCGGGCGTACAACTTTTTACCTCGCGCATCATTTTCCCATATAAAAATCATGCGCGAGGTAAAAAGTTGTACGCCTGACGTTAATTCGAAACGCACCCTTCGAGAATAACACCCCCAAGTGTCAATGGTCGCGTTCACCAGAACAAATCACCTTGTGATGCGTTTTTGATTCGTTTGTATTGCTGTTGTCTGTCTGGTGAACGATTACTTAGTTTGCTGCTTGCAGCGCTAATTCAGCGTTAAAATTTTACGTTTAAAAAAATGGCGTCTGATAGCAATCATACACCAAACATGTTTGCAATATAAATACTCGTTCATCAGAGAAATTGCCAACAGTTGGCCAACCGTTTGCAAGCAATTAGTTCTGGTGAACGCGACCATTGCATACATTAGGTCTGTTCGATAGCTCTGCACTTTTCTACACTTTTTAAACCAACCGCTCCTGAGAGAGTGTGATTTATATGACATAACATAAGTAGGAGTGAGAAAAATATAGTAAAAGTGTAGAAAGTGCAGAGCTATCGAACATACCTTTTCTCGCAGAATAATGCAATCAGAAATGTTTCTGTGGTTTCAGTATGAATGAGCATGATTTATATTGAGATATTATGAAAGAAATTAGGCTTTATTAAAGCATATTTTGTAAAACAAAGTACACCTGTGTAGGATAACAAAAAGTCTTGTTAATCGCAGTGATCACAGTGTATAATTTCCTGTGGAGCTTTTAGGCCCGGTTTTTCAATCGTATGTTAACTTTAACCTTCAGTTTACTCCCATAACTGAAGATATTGAAAAAACCGGGCCTTATAGTTTTACGTGTGGCAGCACTGTTTTTCAAATTTAATGTGGTTGTTCGTTTTTATGGCGCTTGAATTCGACCCGTTTTCTTCATTCTGGTGTGAATTGAAACAGGTATTTATTGGCTTGTTCTAACTAATTGAATACCTTAAACTTCATTAAGGGTCGAGATATCCATCTCCTATTAATTGTTGATTGATTTTTTATGAATTGTTTCCATGGTAGTTATTCGTCTAATAACTATTAGCTAGTTTATTAAGAGATAGATATCTCCGCCCTAAATAGAATAATAGATTGATCAAAGTGTGATCAAAGTTAAATACTTAAATGAGCATGTTGTTTATTCTGCAGCATGAATTTCTAACCTAATTTGAGAGCCGTATTCTTTCGCACATTAAATTTTGATCTAAAGACGTTTGATAGGATCAGTAGTCTGCTTTCGTTGAGGTTTAAACTGATCGTGATTCCTAATCCCCTTGCCCCTCTGGATCATTGAATTTTTGTGATTCGATTAACGAGACGTGATTTGTATGGGCCGTGTTTTAAAATTACTCGAACAGCCGTTCGAGTATTTATTTAACATGAGATTTCTTACTTAATCAAGTGCTAAGTTAGGTAGGAAATTGCATATTAATCAAACGCTCGAACGCTTGTACGAATAATTTTAAAACATGGCCTATGGAGATTTTATATTTGGTTATTTGAGTGTTCTTTCGAATTTATTGTGGATCTTGATTACTTGATTATGATCGATGGATCACAATTTGAAGTTGTTAGCGAAAGAACACGGCTGAGATATGCTCCTTTTGTCCATAGATTAGGTATAGGAGTCATTGCACCCTCCCCGACCTTAGCGCTCAGGGTAGGTACTCCTTATTTAATATGCAACTTTGTCTCTACACCTATTAAAAAATATTGACGCAAGCCCCACGAAGAATCAGTTTTGAGATGATGTTGCCTTTCTTGTCCATGTATTTAAAAATCTAACACAGGTATGGGAATACAGAGTGGTGATAAAGTCCCCCACCAAGCTCATAATTTGTTTAGTGAATGCTTTTTTGCAAAATCCTGAAACAGATGAATTTTTATTTTTAAAAAGACACATTTCAGTGCAAAAATCTTTTCTCGATCGGGCATTTCTTTCTGCATCATTAATTTTTTTAAATGGCAACCCTAATTTTTTCATGCAGGTTTTGATAGTCCTTCTTGTCAGCAAAATGGTGATATAAAAAATAGTGCCTTACGCAACAACTTTTTTGAAAAAAAATAGACGTGATGTAGACCATCGTCTGGATTTTTGGTGCGAGACTTTATCACCACCGTGTATATAAATACTAAAGCTAAAGTAAAGATTGCAAGCCCCCACTCCCCGCCCCACCCACCCCCTTTTTTAGGTAAAAATTTGTTAAATCATCTCAGTTCTAGGAATAAGTAATTACGTAGGGATTTCATATTCTATAAGATGCCTAGTAAAAAGGTGGTAGAGAAATGTAACTTAAAAATATTCTATCCTCCTCTTGGTGAAGAGCAGCCCCCAAGAAGATGTATAAGCACTTTACTACAGGTTAGTTAGTAACTTAAAATGTGACTGCTCAACGTAATTCAAACTAAAATGATAAACCATTTATTTGATTGTTTGTTTCATTTGTATTTGATTAAGTTTTTAACAAAATATTAAATTTTACTACTGTGACTTAAAGAATGTAAACTATTTTTCATTTTCCAGGGAACAAAAAATCCAATGATCTACCACAGCTTGCGCACTGGATACAAACAAAAACCAGTGAAACCAAATTATGTCAGGTTTGCTAAACGTCATCCAAAGGTAGCATCGTCAGATTTGTGTTATCACAATCTACTTATGTTTTATTTCATAGCTAAGATATTCGTTAAAATTGTTTAGAACGATAGCGAGGAACGCGAGGCAATTTTGCAGTCGATACAAAAAAGACTTGGACATCTTTAAGGAATTGAACTGGATCATTCCACCTGAATTTTTCGGTTGTCATCAACACAGGAAGAACTTTTACAGAATAGTGAAGAAATTGCTATCGTGTTCTTCTTGTGAATGCATTTACACGAAGAGTGTGGTTTATAAATTTAAGTTTAAAAGCGTGCCTTGGCTTGATAGTTTCAATAACAATCAGATATTGTGGAGAAGGTACTGGTATCTTGTAAGTAGTCTACAATTTCAAGTAAATGTGCATTGAACACTTTGAAAATTTTAGGGCAACATATGGTTATTAGAAAAAATTGTTAAACCTATAGTGAATCGGTACTTTTTTTCTTTAAAAGACGGGCATTCTTATGAGATTAAATATATACCGAAGCATGTTTGGTATTCTTATGAAGCAAAAGTAAATTTCTGTTATTGTTTCAATTCGTAATTTGTTTTGCAATTTGTAGATTTTTAATAAATTGAAGTGTCTAAATTGGATTAGTGAAGCTACAAATTGTAGTGATCATGTGAGGGGTACGTTGAATGTGCTTCCTAAGAATGGGCTTCAGGATTTTGACAAATTTCGTCTTTTAATGAAGGTTAAGAGTAAAAGGTGGCTTGCATGTGTACTGGTGGGTGTGCAATAATGCCTTTTATTTTTAAGGACTCTGCAACAGAAGCAAAGGCGAATGATTATTTTTAATTATGCGTCGAAGTTGGACTGTGCACAAAGAGGGGATTTTTTTAAAGCTTGGAGGGATTATTTGCATGAAATAGGAGGTCAGAAAATATATGCAGCTAAAATAGATGTTTCAGATGCATATGGCAACGTGGATATTAGTATACATTTCCTAAGGCAATGAATTTCATAAATTATATCAAAATTATTTGTAGGTGTTTTGGTGAATGTAATAGAAGACATGCCCCACTATTCGGTAAGGCTTAAAAAAAGTTAGCAAATATTATTTTATTAAAACAAATATTTTTTAAGATCGAGATAAGAAAAGTTTTGATCAATTATTTAAAAAATCAGTATGTAACGTTGAGAAACCCTGAGCACGCAGGTTAAAAATGTGGAAGTTGTTTTCTATTCATTTGCAAAATTGCGATTTGTTTTTAGGTAAAGTTTATAAATGGAAACACGGCCTTCTTCAAGGTGATTACTTATCGTCAGCATTCTGCGAGCTCTACATGTAAGATGATTGGTCTTTAATTACAAAAAGAAAGTACCAAAAATTGTCAAATACATAAATAATTTGTTTATATTTTGTAATTTTAAGTTAAACGAGTATGTTACAGGAGTTACATGGATAAGAAACATTTAAATGAATTTTGCAAATCCACGGTTTTCCTTCACAGAACGGTTGACGACTATCTCTTCTGTTCTACAAATCCACAGGACATATCGAGGTTAATTATCGAATGATTTCGAAATTACTGTACTTAAATACGTATATTAATTCGTGGTAGGTTTATCAATGTAATGATGACGACGCATAAAGTAAATGCTAAGAAAACACAAAGCACCGAGGCACCACATTACAATAAAGAAATGGAATATTGCGGAAGACTGATTAATACAGAAACCAAAGAGGTCGGAAGTTTGTACAAATTTAAAGAAAACACTGCCATTAGGTATAAGTTCAAGCTACTTAATAAAAACCGAGTTTTAGATAAAGAAAGGTAATTTCATTAAGAGTTGGGGCAAACATATTATATGTGTTTTGTTGCAGCGTTTTATTAAAAGCGATGTATTATCCTTACAATAATTTTCATTTTAATAAAATTGTATTAAATACTGTTTATAATTCGGAGGATAAGGCCCTGCAAAATTTTTTCCGTTCCATGATCTATTTGGCGTACAAATTTGACGCGAGTGTTATGATGATTTATGAAAACAATAAAGCACCATTGTACGGCCAAATTTTGGCCGATACATTGTGGCATTATTCACGACGAAGTCTGGGGTATATTAATAAATTCAAAGGTGAAGTGTTTTTTTTTTTACCGATGTGTTTGATGTATATTTGGTTCGTTCATAGGCGAAAACAATAGAGGCTCTATTAAGTTCTTAACTTTGGTCAAAATTGGCTACCAAGCGTTCTTGTTAGTCTTGAAAAGGAGAAGCAAAAAGTACGAGCTTCTCATAGATCAAATTAAGAAAGTTAGTGCGCTTATTAAATTAAAGTATTATCGACCAGATGATTTTAGGAAGATGCCCCCTTGTTTCCGTGCAATAAGTGAGTGTACTTTCAGTTGTCATTGTTTACTTCAATTTTTTTTATAATTGATGTAATTCTTTATGCTGTTTGTTGCCTGTTGATAATTTATGTATATGTATATAGTATTATATAATTTTAAATCGGCGAAACCGGTCATTAATTAAAAATAAAATATCAGGTGCCAAGACGCAGCTTTTGATTTGCATAATTTTTTTTCTGTTGTAGGAATGTCAAGAGTATTAAACATTGTAAAAAAGTAGATTTCATGACATACTGATAGGGGAAGTATTCTTTTCCGTTTGTGTTTTAACAAAAGAATTTCCTTCATTCTGTGTATTAAGTGAGTATGTACAAGTTGTATGTAGTTGTCTTAATAGCGTTTCTGTTTCAGGAATTTTAAATTTTAAATGCATTTGGGAAAATGCTTTATTGAAGCTATTTATTATTTACTTTTTACTTCTTCATTTTATACAAGTGAGTGTTTTTGAATTGTAACTGTTTTTTTTCTGGTGTACAAAATCAAGATTATTTGAAAAAAATATATTGAGGAAATTTGTTTTATGAATACCAATCGCAGTGTTTAATTAGATACTGCATCTTAATTTCTGTTTATGTTGTCTCTACTATGCTATAGTTAAGTGTGCGACAGGTTGTGGTTGTTGCTTTATTTTGATACTTTTACATCAAAGAATATCTTATGTCATTTAGCATTTTCCATATATGTATGTTTATTAATGTTCTATCTATTTTATTATTCTTGCATAAAATTTATTTATTCACGAAAGAAGTAAAGCTCAATTTAGACGTTTCGATTTTTCTTACAAATAATTTTTTCACAGTGCAATTTTTCAAAATATCAACGTGTAATATCCAATTATTTTTCTCATCGACATATTACACGTTTACTTTTTGGAAAATGGTGCTGTGAAAAAAATATTTGTAAGAAAAATCGAAACGTCTAAATTGAGTTTTAGCTCAAAATTTCCTATAATTTATTTTTATTCAGAATAAATAAGTTTCACTTTCTAACAGTAAATTTTTTAGTGACTAATTACATTGTAGAAATTGTTTTTTAATGAAATCGTTCTAGGAAATTTTTATATAAATCAAGTTTCAAAATCAAAGCATTCCTTTGCTTTCAATAATTTTATTATTAATACAAATTTAATTCAAGTCGTATGTACAAAAATGTATATGTTATAAAAATATACACGCAGCATTTAGAAAAAGTACAATCATAAGTAAATCATTAAATATTAACTTAAAACAAAGGGGAACCTCAAAAGCATTAATACTAATTAAAATACTTAGTTTCTTTTAAAAGTCTATAATAAATAAATAAAAATTAATCAAGATTTAATCTGCCTAAGGCCCAGTTTTACAATCGTGGAAGAAGAACGGAATAACTGTTCGCCACATATCCTTTAATGTTCCTCCATATCTACGTCACGTTATACCAATAATAATGCTTACTTATCCGACGATTGTAAAATCGTACCTTAAGGGGGGTAGAGTAAGTAAAGAAATTGGGAGGTTTTTCTTAACAATATCTTAAGAATTTTTAACTATTTTTCAAAAGGTTTAACTTTTCAAGATTATTTGTTTAATTTCAAGGTATTGCAAATAACCTTGTTAATGCAAGTTGCAGTAAAAAAAAAACGTACCATTTTTTTTCACCCTTAAGTGGCCAGTGGCATTATCTTAAAGCATAACTTTATATTATAAAAAAATACTGATGAACACGTTTTTAGTAGAACAAAGAGAAAAAGTCCGCCGTTTCTAAAGTCTACAAATTAATCATTATTGCTGAGTTTTTGATGTTCAGCATTCTTAATATCAAAGTCACCCACTCGACCGTTGCTTCCATCATGTCGTCTTGACGTGTTGAGGTTTTCTAATTCTACATCGTCAAATGTTCCATTATTACCGCGATCATCACTTTTCCTCCAATTGTAATATTTGTTCCTGAAGTATTTCGCGATGTTTTCCCGCGGAGGGTTCGTCGATAGTATTATTGCGCAAACTATTACCCCTTGCAGTGAATGTATCACATCCAAAAAAGTCACAGGCGTGTCAAATAAGTACGTCACTACCTCTGCAAACCAGCAGAGCATCATTATTAGTACGAGGAAAGCGCAACTGCGGAATCTGAAAAAAAATTCTTCTGCAATTCGTTTAACAATTTCAAAGCAATTTGAAACAGATTGTATGTAGTTAGAGTACTTACTTCCAATTGATTTCATCTTTCATGTAGATCCAACCGTGTTCTTCCGAATCATTGTTTCTACTGATGAAAATACCTGTCCATGCAAGGATGATAATATTGATCACTATTGATGTAACCACTGGTATGAAAAGGAAGAGTTTCTTTCGAATGTCAGCTGAAATTCAATACGCAAACGATTTACAAAATGCTCTTTGACCAAGAATTTTTTAAAATTATTTCTCTAAGATAGATTTTTCTTAAACATATTTTTCCTTACCTTTACTTTTAGAAATTGCATTATATGTATGTATTTTTTTATGTAACATATTTTTAAAACAAAATAAAGTACATGTGTGTTTTAATACATGAAATATTTTTTTTACTTACATGTAAATCTGCAGGAACTTTCTAAATAGTTCGTTGGCATTAGGGGTACCACGTTATATATGATAGAGGCAATAAAAACTATCAACGGCACCGTTAATGCCAAACCCAAATATATCCTTCTTCTTCTCCTGGTAATTTGTTTTGTCTTTTCAAATTCCTCTGACGTTCCTTTCGGTTCCTCTCTTCCTTCTTTATTTTTCTCAAGACAGGACCTGAAAATATTTTTCGCTCGGTATTACAAATATAACAAATGAAAAATCGGTCGGTATTACTTAGCGAAATGTAGTGTTTCGTAGCATAATGCGGTGAACCAAGTGAAGGAGGACACTATCGTAAACTGAAATATAAAACCTGAAAAGGAAATAAATAATTTGTTAATTTATGATATAGTATTTGGGTTACATACGAATATTTATTAAATTGTGTTTTTAACCAACGAATTGTTAAATGTTTAAGGCCCAGTAGTACAATGCCAGTTTAAATTTAAGTTGAAGCTTAAACTCATAATAAATATTATTTTAACAATCGTTTGATCTTTGGCTTAAAGTTAAACTGGCATTGTACAATTGGACCTAATAATGTATATTTCTAAAAAATAGTACTAGCGTTTTCGATTCACTGTTCTAGAGAAAGAAATATTCTAAGAGCATTCTAAAGCAGTGAATCGAAAACGCTATAAGTGTGGATTGCAATTTTACTCAGGTTTTTACCAGACTCGAGAAGATCATTTATTTTCGTGCAATACTGCAAAAGATATAAATTATTTTTTGTTATAATTAATATGTAATGTATTTAATCTGACGTCTATGCAGCAATATTTTTATTTTATTTTTAAACAACGTTAACAATGTATATTTTTGGTTGATATTTACAGTTTTTTTTTTTTTGTTTCTTATTAAAAATAATTATTTGACCTTATAAATAATTATTGAAACAGTTGTCTTACTTTTGCATTAATTTGGTATTTTTTTAAATGTTTTGCTTGTATTTTAGAATTTCCACTATAGACGCTGAGCCAAAAGTGCGCGTTCGAAAGATAGTGTCTTTATTATTGCAAATTTTTTAAATCTGTTTCTGCTATTACTTACGTATGATATAGGCGCATGATTTAAAATTAGTTACAATAGTACAGGGTGATTCGTGTGGTTGTGCCACACCAAAGTTATGCTTTTTAAATGGAACATACTGTATATTATGGCCCATATCTATTCTTCTTTAAGAGTAGATCAATTTATTATAAGCGTACCGTGTACCTACAACTAATAGTTTTCAGGATATTGACATTTAAATGTAAAAAATGACGCTTTTTGGTATTTAATAGATCTGATGTGTTACAATTAGATTTTTAAACTTTACAGCAATATTACATCACCTGTCTAGATCAAAAAATAGTATTCATTTTGAATATATTCCTATTATTTTGTACAGGGTGATTCAAAACGCGGATGTTTATTTTACTCGGTTATTTTAAATGAAACACCCTATATATTATTATTAAATTTAATACGTCTTTGCAGTAATATAAGGTTCAGTATGTGTTACACATCAAACTTACACATAGTAAGATCCCAAGTTCTAAAAACAGCATTTATTCCGTTGTCAACGTTTTTCATTATGTATTTATAATATCGTTGATCTTAATTATAAAATCTGTATTCAGTCTGTTTGTAGTTGTATTAATCTGTTAAAAATTATACTCATTTGATTTGCAGCATAAACGGTATAGTTAATTTAAGATTACGTAACATACCAACATATACCAATATAAAAATAATAATAATAATGACAATAACAATTGATTTAACATAAGAGCAATTAATTTAACATTAAGGCCTGATTTATTCACTTTCAATTAACTTTATCTTCTGATTTATTGCCATAGTAATAATTGTACAAATAATTGTTACTCTGGGAATAAACTGAAGGTTAAAGTTAATGAAAGTGAATAAACCGGGCCTAAAGAAATTAATTTAGGAAATGTTGAAGATGTTGATTGACGTTCTTTACAAAATTATATTCTATAATGAAGAAAGAGATCATTCACAACATTTCACCATTAATTATTTTTAATGTTAAATCAGTTATTGTTATTATAATAACAATTATTTTTGACATTGTTGTTTGTGTGTTGTTACGTAATCTTATTTAAAAACAATCAGGCATTTTGCTTAAATAAAAATTAATTATACCGTTTTTTATGTTACAAATCAAATGAGTATACAAAATTTTTAACAGACTAACAACTACAAACAGACTTTCTAATTAAAATGAACGATATTTATTCCAGGTTGGAAGCTGGAATAAATGTCGTTTTAGGGGTCTTACTGGGTGTAAGTTTGATATGTAACACATACTAAACCTTATATTACTGCAAAGCTTAGTCAAAGATGTATAAAATTTGGTAATAATATATACAGGGTGATTGAAATTCGAGGGCCAGCATGGGGATCTCACTTATTATAAGAGACAGAGAATCGAGGCAAAGTTGCCAAATTTCATGGTGATTAATAATCTGTTAAGAAATTTGAAATATCTCGAACGGTTTCTTCACAATCGGAGAAAAACTAAAAATTGCGACTTTCAAAAATTGACATAGGTAACTTCTTTATTTATGGTTTTTTTCAAAACCTGTGAAAACATCCCTGAAACAACTTTTTACACTTGACTGATTGAATGCCGAACGTGCTCTATTTCTAGAGCGATTCGTTTTTGTTTTTCCAGAGCCAACTTAATTTTTTCTTATGGACACAATTTTTTGTTGTTTAGACAGGTAGATAGCACATTTCTTTCTGAATTCATTGGTATGCCACACTTGCTATATTGTTTAATCTTTCATTGAGAAATTTTGAAAAAACTGAAATTAAATTATGTTCACATAATAAGTTAGCTTAAGGCCAGTATACAATGGATTTACATAAAACATAAGACATAAGCCGTAACAGTAATTCGACCTATGTAAAGAAGTGCGCTGTAACACAATAGCTCCGTAACGAGAACAAAGCAAATGTGTTTCTTACAGCTTATGTCTTATCTTTTATGCAAATCCATTGTGTTCTAGGCTTTAGTTTCACACATTAAGTTAGCTTAGATTCAATTGTGTGCTGCGTAGCCAACCTTCGTTTAATTGGTCTGTCATTAAATACAGAATGGCGTATCCATATGACGAAAAAGGTGATACGTTGCGTATGCTTTATTGTCACAACGAAATTTGATTACAAGTGCTCCAGCGATATTTAGAACCTTATCCGGAAAGAATTCAACCAAGTATTAAATATTTTCCCAAGTTGGATAACAATTTGATTCAAAATGATACAACGTATACACCGAAGTATTACGAAAAATGGAAATGTCTTCGAATAAATAATGCTCTGATTTTCTTTCCGTATTCTATTTCTGTACATCCTCTTCGAGTTTCAAATGTACCAATTTGAATGAAATTGTTATCCAATTTGGAAAAGTATCTAATATGCATTTGGTTGAATTAACTTCGGATAGGCTTCTAAATACCACTGAGCACTTGTAGTGGAATTTTTGTGATAAATAAAAAATGCGCAACATATCACGTTTTTCTTCATTTGAATACGCGATTCTGTATTTATTGACAGACCAATTAAACAAAGGTATACGTATCCTTGCCTACGCAGCATACAATTGAATCTAAGCTAAGTTAACGTGTGCACATGAATCTAATTTCAGTTTTTTTCAAAAATAGCAAGTGTGGCTGGTGTACGAATGAATTCAGAAGGAAATGGGCTACCTATCTGTCTAAACAACAAAAATCGCGCCTATAAGAAAAAAATGGCTCTGGAAAAACAAAAATGAATCGCCGAGGAAATAAAGTACCTTCGGCATTCAATCAAGCGTAAAAAGTTTGGAATATTTTTACAGATTTTGGAAAAAATCATAAATAAAGAAGTTATGTCCGATTTTCGAAAATCGCAATTTTTAGTTTTTTTCCGATTGTGAAGAAACCGTTTGAGATATTTCAAATATCTTAACAGATTATTAATCACTATGAAATTTCGCAACTTTGCCTCCATTTAACCGATTCTCAATCTCTTATAATAAGTGAGATCCCCATGCTGTCGCTCGAATTTCAATCACCCTGTAGAGTGTTCCATTAAAAATAACCGAGTAAAATAAACATCTGCGTTTTGAATCATACAAAATATTCGGAACATTTTTAAAATTAATAGTATTTTCTGATCTAGACATAGGTTATGTAATATTACGGTAAAAACCTAATTGTAACAAACATCTGATCTATTAAATACCAAAACGCACCATTTTTTTACATTTAAATATCAATATCTCAAAAACTATTAGTTCTAGGTACATAATATCTTTATAATAAATTGATCTACGCTTAAAGGCAAATCGATATATAGGCCATAATATACAGTATGTTCAATTTAAATAGGCATAACTTTGATGTGGTATAGCCACCCGAATCACCCTGTACAATTATAACTAATTTTAAATCATGCACCTATACCATACGAAAGTAATAGCGAAACAGATTTTAAAAATTTGCAATAATAAAGACGCTATTTTCCGAACGCGCACTATTGGCTCACTCTGTACTTATCATCGTTTTTTTAATCTTAAAAAATCTTCCTTTCCCTGTATAATTTTTTTGAATATTTTTCATTTTTTTGAGTGTTTTTATTCTACTCGTATTTCCTTTCTCTTAACTTTCTTCTGACTTCCATGTATAGTGGTGCCAGTTTGGTAGAGGTTTTATGGTCTTGCTATAAAAAAAGCGACAGAGAGGCGACAATGACACCGCAGTGCCGGTCTCTTTGAAGCATTTTTTATAGCAAGATCATAAAACCGATACAAAACTTGGACGACTGTACATGCATCTCTTTCCATTTCTTTCAGTTATCTTCAATTAAGCCACAAACGATTTATAAAACAAATCCGTAACAATTAATCTTTGAACGACTTTAATAATTTTTTTTAATCGACATTTTGTTGTACGTTTGTTATCTTTATCAAGATTACAAGATTCTTACAAGTTTCTTATTTAGTTAGGAGGAAACAGTAACTCGCACAGCGAAACGCCGACCAAAAAAGGTGTGATAAAAGAAGTAATAATTGTGAATAGTAGTGAATAATAGTAGTAATAATTAAATTTTGTTTCATGAACTTTCAGTTAAAGTTAAGTGAAAGTTAATGGCATTCGTCAATTAGAGATCTGTACTTGAGCACTTGAATAATTGTTAATAAAGGCTTGGAATTGATTTTAAAAATGGCATTTTTTACCCCCGTATAAAATTAAAAATTAAATGGGCTTTTGTTCAGAATCTGGATGTTCATAATTATTAGAGACCGGATTTTTATGTATATCTAATGAAACGAGAAGATATACCGGGTGTCCCACGTCATGTGCTCACCCTTCTAGAATTTTTATTTTTTAATCAATTGAATCAATGAAATTTGGAAAGGATAAATTGAACAAAAAAATGAATTTTCTGACGTACTATCGATCGAGCACGGTAGGACTTCCGCTTTCGCCGGAACTGATGTCAGTTTTCTTATTTTAAATGGAAAACCCTATATATTTTGACATATTTCGAATATGCAGATACTTGCGAGTCCAAATATGTATGTATCATTAAGTAATTTTGGTTTCCATGACAACGAAAAAACTTTTTTATTTTTCAATCTAGAAAGCTATGAATCGTGTATTTTCGTTCTAATGCGATCAAGTAATTTTAAAAAAATCGCTGTTTTGATTGTATTTTGATTTTTAACATTTTTACAACATTTCAAATTTCAGTGGGGTCGTAACTAATTTTTTTTAAATGGAACCTCATGTGCTTCTTAAGCAGAACACTGATATTGACGTTCAGGACGCAAGATGTCATGCGTTTGTATAACCTCGGAATGAAATTTTATTATTTCGCATGCGCTTAGTGCGGGTTTGGTTAAATTCTGCCAACGATTCAACCGAACGTATCACATCTTGCGTCCGGCAAACGTATATCGGTGCGAGGCTTTAGCCTAGTTCAACAGAAATTTTTTTCTGTGTACGCTGATACCAAATGTTTCATACTTTTCTTGAAAGTAATTTAAAACAGGGCAGGCGTAAAACCTCAATAAATCATGTTCTGTTTTAAAAGACTTTCAAAGAAACTATGAAGTATTTGGTATCAGGGTACTCAGAAAAAAAATTCTATTGAACTAGGTTAAGAAGCACATGAGTTTCCATTAAAAAAATTAAGTTACGACCTTTTGAAAACTTGAAGTGCTGTAAAAATGTTAAAAATCAAAATACAATCAAAGCAGTGAGTTTCCTGAATTACTTAATTGCGTTAGAGCGAAAATACACGATTCATAGATTTCTAGATTGAAAAACAAAAAAGTTTTTTTTTGTCATTGTCATGGAAACCAAAATTATAATATGACACATATTCGGACACGTAATGATCTACAGATTCCAAATATGTAAAAATATATAGGGCGCGTTCCATTTAAAATAAAAAAGTTGACATCACTTCCAGCGAAACCAGAAGTCCTATCGTGCTCAAAAGTATGTCGAAGAATGTACTTTTTCCTTTAATCTATTCTTTCCAAAATTCAAGTAAATCGATTAAAAAATAAAAATTCTAGAAGGATGAGCACATGGCGTCGGACACCCGGTATTTAAAAAATCTTTACAAACTTCAAAATTAAAGCAACGTAATTTTCGGTGACCCCACCGTATAGGCAACACATTATACTCTATTGGTAACGATGCAGTGCTTTGTGTAAATAGTTGGACGATGTAATGCCTGCGATTTACAATTTACATCGGCATTTGGGAATACTTGGTTAAACACAGAAAAACAGCTACAGCTACGGTCATCAATGACAAAATAAACGCCGATTGGAAACAGCGACCTCACTTTACTCAGTGTTGCCACTTCTAAGAAAATAACCTAATTCAAATTGGTCACGTGCGTTGAAATCATTGATAGGATTGCCATCTTTCTGAAGTGTCAACCCGAGACACTCCTGCCTGAACACTGAACCACTTGCCACTTTACTAATTCGTTTTCTCTAGATCTGGTGATTTGTTGAAATTTCAGACAAATTTTAGTAAATTCAGACTTATGTGATCGGTTTAGTGACATATCTAGTGATTTTATTATTTAATAGTAACTAATTAAGTTTTTTTTTTAATTTTGCGGTGTCATCTGCCATAAAATATATGATATAGGTATTTGTAATTAGCTATGCACAGTAGAAATAGTTTTTGACCGCTAATTATGAATAAAATACTTCTACATCTCAACCCTTTCATCCCGTTGAATAGCTGTAGATTGCGAATGCTTTGATTTAGAGCTATAGTTGTTTAACAAAAATTATTTAGTTTTAAGGGATTTATCGAGAGATGAAATAAAAATATATGCATTCCATTTAAAAAAGTATTACTTTGGTGGATAACTCACTTATGGCACATGCTGTGTATGCGAAAATAATTTACTAATGTAGAACTCATTATAGTGTAAAACTTTTATACAAGATACTTTCTTTTATAATTAATTGTTTAGGAGCTATTGAAGAAATCCATATCAATGATGCACCCTGTATTCAAATCGTCGACTTTTTTTTTGTTTTTTGTGTTTGTTAAACAATCGATCGTCTTTTGTTTGTTTTTGAAAAACCAACTGTATTTTTAGCGGTCTTTTAATACTTGGACAAGAGTTGCCAAACCTAATACGCTTAAGCAGAATATTGATAATATTTAATATGTACTTGTTTAATGTATTCGACACAGTTCAATTTTTCGGCATTTGTTTTTAGTGAATTGTTGTCTGCTTCTAGTGACATTTTAGTGATTATTTAAGCTAAATGTTCCGTGTTTACCAATTCTTTTTTCTCAATAATAATAATAACGCAAAATCTGCTACTGGGAATTTCAAGACAATCCCGGATCGGATATCTTTTCGACCGGACAGGTTATCACACTCTGGGATAATCCCGTTAGCAACCCTAGTCATTGTACCGAGTGATTTTTTAAATTTTTTATCAACTCTCGCCGTGAGATCTGGGCGACATGTCTTAGCTTAAGTGAAAAGTAACTCATTGCACTTCTTGAGGGGACACTTGAACAAGGAAGTGCAAATTAGAAAAGAGAAAATATTTACGCCAATTTAAATGTCCTTTCATAAGCTATCGAGTGTTTCCGGACAAAAGTTATGTCTGCCATAATCTGAGTGGTGAAAACTGTGGGCCACATCTTGAGTCTTGCCAACACCAATTGTTGTTCATTTCCCCAGTATTTCGCCTAAGTCGATTTAAAAAGGACAACTGATTCGAGGTCATTGAAACCACTCGGCAAAGATCAAACGTGTCGACACCGAGTGTCTTTTCTTGAATAACTTACCTACTCTTTGCCTTGATGCTGTTTTACAGTAAAGCTACGACATGCCGTCCAAATTCCATGGCAAGAGTTGATAAACAATTTAAAAAATCACCCGGTAGTTTTATCTTCTTGAAGCTGTTAGTCGCTAGCGAAACGTGGAGATTATAATAGACACGAGTCTAGTTTAATTAAATAATGTCTATGTTAATTATTCAATATACTTTAATAACTTACCTAAGACATGACACACTTGTTCAGTAGTGACGACTTGAGTGAGTCCCAAACAGAAGAACGACATCGCCATCATACCCGTATACCCAATTATGCATATTCCGCGGGTATCTCTGATCTTCTCGATTATGCAGTACAAACTGCAAGTTATTATCAAAAAGACGCACGAAATAAATATACCTATCCGATAAAAACTTAAAAAAATTAGTTGGTCGCTTAAAACGAATCGGCCTAACTTACATACAGCGTACAACACAAAAACGTTTCGTGCTTCTTCAATGGCCGTACAGACGAATGCGGTCGTGATGTATTTCGTTTCGATTTTAACCGTGTCTATGCAGTATTCGTCTAAAGTGAGTTGTCTCTTTTCTGATATGTACAGCATGTTTCCGGAAGTTAAGAGCGAGTAGTTATCTCCATCTGGTTCTAAAGGGTACCTGAAATTAATTACGGAAGGTAAAACAAAAAAAAGAGTTTAGTAGACTTACTTTAGACAATTTATATTCTGCATATACGGGACGAAGACAATTCGGTTTCTGGTCATGGCTATGTCGTTTAGATGAGTTTGGTTGCTCATGTGAATATCAGCGGTAATGTTAAACGGTACGTTACTCGGTTCACATCCGGTATGTTCTACAATCATAGTAAGCGGACAACATTTGGGAACTCTGACGATAACTCGACCATCATCCTATTCAAAAAGAAAATGCATTTTATTATACCTTTTGTAATTAAGATTTTTTATATTCTATTAAACTCGGAACTGAAAGGAATTGGGTTTATTAAAAACGAGCCCCAAAAATAAAATGCGGTTTGAAGACGTGTTGTATCGATTTCATTCATTTCTGCTCGGGGCAGATAAAAAATGTACGTGTGTATTCTGAGTTAACGAGGTCTGCATGTATCGTGGGGGATGCAATATACATACATCTAGTCGACGTGGGTTCTTACGACCCCCTCACTCAAGTTTCACCACTCAGGGAATGACTTATCTTTATTTTCCAATGCGTTTCGTAATTGAAAATGTGCATGCGGTGACATTCTCATCAGTTATTTATATCATGTGTTCAGAAAGTAATTGAGTACATAAGGCTTGACCATGAAAAGCAAAAGTAATGTCTACTGCAAGCTTTAGAATTCATTAACTGCGGTTGTTGTGATAAGTTTATTTTTGAATTAGCTACAATTACAACATGGCCAAACCTTATGTAATTACTTTTTGAACTCACGGTAGATGTATAGGGAAATCGTTCAAGGATGTTGCACTAGCAAATTTATTCATAATATAATAGAAAGTTATTGATTTAAAACTTAAATGGATGAATGTTTAAAAACTTACCGTAATATGAGGATAATTCCTTGACTTTGGTATTTGCACGTTTTTCGGTATATTTACGTGGCCGAAATTTTGTTCGAATTGAATACACCAAATGCCCAGGTATTCAATGTCCCTCACCGTAATATTTCCTGGCAATCTAATGTAAATACTTTGCCCTGTATATTGGGGCAAAGTTTTGGTGTAAACTTGGTTTTCCCCCGGTATTTTGATGCCGGAAGTCGAAGGTTCTAAGCCGTTTCCAACCCAAAAATGGGCATCCGGTGCTTTACCATCGTAGTGCAAATTCGGGATGAAGAAGGTCCGTTCGTCTATTAGCAAAACGGTATTGGACCTTAAGCCATGCCTAAGAGGCTTGAATTCTTCCAAAACAACTCCGAAAAGATTAGGATCCTAGAGAAAGAAAATTGAGAAATTACTTTTAATACTGCTTGAATATGATGTGATACATACCAAATAAGTACTTGCGCTTTCTTCAAATCCTAACGCCTCTTCCATAAAAACATGTCCAAAGTTACGTTCGTCTCTTCTACTCCAAACAGCTAAATAATCTATGTCATGTATGGTAAGGTCGTCGGGAATATATATTGTTACGTTCTTCCCGTTATACGATCGAAGACTCCTCGTAGAGTTGTTCTCATCAGGAACCAACGTTCCATTTCCTGATGGTAAACCCCTGCCTATCCAAAAGTTTGTTTCCGTTGCCAGTCCGTCGTAATAAAAATTTGATATGACGAAGGTCGTCTCGTTGATGACTTCGATGGGGCCCGATTGGAGAAAATGGTCGAGTTGTCGGAAGGGTTGTAAAAAATTCTTGGCCTGAAATAACAATAACAAAAAAACAAATTTGTTTAAATAGATTAATGGACAGATAATATCGTCAGTAGCAATTAAACGTAATCTGTGGAGATAAGTTGCTTTAAATAAACATTTTTTCACGTTCAAAATATGTTAGGAGCCGCAATTGTAAATGTAATACTAAATTACCTGTTCAAGTCTCCAACTTTTCAACGTCTCGTCCATAAAAACGTGTCCAAAATTGTGTTTGTATTGAATACACCACATCGACAAGTACTCTATATCAGTTATAGTGATATTGTCGGGTAACACCACGGTAACGTTTTCACCTTCAAAAGCTGGCAGCTTTGTGGTACTTTGGTAAGGTACTCTGGTACCATACGGTGCGGGTTCCCCTCTTCCGACCCAAAAGTGCGCGTCGGGTCCTCGCCCATCATAATACAAATCATGTATAAGGAAAGTCTTGTTGTCCAAAACCTCGATGGGGCCGGATTTCAAACCGTGGGCTAATTCTCTGAACGGCCGCAGTTTCAATGGAAGCATCTGAGAAATCGACTTCATTTAAAAATGGTCAATAAAATAATTCAGAGAATGAAAATGAAATATTTACGTCAGGTCTTGGGAAAGACTATCGAGGTTGTTATGGAAAGAGTATATTGACATGGTATGGCTACAAAAATGGCAAACCAATCAAAAGAATATGACGAAGGCAGGAAAGGTGTAGAGGAAGACCAATTAAAACGTGAAATGAGAGTGTTGAGACTATTTTAAAGGAAGACGAAGAAAAGGTTTTTACACAGAAGATTAAATGGCATAGCATATGCCTCACACCTTAAGGTATAATCAGGTTTTGATTGATGATGGTGATGATATGCATGTAAGAATAGAATTGTAAATTACTTTAAAAAGAAATTTGTCAGAAAATATTTAAACAATGAATTCGGTCTTTCAGGGTTTCACGCAGAAAAATCACTCGGTGTTAGTTTCGATTGAAGTCTCATAACGGACTTATTGTTAGAAGTGTAAGGTATAAACGAAAACGAAGAGAAGTTTGTGGTACAAATTGCACGGTGAGAGGGAACGTCACACCCTCGAATTTCAGGATAAATCTCTGTAAGCGATATCCTTCGTAGGGGGAGAGAAAATCACAATGAGTAGGTGTGCGAGGAGACTTCGTGTCGCTATTGATATTTATAATCTCCTTAAATTTAGTTACCGCAAATTGGATCCTAAGTTTTTTTTTTTTTTAATATAAAACGAAAACATAATTTCATGCTTTTATCATAAAAAGATAACAAATGTTCAAATTGTTCGCCATTAGGTGGCTTGGCAATGTGCATTTTGATGGGAAAAAGGTAGTCGTTAATTAAATAGTAGTCTCAGACGACAAATGCGATTTTTCCTATACCACCCTACACTGATAAAAATGGCAGTAAAATTACACATATTTTTACATAGAATATTGATGTGATTTTATATAGATTGGCCAACGATTTGAATTTTACATAAAATTACATTTATTTTTCCTTAATTCTTGTAAAATGTTGTACACTTTATGTATTAATAGTAAACTGTAACTCAAAATTACAATAATATGTAATTTTAATTTGAAAATATTGAATTATTTACACTAAACTATTGAAGTATGTGTATTTACAGAGAACGCGTGTAAATTTTCTTAATGATTATAAGTGTTGTGGTAAAATTACTAGAAATTACTGGAAAATATAGGTAAAATAAAATGCATTCTGTAAATTTACGTAGTTCCCCTGGTGAACACCACGGAAGATTACCAAGAATGTGTAAAAGTACTGAATAAAATTTATGAAATGAAATTTTACACTTCACTTCTAACAATTGTAAATTTACTAGGAAAATCATAGGTAACAAAAAATCAATGTTTTTCTTCGTAATTTTACAGAATAATTTTTATCAGTGTATACTTTTACCGTAAAGAAAATATATAGAGTGTCATTTAAAAACAACATTGATGACGTCGTAGCCCGAGATTTTGACATTGAAGCAAAAATTTAAAAATGTTAATTTATAGCAACTGTTTTTGTAAAACGTCTCTACCATCGACGTTCCTTACTTTTTATTTACCCCATATGTTTTAATCCCGAATGAATTATAGTTAGACGAATCAAACGTAAAAGTAAACATTTTGTTTTGTTGTACGTAGGTAACTTTTTTGAACCAGTAATTCCAAAAGTGTATTCTGCAAATTACCAATTTGTTATAGAAGACAAAATTTCACTTTCATTTTCCTATTATTTAATAATTTCCGAGATTAGAACCATACCGTCGATAGTTTCCATTTCCTTAACGTCTCGTTCATAAAGACATATCCAAAGGTGCGTTTGTTTACATAACACCATATCGCTAAATAATCTATATCGTATATAGTAAGACCTTCCGTCAATTTAACGGTAACATTTTCACCATTATATGCTGGAAGTACTGGTTTATCGAAAGGTAATGACTTGACGGTGTTTGGTGTGGGTTCTCCCTTTCCAACTGCGAAGTGCGCATCGTGGCTTTTTCCGTTGTAATGGAAGTTTGGTATGTAAAAAGTTTTGTTGTCCAAAACTTCAATGGGCCCGGATTTTACATCGAAAGCCAATTCCCTGAAGGGTCGTAGTTTGTACGGAAATATCTGGAAAAAAATAACAAGAGTCATTTTACAGAAAAACGGGTATAAGAAACTATGAACTTGACCTTTAAACGAAATTGATGTGATTAGTTGAAATATGAACTCCAAAATATTTACTTGAAGAAAATTATGCTGTACAACTTGTATAAAATAGGCCCCCACTTTGAATACCTGCTCGGATAGGTAAACAAATAAGTCACTACAACACGAAAACAAGTATTTTTCTTTAATTTTAATTTAAATAATACTGTAAATAAAGTTTATTCCCATAAGCAACGTGTCCGTCATAAACGCTTGGGCATCTTTTTATGGCCCAATATTACGCGTTAGCCTTCCATTGTATTTTTTAATCAGTCTGTTTTTTTATGTCGTTTATTCAGTTCATAACTATTGCTTGAATACTAATAGACTTTGCTAATATCAAAGAAATGACGATGACAACCAGAATTTAAAACTTTATAATTGGTAAACACATTCGTAATCTGTTTGGTTTGTTAATTATTATAATTTCGTTTTGTGTGCGTCGTTCAATGATAAGCAAATTGTGTTATTATAAAAGACGAATTATTAACACAAATTTGTCTAACAAAATTCAACAAGTGCGTTCGGTGTTTAATTTTTTAATTACCTGTTCACTTTTGTACGCCTTTGAAAACGTAATTGATTTTAATTAATCTTATAGCAGTTAATACACTTGTACGACGCATTCATCGTTAACTGTGGAACTGCGTTAATAGTTTACGGTTAAGTTTTACGATGAACGACTCTGACTTTCTCTACATAACACGATGTAAATTTTTATTTTTTATCATTTAACAATTTTGTAAATGAAAAACTTTTATTAGCGATTATTTTAATTAGTAGGTATATTATTTTTGAAACTATTGAAAGTACTATTGAAGTGGAAATACAAACGAAACTTTTTTTTAGAGGACTGCACATATTCGGTTGCCGAATTTTATGCCCTTACAGTTTGTCGGCTATGAAATGTTCTTTCAATAATCAATACGGTAAAAAATGGCTGCGCCATGTGGATGACAACCTTTCATGTGACACTTGTCCGTTTCTTTCAATTCATTCCCTGAAACGTTGTTTTTCAGTCGTCTGCTGCTTTTTATTCTGAAATAAAATAAATAATTCGAGCGAAACTTTGACGACGCGACGGTTTTCCCTTGTTTCGTTTTCTTTTATATTTATTTGTTTGTCTGTTACGTTACGTGAAACTTTATACATATTACATTTAGGTTTATCGTTATCCAAAATAAATTTTACTTTACTTATACTTGCATTAAATTAAGTTATTTGTTTATTTCGATTTTAATTAGCAATTCGTATAACGTTCCAGTATCTACAAGTACCTTCTACGTATTATTATTGCAAAGTTTATTTACTTAAAGTTATTAAAAAAAGACGAGATATGTGTACCAGTTCTTAAAATATCACAAAGTGAATTAATTGTAATTCTCAGAATATTAAAAAAAAATCATTGTAATAATAATTTATGCATTCATTCATTCAAGGTAATTTAAAAGAATTTTAATTTTAAGTTGTGATACAAAGTATGAATAAATTCCATTCGTCTATCTAGCTCTTTAATTAGAGCACACTTTGACTAATAAATTAAAAGCCCGACAATCACGTTCATATTTACTAAATTGCATGGAATTTCCAGCGGAATTAAAAATGACGCAATGTAAATTTTTGAATCAAAATTGAATGTTCATGTGATTCACAATTGATATGATGCATTTCTTTGACGTTTTGTTATCATGACACAGAATGTTTCGATAACTGCGGTAAACCAACCAGACAGTTTACTTTATCTAAGTATATATTTTTTTGGAATAAATTTAATCGCAAACGATCCACCAACACCAACCGATAAAATACTGAATTAAATCGGAAAAACTTCTACGTAGTATTAGTTATTGAAAATATAATTTGAACGAAAAAAATCATTAATTTTATTATTTTATCCGCACAAGAAAAATATGGCAACTGATTAAATCATGCGAACAGTTTTTTATTTTCTTGTAACACTTACATAATTTGTTTCACCCTGTATAGTACAATAAGTTTAATATAGGTTTGTTTTGCCCTGTGTTTTACACTGAAAATATTGATTCTCGTCTTGTTCAATAATAAATTCGTTTCGTTTGCAAACTCGGAACTTATTATCGTAAACTGTTATATGTATAACATTTAAATAAACCATAAACAAAGAATGAATATTTATGAAGCGTTTTAAACATGCATACGTTCACAATTTGAAGGGAAGGAAACCCAACGTCGGTAAATATTTACCTCAACTCGACTGCTGGTATGATAAAATTTCCTGTGTTTTGTATTATGTAATTTTTTGCAAAATTTTATCTTATTTTGTATATTTACAAAATATACAAACATATTTCTATGTCAACGTCAGGAATATTCATACATACAGCATCACTGTTAATTAACACGACAAAATGAAACCACGATAAGAAGCGATGTTTATAATTAATTAAAAAATTACCCCAAAATCAAGCTACGGCACTGCGCAGGACTGTAAATTTAATATTATTATTTTATTGACTTCTTGCCTGCACACAATGCGGCCTTGATATATATCTCAATTTCGTTTTATTGCACATTTAACAGCTGGGAACGGAAGTCTGAGTTGTTTCTTTTACGCGATGTATTTATTAGTAATTACTAAAATAACTGGAATTGCATATGAATAAAGGTAACAAATTCACAAATTGTATAAATAATTGTTTGTTAATTCGTGGGAATTATTTACAGTGAAAGCTTCCATTGCGGACAGCTCTCTTAAGCGGACACCTCTCTTAGCTGCACAGTTTTTAATCTCCCATTTATGTAATTTACAGTCATTTGCATCTCTCTTAGGCGGACACCTCTAATGGACGGACAGTTTGCTGGTCACGGTCGGTGTCCGCCCAAGAAAGCTTTCACTGTACTAGAGCGGAATGTACCAGCCGCTTCGTCCACACAAAAAATCACAAGGATTTAAATCTGGTGATCGTAGGGGTCAATGCACGATCCGACAGGCTGCTGATGTAAAATCTTTCGTCTCGCTATCATTATTGCGCAGAGACAATAAAACTTTTAGGATACAGGTGTTTTAAACGTCGCAAGTATTATGCTTAGAATTTTTGATCAAATCGCGTACGTGAATGCATGTCACAGATTACGAGAAAATGTGGAACAGTTTGTAATTAATTCATTATAAATTTACTCAAATAAGTAGGTATGTTTAGATTAAAACGCCAAATTCACAACGTACAGGGTTTTTGCTTATATTTTGAACGGTACCTACGCATTTTATTTTTAGACATATCAAAAAATGTTAAATGCAAAAGTTTTAAGGACTTACCTGAACCACCAGAATTTACTTCAAAAAGAAACAAATGACAATCGGAAACCTAACAAATGAGTATCAACTTTGTTATTTGTCACTCAGTATATTTTTTAGAGTTAAGAAAGATATTTTTCTCCTAATTTCAAAAATATGTAATTTGTCTATATTTGGTTTCATACTTTTTACGATATTTGAAATTATTATTGTTTTGGTATATTTTTATTAATTTATTTCATATAATTTATTAATTTCTCTTAGATGATAGCGTTTTGACTTATAAAGTGACTTTTAAATAGTTTAACATTTGTCACACATAATAAACTCCTTATTAATCCAAATAAATGTATTTTTTTAAATTTTAAATTCAAATATCGCAAGAAGTATGAAACCAAATATAGACAAACTACATATTTTTGGAATTAGGAAATTCCTATCTTTCTTAATTCGAGAAAATATACATAGTGTTCCATTTAAAATAACAAAGTTGATACTCATTTGTTAGGTATCCAATCGTCATTTGTTTCTTTTTTTTAGCAAATTCTGGCGGTTCAGGTAAATCCCTAAAACTTTTGCATTTAACATTTTTTTGTATGTCTAATAATAAAATGTGTAGGTACCGTCCAAAATATAAACAAAATCCCTGTACGTATGTCATAAACGTTTTACGATATTTACTCAGAACAAAGCTTGTAAAACTTGACCTCCCATAGCAGATGTGTTGAACTGCATACAGACAGCATACGGCGTACGATCTCGGGCCGATCCGAATGCTGTCGGTGCTCAGTGAAGGCGTAATATTTTAAATTCAAATTTGTTTACTGACAACTTCGAACAACTGGATCAACGTGCCTCTCATACGTCTTCATGCGGAATTTTTACTAGAGCGCGACGAGTGAATTCGCGTTCTTTGTCAAGTCTGTACACGGCTTAACCAGCTGACGAGATAATGCGAATAACTGCGCTAGAAACACAGTATTCGGAGTTGCAAACGCGTCTTGACTTTGTTAAACTTTTAATAAATTTGTGTTAATAATTCATCACACACAAAATTATAATAATTAACAATCGACACAGATTACGGATGAGTTTACTGATTATAATTTCGCAATTCTGGTGATGAAGGGCACATTTCTTGTAGAAATAAACTTTTTTCCTACACTAGTAGAAAATTCAATTTTACCGGCTCATCAGAGAGGAGAAAGCAAACGTTTCCACGGCTAGCCCGGCAAAATGAACATAAATGCCTAGCCGAGAAAATAATTTACGAGGCTTTACCACTAGGTGGCGCGACAATAATTTCTGGAATGCATTCTCATCGACATCAAAAAATTAACAAACGTACGTTTTTTTTATTTAATTCCATTGGTATTTGGTTTTAAAAAGGATTAAAATTATCAAGAAAAAAAACCAACTCGGCAGCGGTGGGATTCGAATCCATGCCCCCGAAGAGACTGTTGTATTAAACTACTGTCTTGACCTCTCGGCTACGCTGACACACAACACAGTGTTTTAAAACATCTATAATAATTTTAATAGCAACTCAATTTTAGTATTTTTACTTCGACAAAAAGAACGTTTGTGTGATATTAATAAAATTAATTATAATGTTGTGTAGGAAAAATAATAATGTGTAAACCATGGCAGTAAAGCAGTTTTCGAGGTCTCGAGAAGTGTGGCCAGGCTCGGCTTTGCCTCGCCTGTCCATATCTTCTCTCGACCTGGAAAACAAGCACTTTACCGCCTCGGTCTACAATATACTACTATTTACAATACGATTTAAATTAAAATGAAAGAAAAATGCTAGGAATTCTTAACACGGAGATTTAAATTGTTTTTCGTTTCTGTGATTTACTTGTTTACCTGTCAAAGCATGTGTTCAAAGTGGGGCCGCTGTTATCCTTTGTATGGAATAATCTACTTCCGGTGATTTGCATGCATTTCTCAAATAAATATTTTGTGGTTCATATTTCACGGAGTCGGGCATTGATCTAAAAACGGAATCGACGTGAAATTCCGCTGAAAGATCAAGATCACGATATCATACCTAATATAAAACTAAAAAACACTTTTATTTCGTTTATCTGGGGCGCATCGTCGTTTTGGAGCTAATTTTTGATTAATTATTTCTCAAAAATTAAAGTAAAGAATTTTGTTAACATTTTTCCATACTCTCGGATATCTCTTTTTATCGTGCTTTCATTTCGTGGGGTTAATTAACAGTCACCCTGTATAATTCCTGTTTTTTTTTCGAAGATAAAAATATGTACTTTCAAAATTTATATGTATTTATTTTATATAAGCAACTATTGGTTTTTTTCCTGTATGATAATGCAGAAGTGTATGTAATTAATTTATTTTTATATTAACATAGAATTGAATAATACAGGTTTCGAAGTTGTGTTTATTTCATTTAAAAGCTTCGGTAAGCTGCATTTTGAATTTATGGCGAGGAAAACACGGTATTTACACAAATATTTTCAATAAATTTATTCAAGAACACTTCAAGGGCAATCTGATGCAATTTACGTTACATAATCACAATCTTATCTTTATTTTTCAATTTTGTTTTATGGTAGACACGTTACCTGAATTTAATCCTATTCATTAAGTTCCTGCTCAGTCGAGTCCTGGGTATTATAATCACATTGCCATTCTCGTTTTTTAAATAGCGACACCGACTTTATAATAACTAAAATAGTAACTGTTTGAAAAAAAAGTCACGTACGTTAAAGAACATTTATGACATGATTGAGCTAGACTGTAAATGTCTGAAGATACCAAGGGTCTGAATACACGAATCACTTTTCAGTATAAGTCACATTTATGAATATGATCCATTTTTAGATATGTTCTTGATGTGATCCCAGTTGGGACTTCATTCATTTAAGAAAAAATATTTTTATATAAAATACTTTTGCTTAACCGCGCTTTCGACTGCTAGATATGGTTCGTGTATTTGGGCCCTAAAATTAAACGCACTGCATTTTAAATCTTCATTTTCGGATTTTATTTTGAAGACACTTTCTTCTGTACTTAAATTAAATTTTCTTTAAAAGTATGTGCTTAGTGACGGTGTTATAAATAGAATACGTAATTCATTGGTGGAGAATGAATAAATAATCCATCCTTGAAATTAAAGTGTATAGAAGAAAACAAATAAATTGAAAATCAATAAATACTTAAAACCTATTACATATATTATGAAATTTTACATTTATTTAAATTTTTACTGCTTGTTGTACCGAGACAGTTGTTAAATGGCATGCATGTTTTCCACGTAAAAAAATTGGAAACATACGTCGCTCGATCTAGATATTAAAGAGAGGGAATATTCAAAGATTTCCCGGTGGACCCTTTTAAGTAATTGGAGGTATTCAAAGAGGAGCATTTCGCACGTCTCGCAATAGCCTTCCAAACGTAAAAAATAAAGGGACATTTATCCCAGACCGTTTAATAAAATACAAGTTTTTTTTCCTGAAATAGTAATTTGCCCATAACTTTAATGTTAAGGCCCTTTTACACTATTTGTATTTCTTGTATGTACATACAAGATTTGGCTCCATTTCTTAAACAGTTTAATTAGGACAGTAAATTGTATCAAACTATCTGGAAAATTAGAACACGTTCTATCTCCAAATCATATCTGCAGTTCAAATTTTGATTGCGGAAAATGAACCAAATCTTGTACCAACAAGAAATAGGGTAGTCTAAAACGACCTTTAACCTTATATTTTGCTTCAAGTTTAGAAATAAATCGTATAATCATCGCAACAAGAAATGACTTGTTTACAAGTTACTAAAGAGTTTAAGTTTTTTTTTTTATTTTTGGGTGGGTACCCAATTTTTTTACGCTCTGAGACAACTGTAATTATAAGTTGTTTTTAGTTTCGTTAAAATAACCGTCCTTCATAGCACCAAATCACATCCGGACAGTCGACAGGAGCAAAAAAAATATTAAAGTAAGGACACGTGAAGAACTTAAGCCAGGTCAAGGTTTAAAACAACCTTGAATGAAACAAGTTTCGGATTTCCTACACGCTTTAAACATATTTCAGCTTACGAAAGATTCTTTAATCCGCTTAAATCTCATAGCTGTATAACATACAAAAAAAACAAGATTAAATTGTTTCATATCATACGATCTGAAAATGTCAACTCGGAATGTTTAAATCACGACTTAACAAGGAAGGGAAGATAAAAACAAGTTTTGGGCATTCATTCATTCGTCCGTTTGATATGTTAATGTGTCCGTTAGGCACTAATCAGCTAATTATAGAAAGGAATTTAAGTGATTTACGAGTCACGGTTCGAAGCGATTTGATTTAGACCCTACCCACTCATACACGGTTCAGTTAATAAATTTAAAGTGGGACGATTTAATTAACTATGCATGTATATCTACGTAGAATTAGATATTAAATTATTATAAGTCGTATGTTGCGTGATGTATTTACTATATGATCGAAAAAAATGATTTAATTTAAAAGAAATTATGTTGGCAGCATCATCTGACAGCTTAAAGGTCGATACCCATGAGAGCTGCGTAGTGGTAAAGTTGTAAAGCGGTGTGACGTCCATTGGTACATTCAAATTATAGACCGTTGGCGCCATAAATCTACCAATGGGCGACGCACCGCGTTACAGCTTTACCGCTATGTAATGCAGCTCTCATGGGAATCGGCCTTAAGGTTATGTCTAAAAAAACCAATCGCTGCTTTACAGCCTTTCCCCATTACGGAATTAATTTTCAACAATGAATATCCTGTTACGTAATAAATATTTTGCATACATATTTGAGTGTAAATTAGAATTCTTATCAAAAAGATAGTTTCGGTTGTTTAAAAAAAATACATAAACTTAAATTATCTGATGTGATTATACGATGTGATTGCGAATAAACAGCACGGTGCTGCCAACTTGACCTTAGTATTTTAATAATTATATAGGGTTTTAATCGTGTGGCTTTTATTTAATTTCAATCGTATATTATAATTCAAAAGCTTTTACTTGATGAACTGAAATTTGCAATGAACAAATCGTTTGCTTATGCTCGTCCTTTCCATTCCATAAAAGGGTTTGTAACTTAAATCAAGACAAAAAAAAACACTTTTAATCTGTAAATTTGCATTAAGTGATTTCTTATCATGGGAAGGAAGCAGTTATCGTTTTTATGGCTATGTTGGAAATTCTCGTCGTCTGTGGCAACTGTTCGGAAGCTAATAATTACACACAGATAATTTTATTTAAATATGACATGCAATTTTCTGATGTCATAAACTTCTTCTATCTCTATCTTCAAGAAAAAGTAATGGTTACAATCACTGGCGTAGGTTTGTAATGATTCAATTTGTTTATTGCGTTTACACAGAAATAAAGCTCAGGCAAATAGAAGTGATTCAGTTTTATCTAGACGTAACGAGAATGTCCACAATCTGAGAGATAAGGGATTACTGAAATTTTAGGCGAACCTGCAATTTCCTGTAAACACTTATTAGGACATACTTTGTACTTATTGAATTTATATGAACTGAAATTTGCAATGAACAAATCGCTTGCTTAATACTAGTCCTTAGCAATTACAGTTAAATATAGACTGTCTCGAGACGATTCTTAAAAATGAAAGCGGGTTACTTCTTTGGAACATACATGAATCACTGGAATACCCACCAGTACACACACACATACCCATGAACATAAAAAAATTACAGCACACACAAGTGCTATGTCACTCATTTCTTTTTATGCAAGGCACGTGAATAGTTTATTTATGCTGGTATATAAATAAGCGGCAAGGAAAAAAGTTAACATTTGTTGTACAGAGTATTAAGGCAAGAAGTTTCTGAGGATTTTTAACTTAATTAACTAATCGAAGGGAAGGGAAAGAGTGTGGAAAGGGCCTTATTACATTGGATGATTTAAAACGTTAAGTTATGTGTACTGAATGTGAAATTGAGGGTAAATGCGTAGGAACGTTTGCTTGTGATTAAAAAAAACATAGAAGGGGAATTGTCTTTCACAGTTAAACGAAAAGTTTTGGAAAGTATTAGGATTTGTCCAAACATACACGTTTATTTATATGCAGTCATTAGTCTTTCTTTGTTTACGAAGTATCTATATTTTTGATAATAGCCTTGTTACAGGTTCCTATCTTAAATCAAAGAATTTTATCGATTTTAAATAAAAGGATAGCAAGTACAAAGCCTGAAATTCAAAATAATTTAAGCGCACGTAACTTTCAGAGGTTGATGATACTGCAGTGTCCAAAA
This sequence comes from Dorcus hopei, assembly GCA_033060865.1. Classification (NCBI taxonomy): domain Eukaryota; kingdom Metazoa; phylum Arthropoda; class Insecta; order Coleoptera; family Lucanidae; genus Dorcus; species Dorcus hopei. The sequence goes on from CM065420.1 coordinate 21,022,936, forward strand.
TAATTAAAAATCTAAACCCAAAAAAGGCAGCTGAACCAGGCAACATATCTCTCAGAGTATTGGTGGAATTGGAACAGTATATAAGTGGTTGACCTTTATAATAAACTTGATATTTTCAACTGGCATTTTTCCAAAACTGCAAATGTGGTCCCATTACATAAAGATGGTAATAAAACAGATTGTTTTACCTATAGGCCAAAATTGGTGGAGAAGTGTTTAAATAGCAAGTCGTAAATCTAGTTTCATCAGTGAACATAACGTATCAAATCTCCAATTTGGATTTTAGTAACACAAATTGTATAGGGAAGATGCCATAGCAACTTTGGTTAAGGAGGCATACGAAGCCTTGGAACACACATCGGCAATAGTGATTTTTATAGACCTACCTAAGGCTTTTGACTCCCAACCACAAGATCCTACTCCAAAAACTGGAAAACCTGTTATAACCAATCAAAAGTGAGTGATAGAACCCATACTATTTATGCTCTGAATAAACGACTTACTCCAAGTCAATACAATGTGTTATACCATTGCTTCCGCAGATGATACAATTCTCTTTTTAAAAGCTGACACATGGAAAAAGCTATTCCAAGTGGATACTGATGCAATGAAACAATTCCTACAATGGATAGAGCCATAAATCTCACTAAAACCAAATATTTACCTTTTGGTTGTAACGCAGATAGCATCCCAAGTGCTGAAATCTCATGCTACATGAAAATAAGTGTACAGTGCAGAGGTGCAATTGATCCCACTGGTTGTTTCAAGTATCTGGAAATTATATACACAGACACCTGCGGTGGAATACACGTATAGATAACTTAGTCAGGAAAACTAGATACTTATCATTTATGTTCAAAAAACTAAGAGAGGTACTCAGCAGGAAGGTGATCACGGCCATTTACTGTGTATTATTTGAATTTCATATAAGATATGGAATTATTGCATGGGGCGGAGCATATGATGGTAGAATTAGTGATATTGTAACTACGCAGAAATGAATTTTGAAAACTATTCGCTGGAAACCTCGTCTTTAACCATCAGAAACCCTCTATCAAGGTACAGGAGTACAACTATTGTGCTTAGTGGATTTGCTGTATTGCGTACACAGAAAAGTGAAATTTACAAATACAAGGAAATATTGTACTAGTGATGTAGAAATATCCAGGAAAAACAAAACCATCAGTCATCGAAGTGTTGAGACTACATTAGTGCTAAATATTACAACCAATTGCCGAAAGACATTAAAGAAAAAGGGCACAAAATAAAATGTGATATACCAATCAAAAACTGGGTGCGTAGCCAGTCATTATCCACCTTTGTTATGACAGTGAAACAATACAATAAGGCGCTTGTCGCCAATTCAGTGAAGCAATAAGTGAAGTTCTATTTTACCTATCCTTGCTTAGTTAGTTACTTATAATAGCTCAGTTTTTCTTTAAAAATTCTTCTAAAATTAGAAAAGTAAGGGTGAGCCTCTTCAAACAAAACAAAAATCAATTTCTCAACCAAGAATAATTTTAAATTGCTTTTTTTATAAAAACGTAGACGAACATTAGATTTAGGAACGACTCTGAGGACACTTATTTCTTTATTTACGTTACAAGATTTATTTCACTGTCACAACCAGTGATCGTAGACAGCATTAAATAAGAGTTAAGTTGAAGCGAATGGTAAAAGTTAGGGTATCTGAGCTTCTTCTCAGAATAAAAGAAAAAAGTTTCTCTTATAGTCGTACGTTATTAAAATCGATTTCTATTAGGGAGCAACTTACATACTATGCTACTATCATTTCTTATAATACGAAAGAGTTCTATTTTAATAAAGATGCTTTATATTAACTTGCTCAGACAAAAAGCATCTTCCACAGAGAATCAAAATAAAGCATTTTGGATTTCTGGTGTTAAGCTACAAAAGGAATAATAACATTTTTAAATGCATTTTCAATAAATAAACTGCCTTTTTCAAATTTGTTTTAGTAGTTATCATTGCCACAAAAATAAATATTGATAGGCTGCATAAATAAATAATTCTTTGAATTCTGCGACAAAACTACTACTAAACTATAATTCAATACGAATGCATGTTGCCTTGCTTGAAATTCTATAAAGTTTGATTTCTCTTAAATACGTTGTGCAATCATCCATTGAATACTTTCATTCTCATGTTCATGAAGCACATCGTCTCGTACAGCGTGATTCAGAATAAGTGTCCGACCCGTTAACTGCAGCTAGTACATGAAAAAAGCAAAGCAAAAAAATATATGCATAGGAGGTCTAATATGCATAGTTTTTAAGATGAAATTCATTGAAGATTCAGATGTAAATTGGGCACTGGAATAATTGTAGTGCGTCATGAAAGCAATAAACTGTCGCGAAATAAAACGAAACAAGTACGTTTACCCTGCACAAAAAATAAAAACGTTTTTTATGGCCTTATTTATGCGGAAAGAATTTGTAACGGGCAATTCATTTATTGCGGACATCGAACTTGTGTGTGCAGACGGAAGAATACAATTATTTTTACGACCTAAGTAAAGGTAGATAGATACAATTATGATTTTGTCAGTGCAAAATAGTTCGTGACAGTGTATGAAAAGTTCCCTTAACTTGTATTTCAATCGATGCAAATTTACTGAAATTATCGGCTCGGATATTTCTATGCACGCCATCGACTATGCGGACGTCTCAAAGGTAGTTGCAGCTCCTGCACTCTCGCGCGTCAACTGAATGTGACACACATTTAAACATTACACAAAATCATGGAGAAACCGTTATTTCCCAATTTCGTTATCTTTACAGGTGAAGCGTGTTTTACTCTTGCTGGAATCTTTAATTCACGGAACAATCATGTTTGGACAACGGAAAATCCACATGTGTACCGTAGTAGTTATTTTCAAAGACAGTTTTCTATTAATCTGTGAGTGAAAATTGGGGATTTTGTAATTGGACCGTATGTATTGCCATAACGTTTTGATCGAAGAAATTATTTGAAATTTATTCATAACACGATGTCAGAAGTGCATGACAAAAAAAGGGACAGAGAGGCGACTAAGAGACCGCACTTATTCTGAATCACGCTGTACAAGACAATGTGCTTCATGAACATGCAAATGAAAGTTATTCAATGGATGATTGCACAATGTATTTAAGAGAAATGAAACTGTATAGAATTTCAAGCAAGGCAACATGCATTCGTATTGAATTATGTTTGTAGTTTTGTCGCAGAATTCAAAGAATTATTTATTTATGCAGCCTATCAATATTTATTTCTGTGGCATGATAACTAGTAAAACAATTTAAAAAAAAATTTTAATTATTGAAAATGCATTTAAAAACATTATTAATCCTTTTGTAGTTGACGCCCGAAATCGAAAATGTTTTATTTTGATTCTTTGCAGCTTTTTTAATAGCAAGACCATAAACCCGATACAAAACTGGGACGACTTTAACAAACGTCTTTTCTTACGTAACTTTATAAACACGGCACGTATCACATTCTAATAGTTATCACTGGTATTTAAACGGTTTCAATTTAGGATTCACACATTAATAAATTAATTTTTGGAAATTTCGTACTTGCATGACCTAACGGATCGGACACTTATTTTGAATCACCCTCTATACTTTCATTGATCCATTCAGTCCGCTCCTCCGTCTATTCAACATTAATTTGAAATTTCTTTTATCGATTAATACATTCGAGTTTTGATGATGAGTACTTTCGTGATTGTAACTTATTTATTAATCGAAGTTATGATGCATAACGTAGATTATTAAAGTACAGTGTGTCTATAAAAGATTGTCCCGCTTCATTTGAATTGTTTTCTGTTTCTTTCAATACTATTCCTTTTTTTTTAATTGTTTCTACCCAATTGAAATTATACTTTAAAAATAATGTGAATGAATCCCAAGGCCTGTTTGAGCTATTTACAGTTTACTTCTCGGTAAAGGTCAAATTCCATACTAGACAATCCCAAGTATTTTAATTATTAATGAAATCAAAAACTAATACCTACCGCATTTGTGTGAACAAAACTAATCAACAAGGTTGAAGTGATAAGACACAGAGCACACCTCGTTTTTATCATTGTGTACACATAAATTTACAACACACTTTCCACACAAAAGTCGGATCGGTAGGTGTATTTTTTTAGTTTGTCACCTTAGTACACATTGCTCACAATTATTTTAAGCGCATTTTTATGTTGCCAAGGGAATAAAGGAAAGTTATTAAATGAAAAAAATTTAAAAAAGTCGAGGAATTAACTTGGCGCCACGTTCGTAAATGGATTCGCTCATTAATTCGCGCACTTAATTATCATGTCTCATTAGAAGATTGCTGCCGTATAATTTAAAATGGTGTAATTTATTTTTACAACAACTGTAATATACAATTAAAAGTTAACGCTTTCGTAATACTTTCTGCATGCCAACTTGATTTTCAGTTCATGAAATTGCGCGACTAATCGTAGCGGGTTACCGTGAATGACTGACTGTACGAATTTAACTTTTGATAAAGGCGGGAGTGACGTATGGATATGGAATTGGCATTAAAATGTGTAGTAAAAATTCCCAGCCGTTAAATCAAACCTCTTTAGGAATACGTGCTGATAATTTCCCCGCAGGACTCATTACCAGTCGCTTAAAGTAATTATTGTTGTAAAAAGTAAACAGACATAAGACCGGTTTAGTACTACCTAAAGAAATTCTCCCACCAAACTACTGTAACTTTTGCATATTTTTTGTACAAAACTATTTATAATGTAAACAATTTCGAAACAGAGGCGTTGATGTGTCAAACATTAACTATTCAAAGACCACTTATTGTTTGGACTTATTTTGATTAATTCCATCTGGTTTCCTGCCGTACATTATTATTAATTATGTAATACATTCGATTTGACCTGGCGATTTAATCTGTTTTAATGTACCTACTTGAACCGCGAACCATTATAAAATAATGCTTTTCGAATGTGTGTGTTAGGTATATTTCATCATCATCATCTCCAGACACTGATTTTAAATTTTAATGTATCCATAATGTGATTTCGCTAAATATACTAGCGTGACACACTGCATGTATTTATAAGTTTGCTTACTTAGGAAACTCGCGGTTCATGCTTCCACATTGTAGGTCAAGGTCTTTACTGTAACTCCTGAACGTGACCTAGCTTGTTAATTGTTATTATAAAACGTTAGAAGCAGATCTGATGTCAAGTTGCTTCCTCTTTTCTAGATTAGAAGACATATACCTAATGTATTATGTATGTTCTACATTATAAATAATTATGAATGAGTTTTTAACATTCCTGAAAACGACATTTGAAATTAAAAATAAGGACGTGCCTTCTCTTCAACTGAACGAGACGATCTGTTTGGTAATAAATAGTTAGCTTCATCGTATTTTATATTTTGCCCAAGGCATGCACAGTTGACTCACTTATTCCATCTCTTTTCCAAATGCCCCATTCCTCCAAAAAAAATTCCTTCAGAAACTCTGTGAAATATTCTTCATAGTGTTTCATCAAATGCAAAACGCTTTCCACTGAGATGCTTTTTTAAGTTTTTGGATAAAAAGAAGTCTGACGCAGCTACTTCGGGACTATAAGGTGGATGCCTTAACACCAAGAATCCACAGTCATTGATTATTTATTTGCTGGACTTATGAACCCGTCAATTGGAGTGCAGCAACTAGTCCTTTTGCGAATAATAATTTGGGCGTTATTCCTTAAATTTTGAATTGTGTGTCCATGGATCTCTCCATTTGTGTTAGATCCCCTCGGTATATACTCAATAACCAAGACTCTTTCAGTCCTTCATTAGTTTTCTTCCAAAAAATTGTTATGGCTTTTTTTTGGTGGTGGTGGAGTATTTATGAACCCACTGCATGGATTCTTGTTTAGTGGAAGGGTACCAGTGGTCTCACCCTGGATGATAATTCGGTTATTCCGACGCGGAAAGAGGTTGAGAAATTTCTTTTTTGACCAGTTTTTGGTGAGGTATAAAGAATTTGGGAATCCACCATGCAGACAGACACCCTCCTCACATCCAAATCGTCATGCAGGACACTTATTTCGGATGTACAGACTTTATTGGTAATAACAGACCTTTATACGCCTTTTCGTACTATCTCATCTGTTCGAGCTTTGAGTGATAATTAATTGATTCTTGAGTTTAGACCAAAGTCTAACTTACCCATACACAACAACCATTCTTTAATAATTAATTTTCGGCCCATTGCCTTCTTTTGTCAGAAACTTGATGGCACTGATGTTCCACCTCAGTTTCATTCATTCTGTTAACGAATAAACCTTCCCAAATCTCTGTAAGGCCCACTTATACAATGTCAGTTTAAATTTAAGCTGAAGCTTAATACCATAACAACGATTATTTCAACAATAAATTGTCGTTAGGGGTGTACGCTTTGGTTTAAAGTTGAGCTGAAATTTTACAACTAAGTAGGCATTAATCGCACGAATTACGCACAACTTACAATTAGTACCTTTAAGGTCCAGTTGTACGTACAATTCCAGCTTAACTTTAAACCCTAACAACAATTGTTGAAATAATCATTGTTAAGAATTTAAGTTTCGGCTTAAATTTAAACTGGCATTATATCAAGCGTTCAATTGATTGAAAAGTTCATCAAGTAGCCTTTGAATTTTTCATAACATTGTGAAGCAGGCCTTGAATTAGATTAAAGCGAAATGTCACTCGACATTTACCGTTTTCGTTTGTTGCACTAGTGTGCACTCGGAGTATTCAACATCTTGTTTTACCACGATATGAAGATAGTGCGCACTAATGCACCAAATGAAAACGCTTATAAGTCACGTTATGTTATAAGCAGAACACTACAACTGTTTGACAACTGATATCCGTTAAACGTCAGTCGGTTTAGGAAGTCATCCCTTTTTTGCTCTATGTTCTTTCAACAAAAAATCAAAACCAACTTGATGAACTTTTCAATTGAACACTTGTTACAACTGGGCCTCATTACACATACAGCTAATTTCTAATGAATAAATGGTTTGACATCGTCGCCCTTTTGTTTCATGGCTAGATAGATAACATAAAAATACGACCTCGTATATTTGGAAGACTAAATTTTGTCAAAATGAAGTCGTTATGAGCCTTACTCAGAAGCTTCTGAACGTAGCACATACATACATGTTTTTATACGTTACTTCCATTAAGTGGTTGACTGCACAATCCAAAAAAAAGAAGTTGGGGTAGATAGGATTTTCTCTTTTGATGAAAACTTGACTGGTAGCAAATTTTTAACATTTTTACAAAGCTGACTTTTCTCTACACTGCATTTATAAATAATAATGACGAATAAATTTGTTTAAAAAAAAGGAGATTTGGTGTTGAATATGGAGAGCACGGATTTGTTTTACTTTTGTCGACTGATTTTAACATTTCATGAAATTTTAACTTGCAAAAAATGTATATTTAATGAAAATATTTGTGCAAAACGTGTCCAGTCGAAATTTATTACTCATACATATTTAACTTTCAAGTATTTTAATGAAACCTTCGGGCTCCAAAATATACAATACAGCTTTATGTCGTTCCAGCAATCAAGAAATAAATCATTCTAATTTCATCTACTTTTTTTTCAAACATCGAAGGTGAACTTTGAATGAATATAAATGGCAGCCTTGTTTTCTCTTTAGCTTAATTAATAGACCGTTACTGTCTGCCAATTAATAAGAAGTGGAGTTTAACAAAAAACAGTCACAAAAAGTGTCTTTAAAATTCCTTGTGGCGTCTTGTCAAATTTGATATAACAGACAATGCAGCATACAATTTTATAAATAAAAGCAGCCATTTACATACAGGGTGACTGTTAATTAACCCGACAAAATGAAACCATGTAAAGAAGCAATGTCCAAGAGTATGGGAAAAAATGTTAAAAAAATTATTTCTATTTTAGTTTTCGAGAAATAATTAATCAAAAATTAACCCCAAAACGACGATGAGCATCTGATTAAAAAATAGAGGAGCAGATGAACGAAATAAATGCCTAATTAAAGCTGGTTCTTGTCCGATGAAAATTGTATCACAAACTCTTTTAAACGGACACTAAATGCCCTCATAAAAGTTTTATGGTAGGCGAAGCATCTATCGTGAACTTGACTTTTAACTGGAATTTCACGCCAACTCCGTTTTTAGGTCAACGCCTGACGCCGTAAAATACAAACTACAAAATATTTACTTCACAAATGCATGTAAATCACCTGAAGCAGATTATTCCATGCAAAGGATTACAACGGCCCCACTGCTTTGTAAACAAATATGTAAATCACTAAAACTAAAAACAATTTAAATCTTCCTGTTAAGAATTCCTAGCATTTTGCTTTTATTTTAAAGAATTGTATCCTTCATCGCTCGAATTTAAAACATTATAATCAGTAAACTCATTCGTAATCTGAGTCGATTGTTAATTATTATAATTTCGTTTTGTGTGTGATGAATTATTAACACAAATTGATTAAAAGTTTAACAAATTCAAGACGCGTTTGCAACTCCAAATGCTGTGTTTCTAGCGCAGATATTCGCATTATTTCGTCAGCTGGTTAAAGCTGTGTACAGACTTGACAAAGGTTCCGAATTACTTCGTCGCGCTCTCATAAAAATTCCGCACGAGGACGTATGAGTGTTCGTCGTTGATCCAGTCGTTCGAAGTCGTCAGTAAACAAATTTAGATATAAAATATTACGTCTACACTGTGCACCGGCAGCATTCGGATCGATCCGAGGTCGTACGCCGCGCATCCCGAAGCATGTGCTGTGTGCAGTTTAACACTGCTATGGAAGGTCAAATTTTACAAGCTTTATTCTGAGTAAATATTGTAAAACGTTTATGACATACTGCTGTGTTATGCCCTTAGTTTGGGTGACAACTTAATGCTCTGTTCTCAGGGTACTTTGCAAACTTTCTGATTTCTTATTATTTTATATTACTTTGTTACTTTGTTGTTTTTTCTTTCGTCGCCTCTTCTTCGATGTTGAATTTTGCAGTGTATCTCGTAGACCAATTTTGTTGTTGTAGAGTGTATTTTTATGTGATAAATCTTGGATGTAGATGGCACTCGCGAGCCTTTACATTCAAAATTATCGAATGTCAGTGTGTGTGTGGGTGGGTGAATAATAAAAAAAAAATGTCGTAGAATATAAACGTAAAACACAGTTTATTGCGCCACTTTAAATAATTAATTTAAACAAATTAATTATTATTCCGCAAGAAGAAGTTCGAATAATTTAATATTTAGCTCAGGTTTTTCACAAAACCTTCGCCGAAGTTTACTCGCTGGTCTTTACGATGCGGTGCTCCGGTAAGGTTCCATTGCGTAAATCTGATTCTGCGCATCGGCGGTTTCATAGCGTGTAGGGTCGTAGGCTCACGCGATCTACCGTCACTAAATAATTACAGTAAAGTACAGTACCACAATCAGCCGCCATTTTAGTGCAAAATATTGGCGGGAAATTTAAATGTCTAATGCTAACAACGACACACTTGAGCATTTTAACCTTTTATTTGACAAGTGTTTAACAAGTTTGATTAAACTTGCCGGAATGAAAATCACTAGAAAAGTCGGCCATTAAAAAAAAAATACGTACTGTTCATAAACACTGCAATACGTACGCTGTGAATTTGGCGTTTTAGTCTAAACTTTTTTCGGTAAATTTATAATTAGTTAATTACAAACTGTTCCTCAAAATTTTTTATACATTTTCTCGTAATATGTGATATGTATTCACGTACGCGATTTGATCAAAAATTCTACGCATAATACTAGCGAGTTTAAAACAACTGTATCGTAATAGTTGTATTTTCTCCATGTGATAATGAGACGAAAGTCGATCACCAGATTTAAATCCTTGCGTTTTTTTTGTGGACGAAGTAGCCGGTACAGTCCGCTCTAGTAAATAATCATCATGAATCAACAAAATCATTTACACAATTATTTGCGAATTTGTTACCCTTATTTCATACGCAATTCCAGTTGTTTTAGAAATTATTAATAATTACGTTACGTAAAGGAAACTCAGACTTTTGTTCCCAGCTGTTAAACGTGCAATAAAACGAAACTGAGGTATGTGTCAAGGTCGTACTGTTTGCGGGCAAGAAGTCAATGAAATAGTAATCATAAAATGTATAGTCCTATTATACTGCTGCGTTTATAAAACGTGGCGTCGTATTTCGTAGGCGGTGCCGCAGCTTGATTTTGGGGTAATTTTTAAATTAATTTATAAACTGTTCAAAAGAATTTTTAAACATTTTTCCCGTAATCTGTGACATCGATTCTCTTATGTGTCTTTTTTTGTCGGAACAATTGTCATTCACCCTGTATTAGAGGTAAATATATTCTTTTTGGATAAAATACTAAATTATTATTATTATTCCCATGCCAGTAAATATCTTTAGGTATTTTATAAATATCTTAGAAGTATAATGCTGCAGAAAAAGAAAAAAGAAATGTAAACCAGAATAGAGCAACAAAAAATTATTAAATACGTACAAATTTTGTTGTTAGATGAAAGAAATTTGAGAACTATTACACAGAAGTAAAACAAACAAAACAGAAAGGGTTATGCAACGTATCAGTGAAATTTTTTGGAAGACACAATGGAATTATGAATAATAAAAGTGCAAAGGATGAAACGATTAGGTCACGTCACGTGTGTGTGATTAAAAGTGTGTAGATCGTTAATGAAATGATCATGATCTGTAAGATCAAAAGAGACTGAAAGTAAAACCAAATTAATTAAGCACATCAATCTAATTCTAAAATACATCTACGTTCATGACTGGTAATGAATTTGCATTAATTTTGCTGACATAGCACTCTTAATAATCTATTATTTTCCTGTTTTTGCTTTATTAAAGCTACATTTAATTCTAGATTGTAATATTCCAAATATCAAACTTTTTGTAAGGATATAAGAAATGTACCTACCTAAGAATTATAAAAAAAAAACACTAGGGAAATAATTTCCTATGTCTCGTAAGGCACATCAGAATCAGAATTACATGCGCCCAAATTTACGTATTTATATATGTATGGGTAAGCTGTTCGTCTTTCTTTTCCTTCAAAACAGAAAGAGACAGTCTGATTTGAATTTATTGCCATGAAACACTTATGCATAGGTATGAATGTTCTTTACATTTTCATGAGCCAAATATATTTCTAAACATGATTTGGTCTTCATAAGATACCGTTTTGACCATCAGTAACTTAAAAAAATATTTATACCGCATAAGAAACGAGGAACCAGAAAACGAAGTATGGAGCAAATCATCCTAATTTGAAAAGTATTGAGTATATGCCTATTTCTGTAAGCCACGCAAACAGTTTTGATCAATTGCCAAAATTGAATTAGGTGTGTCTCAACCGCAAATAACGTTTCATCGTTCAGTGAACGTTCTAACTGTGGGTAGGCAATCAACGTAGCAGTTCTTGACAGTATAACATATTGCTTAAGGGGCAGCCTTGTAATTATGGCTCAATATTAATATACTACGTGCAGTGTTGCCAATTCGTAGGAATTTTCTCGATTCGTAGTAACTATTAAAAGTTTTGTGAAATTCTCTAAAATAAAGGAAATTTTGCGTACCTACTTTTAAATTGTTGAACTTCAGGACGAATTTTCTTTGACAAGCGTTAATATTTTTGATATTTTATAAATAAACATTGTCAAAACAAATTGTTAATAGTAAGTCATTAATAAATTATTGAGATCAAGTTACTGTTTATTGAATTTAATGATACAAGGGAGCCAAAACCAGGTTCTGGGGCCCTATTTATACATAATAGTATTAAGAAAAAAATATGAATACTTTCTTGTGTTCGTTCTGAATGGAAATAATTAATTGTAAATAAAGTTATGTTATTCACTTTAGGTGCTAATACTGATACTAAATAGTAATCAAATATGTAAAATAAATATCCAGGAATCGATTAAATGTGGCGAAGACGACCAATAGATTTTTTATAAGAATTTAATATCCAATTTAAAATTATAATTTTGTTGCAAGTTGCATAGCTGTAAATTAATGAATTAAATAAAGGTATCAGAGCGAAACGAATCGTTTTAACATGATGATGTTTCCAGATGCCTTCCATTATAAAAACTCGAGCTGTAGTAGTTTTGTAAACCTACTTTTAATGATTAACTATCGAGACAGATTAATCCAATTCGCATAAGAACGCTATTATAATTACAAAGATTGAGGATTTCAAACAGAAAATTGCGGATTACCGTTAACTATGCATGGTAAAAGCTTCAGTTTTTCTGTTAATAAGAGGAATGAGTGTAAACTATTTTAATTAAGATGTAAATCAAGTTAGATGAAATTTAATATTATTTACGCACTAGCGTACACACAACATTCTAATAATGGTGAAGTTGCAAGTAATTAATCAATAATCACACAAGAAATACTTCAACTTATTAAGTTTTATGCAATCATTAAAATTCAAGGGAAGGGTTACGCGCCATATTGGGCCAAATAAGATGCGGATTTATTTATGAATTAGGAATTAATATATTTTAAATTAAAGTTAAGGAAAAACTACAAAGAATTGTTAACACGGAGACTAGAATTGTTTTCGTGTTGTAGTGATTTATTTGTTTACCTGTTAAAGCGTATGTTCAAAGTGGGGGCGTTCTTATCCTTATTTTATAACATATGTCCAACAATTATTGTAGTCCTGGTTGGCTGTGGAGTCAAATATTTTTAACTAATTATTGTTTCAAATGGCATTAAAACATTAAATACGTAAAGAAACATTTATTTGTTGTTTAACAGTCAATATTTGAGACGTCAATTCAACGATATGAAGTAAAAAATCGACATTTATGTTTGATTCTACAACCACCCAGGACTATACTAATTGTTGAACACATGTTATAATTTGTAGGGAATAATGTACCTCGTATGGTCGTTTTGGGGGTAATTTTTCATTAATTATTTCTGGAAAACTAAAATCTATAACATTTTTCTAACATTGTTCCCATGTTCTGCGATGTTTATTCTTTCACCATTTCTTTCTTTGTCGGTTTATTCAAGAATCCCCCTGTATGTATATGTGCTTACATTTGTTAACCTAAACAGTTTATTTTTCTCAATGCTGTCAACGTATGCGTGGACGTTGAATATAATAATGTAGTAAACGATTTTTGTAATGCAATACTGAGGGGTGATTTTTAATATCTACGCTTATAGAGCCAATAAGGGTTTTAGGACCATTCTCCCCACACGATGACTTCGTATTTTGAAATAGGTTCCACTAAAGGGTGATGTATCGTTATCTTTTATCGATCTCTTACATATTTCAACATATTCCGCAGAAACGAAAAAATATTATTCCATTAAAAAATATCCAAGTATTTATTTATAATTAATTTTATTTTAAATTGATACAGTGAGGGTAGAACCTTGTTTACATTGTTTGTGGCTTAGTGAGTTTCATATATTTAGTGTTGTCTTATACATATGTAACTTATAATAAATTATAACTGTAGGCTCTGTACAGTATCTCATTTGCGCACCAACACACCCAACATCAAATATAGGCCAAACCCGCAAGAGCATTGTGTGGCATAGAATCGATTCAACGTCCAGCCATTTATATACGCACGTGTGCACGAAGTCGCTTATTCAGAGAATTTAACTTCTGTGAAAGATTCCTCTTGATTCTTCTCCGAGTAAACTCTCAAGTATATACAGGGTGATTCTTAAAAATAGGCGGAGAAAAAAAATACTCCCATGGTCTGTGTCTGTGTCACCTTTTTTATAAGTCGGTCAATTCAAGAATCACCCTGTATATTTAATAATAAATAATTTCGGAAAACTGTAACATCCTAAACATTATTTATGCTTTGATAGTACTTGGCCTGCACAAGACAAAACAGAACAAGTAATTAAATTGAAAAGATCGCTCTTAAACCGTGCAAATAATAAGGATCCTAGATTAAATCCTTGGGGTATCCCAGAGGTGGTAATAAAGAACCAATTTTAGTACGTAAATTAGAAGAAGATATGTATATAGAAGATAAACCTATTACGAAAGTTTATAGCTACATAAAGAAAACATGCGAAATGGTTACACAGAGGAAACGATAAATTACACAACGACGTTCACCGTCAAATATTTCTGCAAATTAAATGTAACTAATTTAAATAACTACACAATCTACATAAACCATCGGCAAGAAGAACTCCTCCAGATGATTATTTTATTTAAATTTCATTCCATAATCAATAACTGTCTTCCTAATTGCACGGTTTTAATGAAATTACAAATTACTCGACTATAATAACTTCTTCTTTCATGGCATGTTATAAAATTCAATTAATTAATCATTGAAGGTTAAGCCGAAGTGGACGTGGACATCTGGGCAGGCAAAGTTGCAGGTGTGTTAACTCATTGATGGCTTTATTTCCACAAAATGCAGTTCGTTTCAGAACAGGTTTTTTTATTAGGTACTGAAACAGAAGCCAATCATTAAGTAGTACTACCTACTAATAACTAAATGATAATATAGAATTAAACAGATAAATTCTAGCTTTTATCGGTCTGTAAGTTACAAATTACTAGTATACATTGATATTTAGTTCGTTGAAGATGTTATTTATTAGGTATATGCATTCTTTTAAAAATAATTCTTCTATTCAATCTACGATATGTTTTTCCTTTAACAGAAATTAAATTTCTTTATAAAATTAAATTATAGTTAAGCTGAAATGAATTTTACTCTCGTTGATTTACATGAGAAAAGTTGTTATGAATTTTATGTTAACCTTTTCTCACAATGAAATTAATTGGCCAACATCTGCACCGATTCTTTAGAAAGTAAAAATGGGTTAAAATAGAAATCCACGATTCGTTGTAATAATAGTAAAAGAAACGTTAATTTATTCAGTGCTCGAATGATCTTTAATGATCTATCGATTACCTCCTGATCTTTCTATATTGCATTTAATTTGCAAGTTAAAGCGCGTTAGTAATTACGGCACGTAATTTTAGAATATAATGTGAAATTTAAATGTGAAGTTGCATTAGAGAGTGTTATGATTGATGTGATTAAATATCTCCTCATATATTACAGAGAATTAATCAAGTGTGAAATCCGCACTAAAATGAAAAAAAGTAATATTATTTTTATTTATTTGAAACACTCGCAAATTGATACCATATTTTTTTCAAGCGTATGAAAATGTTCATATCACACTACATCGCCTGAATTAGCAATTAATACCGTTTTGAAAGGCTTCAAATAAAAATAGTGTGTGTCACTCGAAGCAGAACGAACTCTTTGTGTTTCGTTCAGTGCATTCAACTCCTTCACTATTTTACATTTCGACAATTAAATTTTGTTTTTTAGCGTTATATGGGCACCGTTTTCTTTTTAAATTGTTATGTGCAGACATGAAAATCTAGAAAACAAGGGTTTGCACTTAATTTTGATTCACTAAAAATGTTAAAACATTATTTCTCTTCATCTCTCGTGAGATCTCTTCAGCGCTCATGAGATCTCTTCATCTTGGGTGTACCTCGCTGATAAAAATTAGCTTTGAACTCGAATAGATATTAAAAAAAAAAGAAACAAAGAAAATGATTGAATCAGTAGAAATTTATAAATAGAACATATTGCTACGTTATTCGTTACTGACAAATTTATTTATTTATTTTTCAATAACGTACGTATTTGTCTTTATACATGGAATTCTTTTAGGTTCAGGGCGTAACCTTTTTCGTTTGTTTTAAATTAATAGAAATCTATGGGTCCTTTGCACGTTCGTAGATAATTACTTATGCTTATAGACAAATCAAAATAAACGCTGCTCAAATTAAAATTCTTTATTAACAATT
Organism: Dorcus hopei; assembly: GCA_033060865.1. Taxonomy (NCBI): domain Eukaryota; kingdom Metazoa; phylum Arthropoda; class Insecta; order Coleoptera; family Lucanidae; genus Dorcus; species Dorcus hopei. Next base: position 21,038,824 of record CM065420.1, read on the forward strand.
TCTTTATTTGCAACAATATTTTTTGTTAAGTTGAATGTAATGTAAATTAGGTTCCTACAATGGCCAGTTGTTTAAATACGTATATCATAAAATAATTAATAACAACTGAGGGCATAATTATTATTATAGTTATTTAAAAACAAGATCTAAATTGTTTATTTACAATTAAATTAATAATCTGTTCAATTTCTTATGTTTTTATGTCACCAAACTAATGTTTGATGTCACTTCAGCTTGCATAATTTAATTCGATTCTCGATCATTGCACATTAATACGGTGTATTTTTTTAAAAATGCCATAAAGGTTGGCCATGAAAATTAAAACTCATGTCGTAGTTTGGCATGTAACACATGCCAAAACTGAGAATTTAAAGTAAATGAATGGAGCTAAGACATGAATTTCCTTTTCCACAGCCACCCCTTATGGCATTTTTAAAAAAACACATAGTATTTAGTGTGGCCGCGTACGTTCAAACCCATGTATTTCCCTACATTCTGCATTCGCTCGTATTTATAAGCTGTGTAAAAAACTGAAACGCGTCATGATGCATATGAAAAACAATTTATTGTGAAAATGCGAATTTGAATCTAATTTAAAAAATTGTTGACGAATTATAAATTTATAGTGCTTGTACACATTAAAAAAAATGTAGTTATAACAAAATCTAATATATTATTATTATTATTGGAAGAAAAGCTGTTTTCTTCAAGAGGTTATGGGTCCAGACATGCAGTACCTGATTGGAAGTGTTAACTGGGTCTTTTGAATATTTAGGGCCGGTACTTTCATCACTGATTAACTTTAAACTACGGTTTATTCCCATGCCTACACTGAGATAAATGAAATAGTTAAATCAACAACTTTTTGTGCGTTGACTTAAATAAAATGTACTTCTTTCAACGGTAATATCCTTGGAAATTGTTGAAGTAACACTAGGAAAATGACTGAACGATGTAAATGCTTTGCCTTAAAATAAAAGTGTTTAATATGTTAAATCAAAAAGTTTAAATTTCAAGATGATCGTAAGGTGCTGTTATTTTTATATGCCTGTTTTGATTTTTTATTTCACGGAATAAATGTTGAGTCAAATAAAACCGAGGTTTAATTCCCATATTAATAAGACGTCATACACAGAGAAAAATAAACTGTTCAGTCAACCAAAAACACGTTCAGTTAACAGTATTTTTCGTTTACCTATTAGCAATCATGCGTGGTTATTGAACCAACAGTCAAAAAATGTTAAATATTTTAGATTGAATCAACTCAATATTTTCTTTGAGGCAAGCATTCAATGAAGACATCTTTCTAGTTGCTTTAATGCCCAAGAAGATTGATACAAGAACTTTAGATTGTTAAAATTGCTAAATATTTTATTTGTCTGAACGCTGTTAGGGAATTAAAATTATATTTTTGATATGTTTAAAGTAATTTTTCAGTACGGCTAATAAAAGCGTAGAGTCAATTCAATCTCTACTATCGTTTAGGAAACATCAATTAAATGTTCACCTCTTTGCGATACTGCCAAAGTAAGATAACCCTTCAACCTTTGTTGAGGTGACAAGAGGAGCTGAATAAACCTCAACGAAACTTTTATAATGTCGGACGCGTTCAAAATATGAATGACTTATCCGTTTAAGAAACGATGTCGAACAACAAGGTTATGCTGGGACAGGCAGTAAATATACGTGAAGTTTTAGCAGGCGCCATCTGGAACTCGATAGCTTATTAATATGGGAATTAACCCTCGCTTTTACTTGACTTAACATTTATTACGTTAAATAAAAATCAAAACAGACACATAAAAGCAACAGCACTTTACGATCACTTTGAAATTTCAACTTTTTGATTTAACATATTAAGCACTTTCGTTTTAAGGAAAACATTTACATCGTTCAGTCAAACGTAATAGTTTAACATTTTTTTAGTGTTATTTCAACAATTTCCAAGATGTTCAGTTAAGAATATTACCGTTGAAACAAGTACATTTTATTTAAGTCAACGCACAAAAAGTTGACATTCAAAAAGTTGTTGACTTAACTATTTCATTTTTCTCAGTGTACATTTAGTCATGTAGCATTAGAATGATATACGAATTTACGTGCTATGTTTGCAGAAATAAACAGTAAACAGTTGTTGAAATTCTTGCTATCGAGTTCCAGATGGCGCCTACTAAACCTTCACGTATATTTACTGCCTGTCCCAGCATAAGTAACCTTGTTGTTCCACACTGAGAAAAATAAACTGTTCAGTCAACCAAAAACACGTTCAGTTAACAGTATTTTTCGTTTACCTATTATCAATCACGCGTGGTCATTGAACCAACAGTCAAAAAATGTTAAATATTTTAGATTGGATCAACTCAATATTTTGTTTGAGGCAAGCATACAATGAAGACATCTTTCTAGTTGCTTTAATGCCCAAGAAGGTTGATACAAGAATTTTAGATTGTTAAAATTGCTAAATATTTTTTTTGTCTGAACACTGTTAGGGAATTAAAATTATATTTTTGATATATTTAAAGTAATTTTTCAGTACGGCTAATAAAAGCGTAGAATCAATTCAATCTAGACTATCGTTTAGGGAAACATCAATTAAATGTTCACCTCTTTGCGATACTGCCAAAGTAAGATAACCCTTCAACCTTTGTTGAGGTGACAAGAGGAGCTGAATAAACCTCAACGAACTTTATAATGTCGGACGCATCGAAATATAAATGACTTATCCGTTTAAGAAACGATGTCGAACAACAAGGTTATGCTGGGACAGGCAGTAAATATACGTGAAGTTCTAGCAGGCGCCATCTGGAGCTCGATAGCTTATTAATATGGGAATTAACCCTCGCTTTTACTTGACTTAACATTTATTACGTTAAATAAAAAATCAAAACAGACACATAAAAGCAACAGCACTTTACGATCATTTTGAAATTTCAACTTTTTGATTTAACATATTAAGCACTTTCGTTTTAAGGAAAACATTTACATCGTTCAGTCAAACGTAATAGTTTAACATTTTTTTAGTGTTACTTCAACAATTTCCAAGATGTTCAGTTAAGAATAATACCGTTGAAACAAGTACATTTTATTTAAGTCAACGCACAAAAAGTTGACATTCAAAAAGTTGTTGACTTAACTATTTCATTTTTCTCAGTGCACATCGTTTCTTAAAGGGATAAGTTATTCTTATTTCGAATGTGTCCGACATAATAAAATTCGTTAAGAGGTTTGTTCAGCTCCTCTTGCCAGTCTTGCTACCTTCACCAAAGGTTGAAGGTTTATCTAAGTTACCTTACTTTGGCAGTATCACAAAGAGGTGAACATTTAATAAAATTGATGTTTCCCGAAATGATAGTCTAGATTGAATTGACTTTATACGCTTTTATTAACCGTACTGAAAAATTACGTTAAATACATAAAAAATATAATTTTAATTCGCTAACAAGGTTCAGACAAATAAAATATTTAGCAATTTTAACAATCTAAAGTTCTTGTATCAATCTTCTTGTGCATTAAAGCAACAAGAAAGATGTCTTCATTGTATGCTTGCCTCAAACAAAATATTGAGTTGTTTCAATCTAAAATATTTAACATTTTTTGACTGTTGGTTCAATGACCACGCGTGATTGCTAATAGGTAAACGAAAAATATTGTTAACTAAACGTGTTTTTGGTTGACTGAACAGTTTATTTTTCTCAGTGTACAATTGTACACTGAGAAAAATGAAATAGTTAAGTCAACAACTTTTTGAATGTCAACTTTTTGTGCGTTGACTTAAATAAAATGTACTTGTTTCAACGGTAATATTCTTAACTGAACATCTTGGAAATTGTTGAAATAACACTAAAAAAATGTTAAACTATTACGTTTGACTGAACGATGTAAATGTTTTCCTTAAAACGAAAGTGCTTAATATGTTAAATCAAAAAGTTGAAATTTCAAAGTGATCGTAAAGTGCTGTTGCTTTTATGTGTCTGTTTTGATTTTTTATTTAACGTAATAAATGTTAAGTCAAGTAAAAGCGAGGGTTAATTCCCATATTAATAGCTATCGAGTTCCAGATGGCGCCTGCTAAAACTTCACGTATATTTACTGCCCTGTCCCAGCATAACCTTGTTGTTCGACATCGTTTCTTAAACGGATAAGTCATTCATATTTTGAACGCGTCCGACATTATAAAAGTTCGTTGAGGTTTTATTCAGCTCCTCTTGTCACCTCAACAAAGGTTGAAGGGTTATCTTACTTTGGCAGTATCGCAAAGAGGTGAACATTTAATTGATGTTTCCCTAAACGATAGTAGAGATTGAATTGACTCTACGCTTTTATTAGCCGTACTGAAAAATTACTTTAAACATATCAAAAATATAATTTTAATTCCCTAACAGCGTTCAGACAAATAAAATATTTAGCAATTTTAACAATCTAAAGTTCTTGTATCAATCTTCTTGGGCATTAAAGCAACTAGAAAGATGTCTTCATTGAATGCTTGCCTCAAAGAAAATATTGAGTTGATTCAATCTAAAATATTTAACATTTTTTGACTGTTGGTTCAATAACCACGCATGATTGCTAATAGGTAAACGAAAAATACTGTTAACTGAACGTGTTTTTGGTTGACTGAACAGTTTATTTTTCTCTGTGTAAAGACAATTAAAGTTAATTAGTGATTGCAGATCCAATCGATGTACGCAGTATTTCGAAATTTGATGGAATGAAGTGTGGAAGTTCCAAATACGAACAGTTCTAGTAGCAAATGGACTGTTAGAAATATTTAATGGGTCCAAACAGCAACCTGCAGAGAATGCAGATGAGATTAGTGCGGAAAACATGGGTGAAAAATAATGCAAAGGCGATGTTTATTTTATCTTCAGTTACTCCATCACAGTTAGAGTATGTTATTCCATGTGTCACAGCTAGTCAATGTGGGATAAATTGTGTGCCATTTATGAGCAGAAAAGTGAATGACAAAATTAAACGAATATCGAATGTCGTCTAGTGATTCAGTGACGTAACATATTGCTAAAAATAGAAAATCTGGCAAGTCGTTTGAAAAACGTCGGAGAGACAACAATTATGGCAAAAATTTTGAGAAGTTAGCCGGGGGATAACATAGATGCTGACAAACAAACCATCGAAAATTTTACATCTCGTCTGGATAAGGAAGAGTTGCGTATGTCTACACCTGATGATATAAATGGAGGATTTTCTACAATGAGCTTTAAGGTCTCATAATGAATCTTCTCAGAAGAAGAACCGGAAGCAGAATCTTCAACTACAGAAGAAAACTATTTGTTTTTATTGTATCAAACCTGGTCATATTGCAAGACAATGCCGGAAGAAACGTCGTGACATAGAAGAGAAATCATCACATTTTAAGAATGAAGAAAAACGAACAAGTTTCAAGAATGACAATGCCTTTGTCATTGAATCAACGGATGCAGCAAATTTTCTTCGTCTCAAAACAAATGATATTTGGTTGTTGGACAGTGGTCATCGAAACACATGACGTATCGACGGGACTGGTTTTCTGAGCTCCATAACACGAGAGGTGAAAAAGTGATACTTGGGGATGGTACAGAATGCAAAAGTTGATGGTCAAGTACAAAAATTTATGGTAGGTAAATATGAATATGGTAGAATAGAAAACCCGCCTTTTGTGCCAAATTTAAATAAAAATTTACTCTGAGTGGGAGCTTGTAGAAATAGGAATTACAAAATTTGTTTCAAGAAAGATGCAGTTGAAATTTATGCTGATACGAAGTTAATTGCAGAAGGTATTCGACAAGAAAACAATCTTTTTCGAATGCTTTTTAAAATTAATTCAACTGAAGTTAATGTACAATGTACATTTTGCTTTGGACATTAAACAATTGCACGAAAGGCTTGGTCATATTGGTATAAAATGTTTACGTGAAATGAGTCAGAAAACTATTGTTAATGTCTTTAAGATTTCTAATGACAGAGATTTTTTCTGTGAGGCATGTCAAATGGGGAAGCAACATCGCTTACCATTTCCTAAAAACACTATAAAACGAGAGGTGAATTCATACACAGTGATGTTGTGGGACCAATGTAGAAAATATCAATAGGTGATTTACGATTCTTTGTTATTTTTAAAAATCACTGTTCTGGTTATAGATCTGTTTATTTCCTGAAACATAAAAATGATGTTTTTGATAGATTTAAAGAATTCTATGCTTCGGTTAAAACCAAGTTTAATCGCTCTATAAAAGTAATTAGATTTATTAATAAACTGAATTTAATAGAAAAATGACTGATTTCCTGAGAACACACGGCGTCAACATAGAAACAACTGCATCTTATACACCTGAGTAGAATGGAAGAGCAGAAAGGGATAATAAAACTATCGTTGAATGTGCTCGCACGATGTTTCAAGCTAGTGGTTTGCCATTGCTATTTTGGGCAGTTCTGGAATCGAACTCTGTCTTCGCAAGTAAAAGATGCAACACCTTACGAGATATGGATGAGTCGAAAACCAGACATAAATCATATTCAGATTTTTGGTGAGATTGTTTTTGTTCATATTCCTAAAATTAAAAGACAAAAGTTTGATGCTAAATCTCAGAAGATGATACTTATTGGTTATCAGGGTGACGAATTATAAATTTAGAGTGCTTCTACACATTAAAAAAATGTAGTTATAACAGAATTTTGTCATTAATCAACTTCTTGAATTGTACATTTTGGTTTATCCTATTTATTAGAAGAAAAGCTGTTTTATTCAAGAAAAATAACTTTGTGATCCTTTGTCTCACACATTCGTGTTTGGTTTTCAATGAATCCCCATGTAATTCTGATTTGAGTTGTTAAATAAATGAAACCGTATATGTCATTAAATCGGCCAAACTGAAGTTGCTCCTGGTCTAAGAAGTTTGGTTCCGGAGGTGCCTTCAAAGAATTGCAAAACCTCCACGATGGTGTACATCGGAAATGCTTTGAGACTGGTGTGTGTATGTATACTTTAGGATTGAAGAAAATTGGTTTTATATTTTTTGAAATCTTTTAGTATTCTTTTGCATTTTCTCTACCTATGTATGTAGAGAACAATGATACTTTTTTCTGATTTGTTTACGCAGAGAATCCTATTCTGCTAATATCTAGATCTTTCTTCGATGTTATATAAAATTTAAAACTAAAAATGTAAATTCAGTGATTATTTATTAATTCGTAGTATATGCAGTGACAAAAGATGTAAAGGACCATAAAATAATCCGAATAGAATGACCTTTTATTTTATTACACTGTGAGTATTTTAGTCTTGCTTATACATATACATAGGTATAGAAATAACTTTTCCTGAAAAAGTAACTTTATCACCTCTACTTTAGCCTGAGTATAAACGTATACATATCAGTATAGCACAATACACCGACTTCGTTGGAATTTCATTTGCATTCTAAAGAATGGAACACCTACTGAGTGAGACGCCGGCGATGCAACACAAATACAACACCCGGAACAGAGCGTATAATAACATGGGGGTAGTTACCCCACAGACGTTACCCTCACAGGCGTTACATTAAATTAATTTAGGGCTCACATTACTATAACATTAAAGCTGGTTAGTTGATATTTAATAAGATTTAAATGAAATAAAATATTTTCGTGTTTTTATTTATAATTTTTGATGTGTGAATATACTTTAAAAAATTAGAATGCGTTTAATATACGTATTTCATGTTACATACCTATCTATCTGTATGTGATATTTGAATGTAAAATACGTATGCATATTTTCATGATGATTTAGTATTTATTTAAGTATTTTTTGGTACGAACTCTGTTTTGAAAACACCAGTTTGTGACCTACATTAATCATTATATGGGATTCTATGACAGAAAATTATTTTTGGAAGGTGCTGCTGACCCATTTAACAGCGGACGTAGATGTTCCAGTTTCGTATACGTATACGTTCCACAAATGTGAGGCTTGTAACACTTTGTAAATGAACACTTTCTTTTGATACTTTTTCTTGCTTGTGGTGATTATTTATACATTAACAATTCTGTTTAATATGTTGAAATATTTACATCCTATAGGTATGCATTAAATAGTTTTTTTTATTGTTTAAATTTTACATGTTTTTATTATTTCGTTTCAGTACTTAGTTTCGGTATTTAAAACTGTTTAATTTACGTAGATTATACAGAATCCCACTTAAATTTCTTCAAAGGGGTTTGTAATAAATACAGTTCATTCTTTTGCAGAAAATGCAAATTAGCTTTCCTTCAATTTAAAAAATAATAATTAGCACGATTTTGCTTTCATTGAATTGCAATATAACTAACTATCAGTTTAAATAATTGCTTAAACATGAGAAGAGAAAATTCATTGTAAATGCACACCTAATTTTCTGAATATTTTAAAACTTATTTATTTTTTGGAGAATCGAATAAAAATATATTAATGTTTTTATTATGTTAGTTCTTTTTATCTCTTTTATTTAATTTCTAAATGAACTTGTGCGTATGTATTTATTTATCTTAAAACAAAAATAAGTTTTATGAACAAGTTACATATTTCATTTGTTTAGTTTCATTATAAAACATTTAATGAATAATAAATGTAATTTCTATTATTTTATTATTCATTAAGTCGCCAATATAAATATCGTTGTTATTATAACAATGTCTTCATAACCGTTTTAGGGACAGTTTAGAAATCGTGTAATTGTTAGATAGCTTCCTGAGGAACCTGTCAAACGACAGCGAAACGTCGAGCGATCGTGCGAATTTTAAACTGTCCGTGAAAAGGTTATGATCACATTGTTGTACAAATTTTCATCATAAAGTCTATTAAAGTATTATTGTATCGTTTACTTAAAAAAAAGACGCTCAAGATCAAATTATTTAAAAAAAAAACTTTAGTTTAGTTTAGATATAAAAATTACAAAATGTAGTAATATACTTTCCTATTAAATGATAAGCAGAGCCTGTTACTAAAAATCTCCCAGTCTGTTTTTGTTTTCTATATGTTTATGATATGTTTTATTTTCAATTGAAAATTCATGTGTTATATACACTGGCATGTACTGAGTTTTAGGCGTGGTTTACCAAGTAAATGAACGCGTACTTAAAATATCGTTTATTTTATAAAACATACAGCGTGTCGCTAAAATCCGTGGACATCGCTTAACCACAGATACCTGGGGCCTATTGCATAAAAGTACAAGTTACAATTGTACAAGTTTACTATTACAGGCACTTGTATTGCACTATGTACCATTACAGGCGTTGTACAAATAATTATTAAAAATGTAAAATATTTTTACAATTTTACAGGTCTAATCGACACATTATTCTCAATTCTACAGTTTTTTGTAAAGGCAAGAAACTCTTGCAAAAGAAGTGACAGTTTCAAAGGTGACAAAGCTAATCTCAAATTGTAAGTTATGGGTTCCAATTCAAAATTCATTTTTATGTACATAATTAAACGATGTACACTTCTATGCAATAAAATGAAGCACTGAATTATTACAGTTTAAAGCGAACGTAAATGAAAAATATAAATTTGTTAGAATAAAATACGAAGCAGGGTCAAATAAAAACCTTAAAAGTGCCCTAAAAACTGTACCTAATGCAACCTTGATTTACACATGACAGATGCATTATTTTTAAAATGTATAAACTATGTACTTAAGCACTACAGTGATTGCAATTCTGGTAGATTTCTGGAGTTGAGACAGTTGAGTCAAAAATTTTATTCATTAATTTATCTTTAATTATAGTCTAGTCGGCATTGTGATTTTTTTGTCATGATTTTAAATTGATTGTATTTGTTTGTACTGTTTTGTTTTTTGACTTGAACATGTTAAATGTTTTAATTTTAAACTGTTATATCTTCAATTCTACTTGACTCTATCCATATCTGCTGCTGATGGGTGACATCAATAAAGTTGTTATTATTATTATTATTGTTATGAGTGTTATTATTATTATTATTATTATTATTATTATTATTATTATTATTATTATTATTATTATTATTATTATTATTATTATTATTATTATAAAATAATTATTGTGCTTAATTTTATTGCACAGACTGTACATATATAATTTTAATTATTGACGTTATTTTTACGTAGCTTTAAATATTCTTGCTTTGCCTTGTTTGTTCCTCGCTCTCTGTTGCTGCAGATCTTCATCTTCATCAGAAGAACTACTCCACATATTCTCTAATGGAATTAAATGGAACTTTGTAGAAAAGTAACACACTTAACGAGGTACGTTCAATGTATATCACAATTTTACTGTTGTGTGTAAAATTGTAATTTGTAAAATCTCTTCGCAAACGCTTGGGAAACGCTTTATTGGAATTTAGAAGTTTGTACTTTTCATTTATGCAACGTCTGTTACACAAATTTTTACAAATTGTAATGAAAAATCACCTGTAACTTGTATCCGTACTTTTATGCAATAGGCCCCAGGGCTCAATATAAGATGAATTAACTCAACTTATCTAAATCCAAAAATGCTTCGTTAAGTCAGTATTCTGCTTCAAGTTGTTAAAAAAATAGTTAATTTTGCTTATAACAAAATAACGCTTGAATTAATTTGGATTATATTTGGTATGAGGATTAATAGTAAGATAAGTCACATTTTCAGAAGGTTTGAGTCATCTATAGACCGTCTATGTACGGTGTTTTTTTTTAAATGCCATAAAGGTTGGCCATGAAAATTAAAACTCATGTCGTAGCTTGGCATCTAACACATGCCAAAACTGACAATTTAAAGTACATGAATGGAGCTAAGACATGAATTTTCTTTTCCACAGCCACCCCTTATGGCATTTAAAAAAAAAACACATAGTAGAAAGTATCCGGAAATTATGAAATTTTTATCAATATATTGCTTAGTATTATAAATATTATACATATTATATTTACGATATGTTTAGGAGCGTAATATTTTGTCAAAATCATATTTTTCAAAGAATCTCATAAGAAAAAGTTGAACGTTAACACTTTTAAACAATCAGAAAAATTAGAGTAATGTGAAAAGTAAAATTGTGTAGAGTAATTGAGAAAAATGAAAACTGATGGAACATAGGGGTGCATAATTAAAGAAAAAGGATTTGTAAAACTATTTCTAAAAAATGTAAGAAAAAATTAATTAACAGCCTAAATTTTACACGCATGAAACACCAAATCTACTCAGGATGCAGTTGATTTGATTTCAGGTTCCCCGAACGTTTAATGTAACTTTCAGGATTAAACTAGTATTATCTTATAGACTTACAAGAAATCGTATTATACTGAGAACTTCAAAATTCCACCTTTTAGTAATTGACTTACAGATCTTACGGTTGCTACAGATATGAGCAGAATCGCTACATTAGTTTAATTTTTAATTATAGTGTACGACAAATAGATGCTTACTACGGCATATCTAACTTATTTTCAGAAAGAGATGTTCTTTAATAATACTCTTTTTATATCTTTGTAACTTTTGATATTTGTTACAGTTTAGTTACAAAATAGAAAAACCTAAGACGCAACAGCGCACTTTTTCAAAAACGAGCTCTTTCCGAAGAAACAAACAATGATGAAAAGTTAATTTTATTCTTGAGAAGTAAAAACCTTAATAAATCTAAGAAATGTTCAATCTCTTCAACTATTCTGCATTGTTCCTAATTTATTTGAGCAGTACCTTGTTTCCTGATCCAAAGAACTGCTGAAATGTTTAAAATACTAGAATACACTTTGCACTTTAGTATGCATGTAACAGTATTTGCTTTCCCTGGTACACTCTAGTAAATTGAAATTCTAAATTAAAACTGTTTGCAAGAAAGCACCCTGCAGTCATTTGGATTTTTCTATTTCTTGAGTGAACCATAACAAGTATCAAATTTTGCAAAGACACAAAAACGTTCACCAATGAATGACTCTTTCTAAAAATAAATTAGTTATCCATATAAAGGCATTTGTTCTTCGTGTATGGGCTACTTATTTCAATAAGAGGCGCTGCAGCCATTTAGATTTTTCTATTTTATGACCAAACCGTGAGAATTATCACAAATTAAAAAGACACGAAAAAGTTTCCTAATGAATGATTCCTTCTAAAACTTTATTGATTAAAGTTATCTTCTTAACCTTAGAAAAGTTATTGCGAAATCTGTATTGTGGTAGCCCTGTTTTTCACAGTAGCTGTCTACTCCAAATTACTAAAAGCATCTGAAAATGTGATTTACCTTCCCGTGGGCACCAAATATCATATAAGTAACCTGGTTCAAGCGTTTTTTTTGTTATAAGAATAATTAACTTTGATTTCAACAACTTTGAAGTATAATACTGACTTAACGAAGCAATTTTAGATATAGGTAAGTTGGGTTAAATCTTATTCCCTCCATGGAATTTAGCGACACGCTGTATAGGTAGTTATTTCTCTCATGTCTCCGCCTTTTTTCAAGTTTCAAAGAAACAATAGGTATGTTGACTTATTAGACGTCTGAATTGATAAGTGGTCGATATAAGTTTTTTTTCTATTTTGCGTTGGTAATAGAGCTATTAACGCACCGAAACGAGTGCTTTAATAGAAAATTTGAGTGCGTTAATGGCATTGGTGTAATTAATTTGTTTAATGTTGGTAGTTGGTAGTACCAAGTAAGAAATAAACATCAAATGTCAAACAATATCAAGAACTTTTATTTAATTTAAACGATCACCACCATGAAATGTGCAATTATTATAAACGTTAACACATTGGATGTGTCTTTAGAATTTATACTGATGTCTGGTATGTTCTGATTTGATACAATAATTTTGTGGAGTGCATTATTACCTTCAACAGTGGTTTTATTATGCGAGGCAGCGAGGCGCAATCAGACTGTGATCCAGTGGAACAGCAGGACAGGTTAGTTTGCTGAAATCCATAATGTTGAGCATTTGTATTTTTTACTTTGCATTTAAAATTGAATTTCCCACTGCCTACTTAAATGATGTTAAATAAATGTCACCAACCATCGCAAAATTCCCTAAATTTTAAAACATCGCTTTTTTCTTTAAAAAGGGGCAAAATAGAAAAAATAGTATAAAATACTCATTACAGAAGGCTTTTCAAGCACTCGTCCGTTCCCTCACTTGCCGCAAGCGGCTCGTGATGGAATTTCGGACTCGTGCTTGAAAGACTGCCTTCTGTAACTTGTGTTTTAATATACTATTTACGGTCCTGCTTATGAGAAATCTGTAACAGATTTATCAGCAGAAAAATTCATTGCTATTTCGAAGATTTGTTTCTCGATTAGGCAAACCATCACCACACGTTTTTTCCAACAATGCTACCAATTTTGTGCGAGCAAGAAAGAAATTACAATTATTACATACATTTCTTATAAAACCAAGTAACAAGTAATGAAGTGATTATTGGATATGCAAAAGAAGGCATTACATGGCATTTCATTCCTCCACGTCCTCCTCATTTTCGAGGGTTATGGAAATCTGGCCTGCAATAAAAATTGTTAAACATCATTTGCTGAGAGTTCTTAGAAATTCAGAATTAGCATATGAGGAATTTCATACCACACTAATGGCCGATTTCTTCACCGCCTTATCTTGAGATTAAATTTATCTCTCACTTAGAATGTGACATACAAATGGCTCTATACTTGCTTCTGTCACATTCTAACTGTCAGATAAATTTAACTTTAAGATAAGGCGGTGAAGAAATCGGCCTTTACGCAAGTTGAAGCAATTGTCAATTCGCCTCCTTTATATTCAATGTCAGCTGATCCAAACGATTTCGAACCATTAACTCCTTCACGTTTTCTCATTGATAAACCATTAGTCTCGGTCCAGATCCAAGCTTTTAAAAGAAGTCTCAACCAACACATTGAATCGATATCTATTTCTTCATCAAATCAACCAGCAATTTTGGAGACGAGACAAAAATATTAAGATTGACGATTTGGTCATCTTAAAAATGAAAGTTCTCTGCCTTGGGCCTGGTCATTGGCTAGAATAGTAGAAGTTCATCCTGACAGTGGAGGAACTATTCGAGTAATCTAAGTGAAGACGCAAAAGGTTTGCTAAAACGTGCCATAACACAAGTGTATGTGTTTCTAGTGCCAGAAAACAATCGAACAATAAACATATTGGGCCCAGTTTAAATTTAAGCCGAAGCTTAAACCTTTAACGACGATTGTTGAAATAAACGTTGCTATGGGTTTAAGCTTCAGTTTCAATTTAAACTGGCATTGTAAAACTGGGCCTCTGTAGATAAAGCAAATTTGCAAATTTAACTATGCACTTCATTTCAGTTTTGCTTGAAATTCAATTTACTATTAATCTTTCATGTATGTACGAGAACGAGTTCCTGATTAGGTAGTTTTTCATTCTAAAGTCAATATGAAATGGTTCAAATACATTCATTGCATTCCCGTAGAAACGAAATCGATGTACATTTACCAATTACCTCTTATGAAGTGAAAGTAATTACTCCACATCCCGTAAAGTTTTGAAGCGAAAAGGCAGACGTTTCACAAAGATATATATGTGATTGTTAATATTTAAGCATTTTTAGATTTTTTTTTATAAAAGTGGCATTTGAAGTAAAGACATTCTTGTAATACATACACCAATTTCAATTTCTGAAGCTTTTGATTTAATTCTATTCTCCAATAATTGTAGACGTGATAGAATAAATCCAAGTTCACATTCGGTAAGAGCACCCCTAAGTACTCCCTACAGACATCTGAGGAATTCAAATAAAGGTGGTAATGTCAATGACATTAAATTTGCAGATCTGTGTTATTAATGAAGCACTTAAAAATAACACTGCCTAATAAAGAATATTTTTCCTATACTAAGTATATTAACAGGGGCGTTTTTTAATAAACTTTATTTTCAAAGGATTGACATATTTTATAAGTATCTTTTATTATTCGACGAATTAATTGCACAATACTTGTGAAAAAGTGTTGATTCCAACATGTTCTTACAAGTCGAGACCTGTCTGTGAACCTCGTCTCGCAGGCTCGTCGCTTTTTTCTTTGAGAACCAATCACAGATTTAACAAACCATTATATTCATATTTAATTTTAATATTTAATAAAAACCTTGATATTTAAAAAGTATTTATTTATTCTGAACCAGACGTGGTAGAAACAAAGTGTTTGCTTTGTGGTTATCAGTTATCAGTAATCATAAACCAATATAGGTACCATTATAAGTTAGGAAAAAAAAACAAAGAAGTGAAATTCGTTCCTAAAGTTGAGTTGTACCAATGTCGTTGTTAACTAATCCCTGATTAAGCAAAGGACTTTATTCGCTTTATTTTATTTAATCTAAAGTCCATGTACCGTTAGGTGTTGGATTGTATTTTACAATTTACATGATACATATTTGCATTAAATCGCAAATACTTTTAATTTTTCTTTTACATGCATTTCTGTCCTGTGCTAATGTTTTTACTTCGTACCAGCAAATTCCACGTTTTTCTGCCGCCTGTCTAACTTGTTCTTCCTATCTCAATCCTGGTCTTCCTACTTTGTTGCTTCCTGGCGTTCTGGTTTCATATATTCCTTTGGCTATTCTATTATCCTTCATTCTATGTAAGTGTCCTAACCAACTTAATTGTGTTTCTTCTATCACATTTTCTATCGGTTTTACTTTCAGGTCACCCATTCTAGAAACCCCTTGTATTTTTCTTAAAAATCTCATCTCCGTAGCTTTTACTTTACTTTTATTTACTTTTGATATACTCCAGGATTCTGAGCCATAGATTAAGGAAGGTCTTACCACTTTCTGATATACCTGGGTTTTAATCTCTGTTAAATAACCTTCCTCCCTTTCCCACTCTCTCTGTGATTTCTTTGTCTACTTTTCCGTCGTATTCTATCATTGTTCCCGGATAATTGTAGCTCTTAACTTGTTCTAGTGTTTGTCCGTTTATTTCTATTTTATGTTCTTTTTCTTTGTTAGCCATTATAATTATTGTTTTGGTCTTGCTTGTATTTATTTCCATCTTTATTAGTTTTAGTTCTCTTTGGTATTCTTCTATATTGTATTAACGTAACACGAAAAAAACACCCTTGATTTCACAAAAGTTTTTCTATTCACTAAATGACTAAATAACTACAGTAGTAGTATACTACTGACAATGTTTGCTTAGCATACGAAATGTACATTTAGTAAATAAAAAACTTTTGTGAAATCAAGGGTGCTTTTTTTTCGTGTTACGTTAATTAATAAAATTTCACAAGTGCTTAGGAAATAACTATTAGTCTTCTATATTGTGTTTCAATTTTTCTTCAGAATCTGCTACAATCTGCTACAATCACCATGTCGTCTGCGAATGCATTTCTTGTATTTGAATGGTCTTCATTCTCTAGGTCCCTACTTTCATACTTTTACATCTCTCTTTGCATTCTCTTATGGCTTCGTCCACCACTATTGAAAATAGCAGTGGACTAAGCACGCATCCTTGTTTCAGTCCAATGTTTGATGTAAATTCATTCGATACATCATTATGTGTTCTTACCTTGTTTATGTTGTTTTTGTATAGGGTTTTAACTATGTATTTCAATCAACTCCTTCTCTACCCCTCTTTTTCTTAAGCAATTCCAGACGTCGTCTCGATTTATCCTATCGAAAGCTTTTTTCAGGTCGATGAAAACAATGTGTACTTCTTTTCCTTTTTTTAAGTAATTTTTCCCCTATTTGTCTCAATGCGAATATTAAATCTTGAGTAGGTACTTCTACCTCTTCTGAAACCGTGTTGCGTCTCTCCTATCGTGTCTTCTAATTTTTCTCTCGGCCTGCATTCTATTATTCTCGTGAAAACTTTTCCTGGTATGCTAGGAAGATTCGTCTATAATTACTGCATTCTCTTGCATTACTTTGTTTATATAATGGAAATATTACAGTCGAACCTCCATAACTCGAATCTCAAGGGACCGGAAAATTACTTCGAGTTATAGAAATTTCGAGTTAGAGAAAGAGATTTCAGTTACACATAATGTACAGGGACACCAGTAAATTTCGACTTACAGAATGTTTCGAGTTATGGAGGTTCGACTGTATATTGGTGTTCCAGTCTTGTGGGATTTCTTTTGTACTAAGGATTTGGTTTAGTAAATCCTTGAACACTTTCTGTGCTTCTTGTTCCATATATTTCATATTTCTGATGTTATCCCATCTTGCCCTGTTGCTTTTCCTAGCTTTAGTTTGCCAATGGCTAGTGCAATTTCCTCCTGTGATATCGGCTGAATAATGCTTCCTTCATCTATTTCTAATTGCATTGCTTTCCGTACTTGGTTATCTTTTTTTGTTTCCATCAGTTCTTCAAAGTATTGCTTCCACCTTTCCATAACTAACTTCTTTTAGTATATTTCCTCTTTTATCGTTTATGTTTAGTAATCTAGGTAGTTTCTTTTGTTTTAGTTCTGGTTTCTGGTTTTCTTTGTATTGTTCCTTTACTTAAACAAAGGAGCAAAT
Source organism: Dorcus hopei (assembly GCA_033060865.1). Taxonomy (NCBI): domain Eukaryota; kingdom Metazoa; phylum Arthropoda; class Insecta; order Coleoptera; family Lucanidae; genus Dorcus; species Dorcus hopei. The sequence continues at coordinate 21,056,277 of CM065420.1, forward strand.
CTCTTTTATTTATCGTCCAACTTGACCACTTTCTCGTTATTTTGGTTGTTTCCTAACTAAGTTATTTGGTCGTGACTTACACCTTCATTAACCTTCATTTTGTTACCAAACTCTGTCCATGTTTGTTTCTTTGCTTCCTTAACTAGTTGTTCAACTTCTCTATTTGTTGATTTGTATAGGTTTTAATCTTCTTCCTGGTATTCGCTTTAATTCGAGATTAATTTTAATCGACGTCGGCGCAATTCGACATAACAAGTCTTCAGCAAAAAATCTCCCTCGAGTTAACCTTGGAAACAAAATACCTGACGTAAATTGAACTATACAGGTGATGTCAAAATATAAATTTAGGTTATGCCAAGGAACTGAATTCAGGTAATTTATAGTCTTTTAAGAACGTAGATATTAATGTCTAAACATCTTTTCGCATTCGCCACTTCCACCAACAAATATGTAGGAGTCGTTCCGACAACTAAAAGTAACGAGCAAAAGCTAGATCTTGTCCTCTTATGAACACTTTGAGGTTAAGCGAATCCATTTTTGACATATAAAAAGTGATTGTGTAACCTACGACATACGATTTTCTTCCAAGGCTAACTCGAGGTACTTTCTTTGTTGAAGACCCGATACTTACTTTTGGTATTTTCATTGGCCCAGTGGTCAGGGTTTTTGTTTTATATTTTGTTTACACTCTGTATAGCATTAATTATTTTGATCGTAGTCTTCATGTATTTATTGTTATTAAGTTAAAAAAAAGTTAGATAATTTTAATTTTTAGTGGAATTTTATATGTATAGGGACTTCTCGGAATTTGTAGTGCGGAATATTTATACTATTGTGTTCGGAGTGGAGTGACCAATTATGTAATCAGAATCGGTAGTTCTACAGAGTCAAGGTTACTCTTTTGTATTAGTAGCGTTCATTGCCACCAGATGCACCAGTAGGTGGATAGCCGACACAGAGCATCAAGATTAGAGACTCAGCGCAGTAGAGGCGCGGCCTAGGCGTGCCTGAAAGAAATAACTCCTCCCACGAGCCAACAAACTCTAAGCATAATATTGCACTCCAAACATATTTGACGTCAGACGTTTTGTTTCGCGTATAGTCGTGTGCCGTTCGGCTGTTCTCGTATACGATTCTCGTACTAGAATAAGAACATCGACATCGGTGTTTAGTCCGTGAATAAAGAGTGCTATCGATTTTGTTCGTGTTTCGGTGGTGTAATAGCGTTACGAAATCGGTTTTTGGTGGATGTGTCCGGGTACACGTTGGATGAATTTAAAGCCGCGAGGATGCGCCGCCCGGAGAAAGCTGCTAGTGCACTCCGTGGCGGCCGATGAACCGCATATGCGAGTGACCGGCTGAGGTATGTTGGTGCACGATTGAGTGCCATGAGCTGCGGGCTTCTGCCTCCCGTGCCGGATCTAATTCCCATATCGCAATTCCAAAAGGCACACTCTCTGAACAACAATCGTCAACGGGAGTGCGCCCCCTGCGAAACCCATAGAGAAGAGGTTATGGGAGAGCAGCGCTCGCGGCGAACAGGGAAACAACCTGCCATCGACCTAATCGATACATCGCGGTCACGTGGTTTGAGCGCCGCCTCGCAAGCGCCGTTCCGGAAAACAAGGCCTGAACGTCATCGTAAATCAGATCGTAAGCGCGAGTACAGAAACGGCCGAAAACGTTCTTCGAGTAAACAAAGAACGCGAACTCGAGTGTCCTCTCCGCAGTGGTCGGTGAATCCACGTGTTAATCCGATTTTCGTGTGGGCGCGTCAAGAAAACAACCACATCGTGGAAGTGAAATGCGAAGATTACGACAAGCGCAACCGAATCCTCTTGACGAAAACCGCACAGGGGTGGCGGGCGATTCCGCGTACCGAAACGTTGGTGCCGACTTTAAGGGAGGCGGATGATAAGAGTCGATGCCGTATGCGCAAGCAACGGAAGACGCACAAGATCAAGCGGAAGTCCACCGGTGTTCAAGTGGATGAGGATATGACGGAGACCGAAACTCAGGAACGGTCTATTTCTCCGATGTGGACTGATCCTGTCAACGTGGAATCTCACCTGCCGTCCCATACGATCCACATACCCCAAAAACGTTCCCCATCGCCGCAAGAATTTGCGCAGCCGGATGAAATTATAAACAGTGCCACGAGTTCTAATATACAGAAACCAGTGATAGGATGTAATATCAATAAAACCAGTGACGTCAGCCCTCTTGACAATTTACTTGCCGTGGCGGAACTGGAATTTAACCATCAACTGCAATCCGGTGAGTGGAACGAAACAGACACTAACACAGAAGACCAAGACAACATTGAAAAACAAAAGCCAAACGACTACATTGATAATATCGAGCAGCTAAACAATTTCATAAACTCATGCACGAACGATGATAACATGAACGACGCGGAACACATCATAGAAAGTTTCAACGACGTTCAATCCAAAACCGACGACTGCGACTATAACGAAGACGACGATAATAACTTAGCCATGGATGACATTCTGAATCGATTAGAGCAGTCGTTGCGAAGTCCGGAGGCGTTAAATTCGGAAATTTTAAACGAATGTGATAATTTAAACTCTGAAGCCACAAACCTTAAAGACGACGAGGTCATTTACGACGAACAGAAAGAAACCAAATTTGAAATCGCCGACGACTACGAAAAGAAAACTGAGGTACCTTACGACCCGAAAATCACCGAGACGATAGTAGAATCATCGTCAGATGACATCGACTCGTCCAGTGATTTAAGAAACAAAATTCAATTCGACGCCGAAGACATCCAACCAACAGATCTGAGCTTGCCAAAAAGGAAAGAAAGTAAACCGTCACCTCCACCACGTCCACCGTCACAAAATTCTGAGACGATACAATCACCACAACCGAGTGGCATACCCGCAGTACCTCAATCGCCGGATATTTTCTCAAATCCCGCCGATAGTAAAACCAAGACGTTATTTCTAGAAACGCTTCTATCAAATTCTTGCCAAAAACCCACAAATAACAACAACAATAACATTCACGTGAACCAACAGAAAGAACCTCTAGATTTGGGCAATTTTAGGAAATCGGCTAGCCCTACGGTGACTTGCTCGGAAGAAGTGAAAAACAAGTCGTGTTTTGATGAAGAACCCTCAATGAAAAAACTGAAAGTCGACGACATCACGTTAAAGAAGCTATTAGACATGAACCCCATGAAAGGTAATATCAATTTCGATAGTAACATAGCATCCAACAACCAAACCCGTAAAGAGGCGTCGAGACTCCTCGAATTATTAACCGCTCCCCATGAATCTGATTCCGTAGCTCAGTTAAGTCAGCTCCTATCGGACAACTCCATAAACATTCCCGATCCTATGTTAGTCCCTAAAGACAGATTAAGTCATATATTATCTTCTCCTGCCCGCGAAATTCCTCGATTGTTAATAGACCGACCAGAACTTCGATTGCCTCAGGCTTTAGCTTATCCCTACTTACTGCAAGATCCCGATATCCTAGTAATAACGTTAGCTCAACTTGAAACCATAATTCAAAAGCAAAGTCAATTTATTCCTTTAAAAGATGCGAAGCAAAACGAGAACAAGCGAGCTGAAATAACGGAGGAAAAGCGATATCAAAAACCCGAAAGCGTGAAAAGGCCCGAACCAAAACAAGAGGCGAAGAACGAAAAACTGACGATGAAAGAACCGCAGAGGAGAACGGGGTACGCGAATGAATTGGTTAAAGATATAGACGCAGCATCGAATGCGGCGTTTAACCAAATGATGTGGTTGCCGTATTTAAACCAATTGGACTTCAGCAACTTCAATAATAATTCAGATTTATTGAAGTTGTTAACTTTTCTGCCCCCGTATTCAACGCATGCTCCAGATATGTCGCTTTTTATGGGCGTCAATAGATACATGCAACCCCCGGCGTTTCCCATGCAACAACCTTTCAATGACACTTTGGAATTTTCTACCTGGCAGGAAGCTATGATGCAAGCGAACATGTTAAGGCCTAATAATCAATATGACATGTGTAGTGGTAACACGAAGAATTTTTATAATAGATACTGTGGGGAAAAGCACGCCTACCAGAAGCAGAATCTTTTCGGCTCCAAACAGAATCACAAGGTTAATAAGATGCACAATCTTTGTCCGAACGTACATCAGAATAATCACAATACCATGATGAATTTGCCGTCCAATTACTATTCGGCGAACAAAACCAATTTGCAAGTACCGCAGTATAACCCAGTTTTGCCGCACGCAAATATGAACGACGTAATGAAAAGCAAAAGTGCGCAGCATTCGATGAAAAACGGTGGAGTGTACAATCAACGGCACGAAGAGAAAAAGCTGAGCCATACGGCGCAAGCCCCGAGGTTGGACCACCAAAGCATTAATAATAATTACAAAATGAATAACAAATCGCATTCTACTTTTCCTCCTCATCAGGAGGCTGTAAATAAAGCGTGTTCGGAAAGCACGAAGCATCACTCAGCCATGCAACCTATCGATCTTTCCGGGTCGTCAACTTCGGGAAGCAAACTCAAGGTCAGGCAGCACCTTATTGATCCTAATCATGCGCAGAAACTTTTGAAACACGACGATATTCCGGAAGTGGGTAGTACGACTGCTAGTATAGAAGAGATGCAGGATGCACAGAAGTTCCTTTGGCACCCATTATTTGGAAAGTAAGTATATATCTATTTTATTTCCGTTAAATTTTTCGAGAAACTACTAAATGAGAAATAATTAGTTACTGAGCTTTCACAGAAAGTAGTTCTTAACAAATAGTAATAACATCATTGTATTTACAAAATTGAGTTCATTATTTGGTCTTTCTCTATTTAACTATTCAATGAAAAACGAGGTAAGTAAATACAAAAAGGGAACTTTTAAATTTTAATTATGGAATTAAGGAGGCGTAATAAGTGTTGTAACGTGACGTAAAAATAATTTTTCTGTCATAAGTCAAAATCACTTTAAATTAAAACATTTTCAGTATCTCTGTAAGAATTTTAACAAAACATTATTTCTTGTGTTATTTGTGAACGTAAGTGAACGTAATTTCAGGTGGTATGGTGAATAATGTTATAATAAGCTAATTGAAAATATTATTTTCGTTTAAAAATATAATAAAACGTGACATTTTTTCTTTGAGGTGCCATACCATAAATGTAAGGTCACCCAAAACTCAGACACTCTCTAGATGCAAAAGTAGTCAAGATGATTCTGGCTTTTTTCTTCAAATTTAACTATTTTTTTTCAAATAATAATAATGAATTACGGAAGATTAATTTCAAATAAGAGTTAAAAGTTGCAACCTTTATTATACTTGTATGAATTTAATTGATTATATAATGATAACTTACTATGTTAACACCTCTGTATGTCTACCTAATGTTTACATCGTTTACTGTTGCTTTGTATACTTCAAATGATGTTGTAATGGAAGAGTTCTTGTAGATAAAGTTGTGTCAGTTTTTCCATCAAAATAATTCTAAAAAATAATTTGAAAGTTGTTTTCGTTCGAACTCTTCAATCGATAAAGTATTTATGCCTCTTGGTTCAAAAGAAAGCATACAATTTACATTTCGTTTCTTTGAATATTATGCGTTCCAAAACTCCCACGTTTGGAGTTGGTGTTGGTTCGATACTGCAGTCATAATCAACTGATCTTATTACTTTATTTCACGTTTTAATACAAGTAAAGACGTACCATGTTCCTTGCTATCTCAAGTCATGACCAACTCCAAACTTGGGAATTTCTGAACACATGATATTTACGTCGAATGAAAAGCAAAAAAAATTAACAAAATAAATCAACATTTTATCTTTTTTTCGGGCAGAAGTACTCTCAAATTTATTTTGTCAACAGAAACCACTTTTTCATTGTGAAATTTACTGTTTCTTCATCATATTAACAAACTAAAGCGGTATGAATAGAGAAAGAAAATAGTGTATTGTAGTACCGCAATTTCAAATGAATTCCTGATGAAAGTAAGATGAGATTTTTTTATAAAGTTGGCGAACACGCAATACAAGAGCGAGAGGCCGAGAGGATAGTTGCCAATAACTGTCAGTGTCATATTATCTGATCCTGACGTCACATAAAAAATGTGTAAAGTAAACGCAAAATTCAGAGAAATACTTAATTAATTCACTTCAACACAGCGTTGCTGAAAATGCTGTCCTTCAGCTTGAATGCACAGACGTACCCTGCGCTTCATATTTCCAAACGCGTTTACCAAGTGTTAGGGAGTTATGTTAGCACAAACATCTCCAATACCCGCATAAAGTTCAGACAGCTGTCAGTGCTACAAACCTTTAGGAGAAAAAAATATAGACATCATAGGTCACTCTGATTAGGAATTTAATTGAATTCACGGTACTTATTATTATTAAATTTTTCTAGGCATTCACTGCGTAGGATTTACAATTACAATGATAAAACTAAACTAAATAATTACATCTGTCTTGTATATGCATAAAATGCATGTTGGCATACATATAGAATCCCTTTCATCATTCTGAAATGATTATTTATTTAGCTTTGCTGATAAGTTAGTTTTATGATTAATTTTATTAAAAACCTTGTTTTCCTTTTGTATTCCATTCAGAAAGACTAGAAAAAGATGTGTTTATTAATTACATTAATTTTTTTTTAAATTAGTTTTAGGGGATTTTGTTGTGCACGTATAATTTCTGGTATTTACGAACCTATGTAATTGTTTATTTATTTTGTAAATTATTCATTGATACGCAAAAAAACTTCAAATTACAATTAATAACTAAATTACATATTATGCTTTGCTAACGAAATCCATTAAATAAATACATGAAATGAAACAATTTAGTTTGTGTTAATGTAAATTGAGGAAAATTATTTCAGACTTATTAATTAACTTTTCGTTTCGATGTTAATTATACATTTGTGAAATTGTTTCACATAAACACATTGGAATAACTTAAGTAAGCACTCAATAATTTCATGGAAGTAAAAATGTAAAAACTAGGTATCGTCAACAGAACTTGATAACTACGGTTGTAAAATGATAATGCTTTGTGTTGTTTATTTTCTTACTACTAACTATTACGTATCAGTAATAAGACACTATCTTTTAAACTTTTGTTCATAAATATTTTTAGTCCTTGTTTTCATTTAAACTTTTTCAATCTTTTAGCGAAGTCATGATTTATGTTTTACGTTTCCTTTACCTACTTATTTTGCTATTGCGAAGAGGTACTTTACTAATCGACATAAATTTTGTTTTTCTAAATAAATACATATTTAAAAAAAAACGTATATAATTTATTTGCTTTCCAAGTATGTATTTTCGACACAATTTAAAAAAAAATCCAAAAATGGACATTTTCGCTCATAACTTTTATAAATTTTTATACTTACGCACCCTAGGTTATTGATTACACTTAATTTTGTGTGATTGGATCAATTATGCAAGAGAAAGATGAATACTTTTCGAATTACTGCAATTTCTTTCCCGCCAAATTTTAAATGACCAGCTAGATATGGTTCAATGGTTGTGTCATTGTGCTGTGAGTTAGTTAATTAAAATGGACGAAGAAGAGTTTATTCTCTCAGAAGGCTGAAGGCTGTCAAGGCAGAGGAAGGCCTCTGTACTCCAAGAAATAAAAAAAAACTGTACGTATTTCAATGCTAACGCGTCTTAAAGTTGAGACATTATTGTGTTACAGTAGTCTAATCCGACATTAATTCAATTTAATAGATCATGGAGTTTTTTGAACGAGAAAAAATCAACGTCCTGTTTTTCATTTAACATAATATTTTCCATGCAAAAGGTCATGCAAAAGAATTATTGAAATAATTAAAGAATCACACTTAAGAAATCGTAGCTCATGGCGGGTATATAAAGCCATAACCTAAATACTAATTAGCCATGTCACGGTACTAACACTATATGGAAGTAACCGCAAAAATAGTAAAGAGACCGAGACAGCACGTTACCTACCTACTTTCAAAGTTACGTTACGTGAAAAGTATTCGCATTCAGGATTATTGTTCTGTAATTAAACGTAATTATAATTAACAACCTTGTCATTTTTCGTATGAACTTATTTTTTTTTAGACCTTCAAGATTATCAGGAATATTTCTTAATGTCTTCAGAAAAAATTATGTATATAACTTGCGATATATTCCTTAGATGAGAAGAGTACATTTTATGATTTTAAATTAAAGTTATTACAAGTACATAGTTGCTGCTACAGATGGTTAGCGTCACTTATGGAATCTAAGTTTATTTCTGCAGTAACAGGTGTACATTTTCTGAATTCCGCTACATGACGTCATGGTAACTGGACACTCAATGAAAAATATTGATAAACCGGAATCAATACTTCTTTCTATCGCACGCCCTAGTTGTTAAGAGAAACAGATACCTTTGCAACTGAAAACAACATATTAAATGAAATACAACATTAGATACGTGTTAGTAGGTACGTAAAACATTTTTTTTTTAATTGCAGCCAGAAAAGTTATGGAAACCCATGGAATTGGACGACAGTCACAGCAACTGGTGAATAACATCGGCAAATGCCTCCAAATACATGGAGGTTACCACCAACAACTCAAAATGCACCTATGGACACATTTACAGGGTTAGACTTTGGTTTTCTTACTAAATAATGTGTGCTTAAATTTATCCGGAGTGTGATCTCTTATTTAATCATTGTTTATTAAAATTTATGTAAATTTTTATGACCACGACAAAGTATTTATCTACAATTAATGTTGTGGTGTGATATCCAGAATCGAAACTCTCTAATACTTGTTAATTTTTTTTTTTAGATTTCCATAGTTGAAAGCGTTGTAAGACGAAATACATATCATAAATTATCTAAACGATAATTCACGTATTTATTAAGACAAATAATTAATTAATACAAAAGAGTACGCGTATGAAAGATAAATATGAAATCGTTAATTAAACCATTCATAAATCATCTATTATTTTTCTCTTCATCAAAGAAAATGAAATGTGTAGACATAATTTATTAACAGTTCATAATTTTCGTTTGTTTATTAGTTTTGGTAATTTGTTATATGTTAAAGCTTTTTTGTTATGTGGAAGTAAATTTTTGTTTATTCATTTATCTTACGTATATTTTAAATAGTGTTAACGTGAGTGCGTGCAATGATTAATTGGCTGTAATGCCATCAGATTAAAAAAAATATTATTTATTACTTGTTAAAATTCTTATTTATTTTTAATTTTTATTTAATCTTCTAATCACTTTTTGGTTCAAATTAGTACATATTTTGTTTTAATGATCTACTTTAAAATTGTTAGTTTCATCTTAATATTCGCGTTGTTTCTTTTTTTTATGAAGCTTTTGTATGTATAAGTATAATTTTAATCGTCATACACAGGGCGTCTCATAAGTACATACGGAAGAGACTAAATGGGTTGGTAGGGGAGATCAAAGTAAAGCTTTTTTCTCAATAAACTTTTAACAAAAACTCAATAGCTAGAAAGTAACAGTAAGTTAAAGTTAAGTAGTAGTAAATCATGTTTTAAAATCTAATTTGGGGTAGCTTTCACAAGAAATATGTTTGCTTATTAATTTCAATGGCAGTCAATAAGTGGCCGCAAAGCTATAAGATATTTAAACTGCTGTAACTTTCTTGTTATTGGGTTTTGGACAAAACCGAATTAAGAAGAAAGCTTTACTTTTTCTCTCCCCTAGTAACCCTTTCAATCTTCTCCATACGTTAAGGGACACCCTGTATATTATTGTTCTTTTACTTCATTTGTTATTTCACCTGTAGATACTTTGTTTTTGTTAATGTTAATGCCACCTTAAACTATCACCTTTTAAGTACAGATGGTACGCGTTTAAATTTGAATGAACTGTGTGCTTTTATTCTTTTCTTGATGTGAGGGTATTCAACGCAAATTGTTTCTGATCCACCGGGAAGAGTGCAATAAAATAATATTTAAAAAAATGTGCAATATCTTGCTCAGTTATATAACACAACTGCGCTTAAATTTTCCACACGATCTTTCACGTAACAATTAAATTTAAATGATTTTCAGATTTATGGGTCGATTCTGCTCACATCTGTAAGGACCGCAAGATCTGTAACTTCATTATAAAAATATGAAATTTTGAAGTTCTCTGGAAGATATGATTTCTCCTAAGTCTCTAGGATTACTCGTAAGTCTCTACGATATTATCTTAGAGACTTACAAGAAATTGTATCATACTGAGAGCTTTAGAATTCTACTTTTCAATAATCGAGGGCTTACAGATTTTACGGAGCCATTAGACTTTAATAAATACTTTACATGAACAAAATTATTTGTTGTAAATTACTGATGAACCAATGACGTTTTGAGAAAATAATTCAACATTAAATCTAAAAGATAGTGTTACATAGGTCGCGTGAATCCTGTTATTATTTTAATAATTACATGTGCTAATGACAATAATAAAATATTTATAAAAGGTTATAAAAATGTTAAATAAAATACCTAATTTAATTGCAACATTATAAACTGGAAAGCTAGAAATTCTGTGATGTGTGTATACTCGTACTGTAATTGTGTTAAGTGACGGTTCTGGATATCGCACTGTATACATTATTGGAGATAGATACAATAAAAATTATGTATACGGACTTGATGATCAGAGAAAACCTCTCAAAGATTTTATTTAGTTTAAAAATGAAGTCAGAATTACGAGCTAGCGAACATTTTCAGATTAGCTAAATGATTTTAAACGCATTTATTAATAACACAGGCTTTCGTTGATATCCTTAGGTTTCTGTTAATTGAAGATGATTTGTTGAAAATCATATTATTAAATTAACATTAAAATAAGTACGACGCTTTTAATAAAAGGTAATTGAGTCTTGTTGGGGAAACGTCTGAAATTCTTCCGGAATGAGACAGACTTCTATTGTTTATTAAAACTACAGGGTGTTCTACAATTCACTTATAATAAAGTTGAACTGAGAGGTGTTTGACGAAACGTTGGCAGGCAGAGGACGATGTTTACTTTCAAAAAGTCACGTTTTTGGTAATATTGAACATTTTCCTCGTTGTACCTAAATTTTAAAATTTTTTAATTAACATTTGGTCATTCCTCTTGATATTTATGCAGCGTGTTACGCAGACTCTTGAGATTGATTTTAGAAAAGTTGTTTTTAAAAATATTTTTGCAGTTATTGTTATTATGTTCCTACTAGTTGCATTTTTTCCAAATCATCTTTGAATTTGTTGGAGTTTTGAAAAACCCACACGACAATGTTATTATTTTTGGTATTAAATAGCGACATAAGATGGTATCCTTTCCCATGATGTGAAAGAGAGTCTACACTACAATTTATTGTCAAGAAACACGACTGGTTTCGTCCCAATTTTGTTTTCAAGACATTTTCAAGTGTAATTGAGAGACAAATTAAAATAAAACGTTTAAACATGACGACGAGGAGGAGCTCATGGTTGCTCATTTAATTTGTCTGTGAATTACACTTGAAAATGTCCTGAAAACAAAAATGGGACGAAACCGGTCGTGTTTTTTCCAATAAGTTGTAGTGTAATTTAATTTAATTAAAATTTTGTCACCACAAATGTCATGGAGTCTTTCATTAATGAAAGGGAGTCATTTGAATGTGACACACTGAGAAAAATGACAAAGAGAAAGGTTCATTTGATCTGATTTTGTTACTGAATAAATTACTGTTACATTACACTACATTTCGTACAAATGTGATAAATCTTTAACTAAGTACAAATATGTTTTCAAGAAGTAAACTTTAATTGTAACTGGTGACCGTTGATAATAGGAATAATTACTTGAAGAGAAAGAGATATTTATTTTACAGGAAGTACCTAACACCTGTTACATAAGTTTTGGGAAAAATTTTAAATGCTCTCTGTGACATAGTAAAACCAATACATCTAGTCAACTATGGCGAAACATGTTGCTAGGGGTTCTGTCAATTTGTTTAACATTTCACATTTTCGTTTGTCATTTGCGAAATGGCGTATAAGCTGTATTTGCGAAAGTCCATCTACTCCGAGCTGTTCAAAATACAATTGGAATACATTTGAGCAGCTCCGGAGTACCTTCCGAGTACAACCGAGTAGCTCGACTGTGAAATTGGAAAGAGCCTCTGGTTGAACAGCTGCCTAGACTTGTTTCGCGGACAAAATATTTCAAAAAGTACCATATATCGGACAATTCGGGAATGCGAAGAGGGAATTCCATGTATAAACCTACCAAAAACAGGCCGTTTACGTGCGTTAACTGAAGTTCAAGTCAACAGACTAGTCAACCGTTCCAGAAACACCATTGGAGTGTCAACCCGCAAGCTTTCCCGTCGTCTCCGTGTTTCAAATGCTACAATTTCTCGTTACATTGCAAGAACAGGCCTAAAATATAGAAAACGCAAGAAATGCCCCAAGTATACTCCCGCACAATTGGCCAGAATCCCTGGTTGTTGCCGAGCTTTGAGATGTCGTCATTTCGCCGACAACCGGATCATAATCATGGACGACGAGAAATATTTTACCTCTGACCATGCAGAACTTCTGCAGGCTTCTATACGGATAATATTGAAGACACTCCTATTAACGTAAGATACAAAAAGGAAGCAAAATTTTGGTGTGGTGCGCCATTTCTGAGGCGGGTATATCTAGGCCATGTAAGAGGCCAGGCAGTGAATGCTGAAGTATACATCCGAAATTGCCTATCAAAATTGATTCTTTTTATTAATCAGCATCACGCTAATGATGATTACATATTTTGGCCTGACCTTGCAACATCACATTATGCCAGAGATACGCTAAACTGGTTAGAAGCCCACCATGTGCCATATGTCCCCAGAAATGATAACCCTCTAAATGTCCTTCAGGCAAGGCCAATTGAAAATTTTTGGGCCCTTTTGGCAAGAATGGTTGGGAAGCCCAAAATGAACAACAATTGCGGCAAAGAATTCTTCAAGAAATTAGAGAAGTAGACTTAGAAATCGTCCAAACCCTGATGCGACATGTAAGATAAAAATTACGTCTTATTGAAGATAGAAGCCCCCTAGCAGCAATATAGCAACCAGGTGTTAAAGTCAGATTTATTAGTGATTGTTATGTTATGTTAACTTAATAAAGTTCTCTTAAATTTAAATAAGACCCTTCTATATTTTTCCCAAAACTTATGTAACAGGTGTTCTTAATTGTAATGTGTAACATTAAAATCTATTGGTGATATGAAAACAACAACATCAATTTTTTTTGTAACATTTTGTAAACAATTTCTTTACAATATAATAGTACTTTCCAAGTATGTAATGCCAAATGAAGTGGTTCAAAATAAATCATTCGTTTAATGTTAAAAGTAATTGCTTTGCCCCATTCATATAAAGACCAGAGAACATTTTTCTCAGTGCACAATTGGCACAGCAATGATTGCAAAAATTTATTTTATACATTATACCTGTACCAAGAAAAATGAAGAAAGTCACAGTTCTGACGTCATCATTGATAACATATTTTAATACTTCCTGTATATTCTGCTTCTCTTTACAAAATTTAAATCCATTTTACATTTTTCGTTTAATTACAGTTGTGAGAATAATTGATAAAATTTTATTTGTAAAGATTTTGTCTTCATTAAAGTATGTCGCAAGTTATCACGTTCGAAATTTACAATAAATCCTGAAAATATTCTTTTAAATATAAAAACAAATTAAAAAATAACAAATAATAGATATGCCTTACGTCACTATAAGAAAATAAAAAAATTAATGGATGAAACGAAAACTATAATTATCTTCTAAATATGGAAACGACATTGAACTTAATGTTAAATTTAGTTTTATTCAGAGCTTTGGTTTCTTACAGTTTTTTGGTAGTTTAAAAACGTCTGCCCTGTACATTAGCAAAATTTATGTCCTTCTTTATGATTCACCCTGTGTAGAAATTGAAATACAAAATTCTACTTACTTGACTTTGTGTTTAAACAAATTGAAGTCAGTAACACAATTTCAATTTAACGAGTAATTTGATTTATTCCAAAATTGTGGCAAATCCTCAATGAATTTACTTCAATTATTTGAAAAGCGCTGGTTAAGTATTTAGGTAAAATGAGTAACTATTTAAAGAAACTAATTTTCGAATCTATGAGAGATTTTATCCCTGTTTTGTTAAGTCTATCTATAATGAAGTGTAACATTTTTCATTCTTTACTGTTGAGAATTAAAGTAAAACGTTCTGCCTAATTACTTGAGTATTAATTATTCCTGCAAGTTAACTGGAATTCGATGGTGAAAATCGAAAAGTGTTACATGCTACAAATACAGAACGTTTCAGGATACCTTTGCCCACTATCTTATGTACATTGTAACTTTCGAGGCATAAGTCATTGTAATTTCGAAACGAAAATTATTAAATAAATAAAGAAACGTTTGTTAATGGGCGGATATTCTGAAACAGTTTGTATTTCATGCACTATGAATATTTCTATATAATACTGTAAATAACTTGCATTTTGAAATTAAGCTAAAGATACGCTCTTTTAAATTAGAAATTAATTTTTTGTAATCGTATTAAAATTTGTTTATGTTTGATAAGCTAAAATTAATAAAATGTGGACAACAACATATCATATTCAGAATAATCAAAGTCGCCCAAAATGCAGCAACGTATTATATAGTAATTTTCATATTAATTATTATCAACATTCAAAATTTGTTAATGTTATTTCTTAAAAATAATGTAACTCACTGATTCAGCCGGTGTATAAGTTACAAACTTTTACGTGGAGAATAGTTTTACGCTTTCCAAGAGATTATCACGTGTCAGTGTATACATTCCGCATTAAATATTTTATAATAATGAAATGTTCCTGCGTGTAAAAATAAAGTAATCTATTATGTTTGATGTATGTATATAAATGTAACTTATTACAAATTAAACTGTTTCCGGTGATAAATGATTTCCCTCTGCGTTTTATTAATGTTAGTACATGTCATTTAAAAATGTTCTTGTACTCCTTTTTATGTTTTTCTTTTCGTTTTTACTGTGCACCTTGTTATCTGTTGTACTGTTGTTTAACATTTTATTACAAATATTTCGTATAGTACAATAATTGTTGTTTTGAAATTAAAAATAAAAATAATAAAAAATTAGATGCTCTAAATTAGAGTCGGAAGACATTGTCTGTAATTTATTCGTTTTGTACATAACTCAGGATCTATTTAAAAAAAAGACGTGAGTTTCTTCCAATGTCTTGCGGAAATTTCGCTTGAAAATATTTAATAATTATTTTGGAAGGCATCGGAGGACACTACTTTTTCTATGAGCTAATGCAATGTATGCTATGTATTAGACTAGAAATTATTAGTTAAATAATAAATTGTAATGCAATCCTCATAGAGAGATATTTAATTTTTTTTTGTTGTAAAACATTTTAACACTGTACCTTTAACAAAACCGGTTATTAATAGATGGATTATCATGCCTAACATCGTCGCTTTTATATGGAGACAAGTACATCTGACGAGAGTTTGTTTTGCTCCAGGTATAAAGAATAATATTTTGCATGACATTTTATTTTAGTATTTATTATTTTTATTAATTAACTACCAGGTCCATTCGACAAGATGTAAATAAATACTAAATATTTAACGATTCCTTTAAAGTACAGCTACACATAATAATACATAGTTGTTCATGTTGTATGGTCCACTCGTGGAGTATAAATATGAAATGTACTACTAAAAGACTGTTTTATGTAAAAGCCTCCCATAAAACTAAGTTAATTCAAAATTAATGCGTTTCCTTCTCAGATCATAAAATAACTGTAATAAATGTTTATGTTCACTTGTTAACCAATGTATAGGAAGCAGATATGTAGTAGGACTTTAAATACCACTAGCGAAAATATCTGCCACAACGAATAGGCATCTACATATACATATAAATACCAAAGATTTATGTAAGCGTCTTCTGAGTTTCATATTTGTAAATATATTTTATTTAGATCACTTTTTTTGTCTTTAATTTCCTTCCATTTAATTAAAAAAATCACTTAGAATTTATCGATTTGACGAAAATAAGAAAGTGGACTAATTAAAAAGAAAATTGTTCTGTAAACTTAAAAAAATTATATAAAAGCACAAAGAAGAAACTTTTTCGGTTTGGGTTATTCATATTTGATTAAAATTAACATTTGCTTTGAGTGATAAAAAAGAAACAAATTCTAAAAGGTAAGTAAAACGTGTAACAATGTGTTCTATATGAGTTCTACATAATTTCGTTTTTAACTTTGTACTTTGAAATCAATAGAAATGTTTCTTTGTCTTCATTTGGGTACGACAAACTTTTATGACAATGGCCTAACTCAAATGAATTTTATTTTAATTTAGTTTTATGTAAAACAATCTCTTTAAATTAAATTAAAAATATATAAAAGAGTGGCATGGCGACAAGCGAAAATGTGAAGTACATAGGGAAATCTTTCAGATACGTCTTCTTGTGCTACAAATACTCGATGAAGTTGCGCTCAAAATAATAGCAGTAGAGCAAATAAAAATCCTTTGTTTATTGAAAGTATTATAACTGCTATCTATATAGGTATATGTTAGCGAAGTTCCTAAAAATCCATTGTGACATCTAAAACTATTTAGTGCCCGTTTAAAAGAGTTTGTGATACAATTTTCATCGGACAAGAACCAGCTTTAATTATAAAACTATTCTATTAGTTAAAAAAGGAACCGAGGAATTCCCGAATTTCGCGTCAAAAGATTCCTTTAAGTTTGGCCAAAGTAATTTGATTTAATTTGTTTTATAGCCCCAACGAAAGGTGTCTGTCTGTATAAATTAAACTAATAATTCTCTTGTCGTCGAAGGGGCTTAGAGCTATTTGCTCAATCGTGAAAACTTTATTATTTTATGACGACACGTCATAACTTAGTACGTATTGCGGTGCAAGTTAATAAAATTGTTTGTTAAATTTTTCTACTTGTGAATTAATTAAATTAAATGACAAAGTCACGCATAAAAATTTAACATAGAGACACTTTTCGTTATTAAATTGTTCATTGAATTTATATCTCAGGGTACCAAATTATATTGCAAAACAAATTTGTTTAAACTGGATTCTAAAGTATACTTGTTCTAATGGTGGTGATTTTAAAATGTCTCTTATTTTTATCACGCTACGTGAAATGTATGGAGGTAAGTAAAAGTCGATTTTAATATTCATACACACAAATTATTTATTAATAGTAACTTATTGTTTATTAACATTTTAAATTATTGATAAATAAATACATAATAGCAAAATTAGTGCAATGTATGGTTAGTACAATTAGAGGTTTAGTGCAAATACACATCAATTTATGTTTTTGGCACCGTTATTCTCTTCGACCTAGGACATGGAAATTTTAATCAAAGAATTTAATTAAAAATGCGATCATAGTCTCCTTTTTCAAGAGCACCCTATGTTTGAAATTGATTCTCATCTGTTGGTAAGTTTTTTTTTTTTATCTGTGGTGGCTGCCCAACGGGGTCCTAAGTCATAGACTTGTCAGGACCTCAGGAGCGGGAGTATATTTGAGTGTGTGTAAAGTGTTCCATGGCTTTGTTACTTCCAACCTTCCAAGGGAAAGCAGTGTCGAATTTTATCCCCAACACTGAAGGGTGCTTGAAGTCGACACCGACCACCCCCGAGAAAAATCCCGAGTACGGTTCGAACCGACGACCATGTGATTGCAAGGCCGGTCCTCTTACCACTGGACCGTTCAGGCGTTCATCATATGGTTTTGATTTTCAAAATCGAAAGAAATTTATCATCAGCGTACTATCATTTACAATGGATTCTAAGAATTTAATCTTTTCCTTCAGGGTAAATGATATTGCAGTTTATCAAATTTCTCGGTTCACGTTAATCCGTACTTTCTCTGTGATATAGCTTTTAAACTCCTCACTTATGAAAAAGCAAAAGAATAGCACTTTACCGGAATTTTAGTAAAAGAACTTCAAATAAACGTTAATTGCGGCCAAAATCAACATGATTCTTATTGAGTTTTCACACAATCAAAATTTATTAAGCTATCTTACAATGTGGTAAATTTCAATCATCAAAGTTTGAAATTTAATTTACAAAATTATTTTTAAATAGGCATTTTTAATCAATCGTATTAATAAATGGAAAATTCTTACATGTCCAGGTCACTACTTTCAATTACAAATATGTTGCTCAGAAGGAGCTCAACATTTGACTGCAAGGTTTTGACTTTAAGTGCTGAGAGCTGAGGTTGAATGCCTGAATTACCCAGAAATCTCCCCTTTTATATACTTTTTAAGGCACAAAAACTTTGTAACCTTAATTATAAAAAAATTAAAAATCCTAAAATGAAAACAATTCAAAATTCTTATACACAAATAATATCAATCTTGTTTCGTAGATTCTAAAAATCAAGTTACATCCTGAAGAGGCACAGTCGAACAGCTTGTATCTTCGAAAGGCGGATTCTGATTTGGTTTTTGAGTTTTACAAGAATACGACGCCTTCCACCGTTCTTCTTGTAGAAGTATGCTCGAGGTTTGCTTCGGATTACCTCTTCTAGCGTCATAGATAAACTTGATATGCCTTCCACGATGCTAGGATCGGCTCGTTCAGGAGTTTCGACCTCGGAGGACAGCATTTCATCCTTGGATGTCTCGGAAGTTGACTCATGTGATTTGAATTTGCTTTCCCAAAATTTCTGAGCATCCTGAAGTACTTCCTGGAATTTATAATTGAACCAGCTTTTGGTTATGGAAGAAATCGTCCGTTCAAGTATGTCGTTTAACATATTCTAATCCGGACAGAAAAATGTTTTAGTTATTTGTGTAAAAATAAAATTATTCTTAATGTTCTGGAATATGTGAAGGTATGTACAGCAATTCTACATCTTTACTTTAAATTACGACCTTAAAATAATAATCTCACCTAATATATACAGGGTGTAAAATTTAAAAATATGAAAATAACCAACAGTATGTTGCGTATGTTGTCAACAGCGTCAACTGTCAAAGGATTTGTTTACAGCTTTGAGATATTTGTAATAAAACAAATTTCATTAATTGCGTCTTATTATCTTTTTTGTAGAAAATCGTAATTTAATGGATCTCAAACGAAATTCACATAAGGGTTGCGCAGTAGGTAACGGAGGATCATAGAACTGCGCGGTTGATTTTCTACAGTGGGGTAAGCTAGTGGGATAAAAAAATCATCTGTCCAATGGTGCCTTTAAAACTGCCCAAAGGGCTCAAATAAAAGAGTTAAACATTTTCAGCTCTGTCGAAAAATCGTGATTTTTTGACGAATCGATCATAAGAAGCGTCTCAGTGACTTCGGTGCTTTCTCGCAAAGGCATTAAGGGAGCACTAAGGGATGAGCTTTCGCCCTTAAAATCGCGCTAGAATTTGCGAAAGGAAAAAATTCACATAAGGGCTGCGCAGTAGGTAACGGAGGGTCATAGGGCTATGCAGTTGATTTTCGACAATGGGTTAAGACAGTGGGATAAAAAAATAACCTATCCAAAGGTGCCCTCAAAAATGTCCTAAGGGCTCAAATTAAAAAGTTAAAAATTTTCGGAGCTGCCAGAAAAATCGTGATCTTATTGATTAATCGAACGCAAGAAGCTTCCCAGTGACGCCATCAAGTTCAAAATTGTTTATTCTCGACTTATGTTAGAAATCAGGAACACTTATATTGTGCTCTTTAAACGAATTCTTAGACGATGTATATTTGGTTCTAAAAAGAACCATTATAATTTAAAAGCATGTTTTTTGAAGTTGGAAATCCCTTCTATCGGTTGCTTGCTATTCAACACTAACTTCTTCAGAGGCTCAACATTAACATACCAGAATCACGATAGTGGTAGGATAAAGAAACCTGCAACAAAATTCATTAGTTCATATGAGACAATATATTAAATTATATCTTAGGTATATTACTTGTAAATGCAATAAAACAATGGTTTTGGTTACTTTCACGATATACAGAAGAACAGAATGCAATGAAACTAAAAAAATTACTTCACAGCCTTCCCTAGACAATGATTAAACCTAAGTTAGAAAAAAATCTTAAGGACCAGTTGTATAAAACGAGTTGACCACTCGATTAAATTAACTGTGTGGTTAAGCAGTATCAAACTCAAACTTTCCTCCAATGATATTGCTTAACCGCACAATTAACTTGATCGAGTGGTTAACTCGTTTTATACAATTGGCCTTAAGTAGCATTAAATCATCTCTAATAATTCATTTTCTGGATTAACCATGAATCTTGTCGATTTGGTAATTTTTTTTATATACGTTATATTTAAATTATTTTATTTAATTACGTTCTCATGGTTCTTCACAAAAGCAAATATGAGCGAGTTGTTTTCAATCATTGTAGTTTTATTTTGGTTAAAGGACTTTAAACGCCTGGCAGTTTCAGTCGTTTTCAATAGAGACTGGTTTTCCTCACTTGTCGCTATACAAACGTAACGTGTCCCTTCACCATCGTAAAGTGGTGTAAACCCGCAGAGGTCACGGTTACCCCTGGCAACACCGCCACGATGCATACGTTTCTCGTTATGTGTCAAATCCTTTCAGCCATACGTGTGCAGTTTATTAATTTAGTACCAGCTCGATTTAATGACCACCTATGTACGGACATAACTGGGTTTTTGTTACGACGACATTTCTTTCAAGATTAAAAAAAAATAATCATGTTTGCTTATTTCTTTGTTGTGAGTAGCAATCGAATCTTGCAACTTTAATTACCATAGTAACAATTATGAATAAAAACGATTTAATAAATGTGGGGAATACCCAAGTTTGGTTTGTTCACTTATTGTTTATTTAGAGCAATTTCCGTCCAATCTAAATGACTATAATATAGTGAAGAACAGGGTTCATTTCGTGCATTCATTTTGTGTTATTTCAGCCGTCCAACAAGAGATAGAATGGTTCGTGTCCCTCAGGACCTCCGGAGAACTCCTGTAAAAAAAGCGTTGAAACGCCAGAAAATAAGGAAGAAAGAAATAAACAAAGGAAATCATGAAGTATTCACGATTGAGCAAAAAAATATAGTTCTATGTCCATTCGATGACAAGAGAATTATTAGTTTTATTTACACCGACATCTTTCCTTGGGGCTATAGAACAAATAAAAAACGAAAAGCTTTGTCTAAAGTAGTCTGACTATCTAAATTTTTGCCTTTCTTTTATTCAATGAAAATACATTTCCTCCAATTTAATTCAATTGAAAAAAGAAAAATATTTCATTGCGACTTCTTGCTTCATCTCTCTTTCTATTGTACCCAGCCACTTCAGTCTTTTGTTCAATACAATCCTGCTATCCATCAATGTCGAGGGTGACATTAAATTAACAAGAACAAACACAATTCTTTTACCTTGACGTCCTCAATAAATTTCATTTCTAATTATGATAATTAAATTCTTTTTGAGTCGAGAAAATGGTTTTTTTATTTGATAGGTATTTTTGATGTACGTACAAAATTCGAAGCGTTCAAAACACAAGCTAACATTTTAAGTGGTCGACCTACTTAAACAATCATTGTTGCAATCATCATCGAATATTAAGTACTTCCATAATAAAACTAGGTCACTTGCGCAAAGCATCGGCCGATCTGCTGAAGTACCTATACTACAAAATGATTTCCATTCATTTTTAATTCTAATTGCTACCGATAAATTATTTCCACGTAATTTCGATTCGTTAATAGTTCATTTCAAAACGGAAATGGAAAAGTAAGTGAATATATTTGCAGGATAAGCGTTTCAGTTATGCTACCTCTCTTGGCAAGGTGCTGAAACTGCAGGAACTTCAGGAGCACTGAAAACGCGACCTAGTGAAAGTTGTATACGAAGTGAAAGAGGTAACTGTAAGTTATTATTTTTTTTTCTATTATATCACAGGTAATAAAGAATCGTGGCAAAAGCACAGGTGGCAGGATAATAATTTTTTTTCATTTTATACTAGAAAAAATAATATTTCAAATATTTTCGAGTTCTACAAAATCTATTCTTCGTCAAAGAGATTTTTAATCGTTTTGTTAAACGAAAATAAAAAGAAGTTCAGGCTTCAATCTTGACGATCGTGATTTTTCAATTTTTTTATTACTTACAGTGACGAAAAACTTGTAACTAATCAATTTGTCCTTCAAAAAAGCAATTTCTATGAAATATAATAGGAAAACCTATTTGTTAAGGGCAAAATATCATAAAAAAGGAATTACTAAAGCTTAAATTAAAACCAACTCAAGTTCCACAAATTAAAACTCCACAAACATCAAAACCTTCTCCAAAGAAAGCGGGGAGCAGTTCAGAACACTCGTCCTTTGGAGATGAGAAACCAGCTCCTAAAGCTGGCCAGGAACTTCCTATCCAAAAAAAGATGATTCCAGTTCGGAGTAACACCTACACCAGCACTTAAACCTTTCGCCCAAGAAGATACGAAGTTTCTTCTTCCGAGGAAGATGTCTCTAGAAAAAAGAAACCAGTGAAAGTGCTACCGATTGCAGGACATCTCAAATTATCCAAAAAAAAAAACGGGAAGACACATCTGAAGATTAGGAAAGCGAAAATCACTTAAGAAGGTAGGGATAGTATCGCCAAAGAAAATTACTCCCCCTTCCTCCAATCAAGACAGTAGCAGCGAAAAAGAGCAGAAACCCAAGCCGAATGGCCGGTCAGTTTAGAAAAACCTGCTGTAGCTAAAAGTAGTTCGGAATATTCGAGTAAAGACGATGCTGCATCGAAAAAGCAGCGGAAGGTGAAGGAACTGTTTTTAATTCCGAAATCTAAGCTTTGTGTCGTTAAAAAAAGAAGAAAGATCAAAAGAGGAAGGCTTCAGAATTGGAAAACGACGAAGAAGAAGCAAGTTCACCACGGAATTTTAACCGCTTTATTATAGGAAAAAATGCGCCAAACCAAAGTTAAGTTTTTTTTTTATGAAACATACTGTATATTATAGTTTATTTCGATTTGCCTCTAAGAGTACATCAATTTATTATAAGGGTATTATGTACTACCTAGACCTATGTGTGTAAGTGTGATGTGTTACTCAACTCCACATACTTTACGTCTGCGATTTTAATACTAAGAGGCAAACATGTTTCAGCAAAGTATCGAAGAACAACCATCCAAAGCAACCTCCGTAGAGCGAATCTCCACAATCTTCACCCTCAAAAACCAAGTCGGCGGATTGGTAAGAGCCCTCCAAGCATTCCAGGATTTGGGCATAAATGTCCTGCACATCGAGTCCCGCCCATCGTTACAAAACGGCGGAGAAACCGACTTCCTGGTCGATGTAGAGACAGACCCGAACAAGTTGGAGTAACTTGGGAGGCTACTGCACCGAGAAGTCCTGACCATGGTGATCGGGACTTTCGGACAACAGCAGTTCCTATCATCAAGCCCCATGTCAGCGACTGCCAGTTTCGGTACGTCAATTAAATTTTAAGCGCTTTTTTTGATGCTTTTTTTAGATTTTGATTACATGCCGTGGTTTCCCAAGAAAATATCCGGCCCAGAACGTGCGGATGTACGGAAGCGAACTCCATGTCGACCATCCTGGATTTAAAGACCCGGTGTGTAAGCAGAGGCGTGAACAGTTTGCCAAAATTGCACTCAGCTACAAACAGTAAGATCAAAATATGTTTTAGATCTCCAACGAATATTTTGATGTCACCTTCTTTAGTACCTCACTTTATGGAGTCTGTCCTCATTTTTGATCGACCTTTCTGAAAATTCTTCATTGGTCATTTAATCCCCCAATTTTAGATCTTCTGCTTGTCCTTTCCAACCCCTCACTCTTTCCCTTGGAATTACTTTCTCTATCGTATCAAAACTATCTTCATCTCTTGATATTTTATGTCCGGCCTTTCTGGACGTTCTTCATTGGTCATTTAGTCCATAGGGTATTTTTTCTTTCGCCATATTAAATCCTCTGCTTTGCTCTGTAAGCATCGCGAGTACGGGATAGGATGGTTTATATTTTGATAAAGTGGCTTTTCGTTTAAAGCCAAATTTTACGACTCCTTGTTACCCAAAACTTTTACAAGCCGAATCGAGACGCAAAAGGCGACTCCTTCGTCAGTAGCGTTTCTGGAATTAGCTAAAAACCATAGCCAGAAGTCGTTCCGTCCGCTCTCTTCGGACTCGGTATGAATTTTGGCCCTTTTTACCCTCAGATTTACTATTTTGGA
Source organism: Dorcus hopei (assembly GCA_033060865.1). Taxonomy (NCBI): domain Eukaryota; kingdom Metazoa; phylum Arthropoda; class Insecta; order Coleoptera; family Lucanidae; genus Dorcus; species Dorcus hopei. Next base: position 21,080,529 of record CM065420.1, read on the forward strand.
ACTGTTGAGTCTTTCTTCTCTGTTTGTTCGATTTACCGATTATTAAAAGGTTCTCTAAATTCTACTTTGAGTATCAAATAAAATTCGGAAGGTTTAACAATTAAAATTATATTAAAGAAAATAGAATTTACATGGGCGAAAATTTAACAAATTTTAAGATCATAAAACAAAAATAATTTGTACGACCAAACACATGAAACTAATTAGGAAACCAAATCGAGTAAACTACTGAGTTAACAAGGTCTTAACATTGTGAACAAAACAAAAATTTGACTTTACTATAAAGAACTTGATAACAAAATTGATAATAAAGAAGCTAAAACATAGGCAATGCACAATATCCTTAAACATATAACAAAACAAAAATACTTCGACAAGAAGGGAGAATGGTGTAATATACTTAGAAAAATGCTGTGTTAATTATTTAACTTTAAGCAATAATGACATTGAGCTTACCGGTGATGAATCTTAAATGATCTTCTCGTATCCGTATTTTAGGGAAATCAATATAGATTTAGATTTACGAGAATTGTTTCGTTAGGAAGCGAATTTATTTTAAAATAACTGACACAAAACTACCCGGAAAAAGTTTGTGCCTTTTCCATTCCGAAACCGATAACAAACTTTAGAAGATTTTAATATTAAATTAAAAATAAAACCGAACTTAGAACAAAACAAAAAGAAATTAAATTAAACCAAAATATCGACGGGAATTAGCGCGGACAAAGCTTAAGAAACCCGGAACTGTCTGTTTTTCACTCCTGACGGTTATTTAAGCCTTCGCCATCACTCCCCGAGAGTCCCGAGACCAAGAAGGGATTTTCTTCAAAGTCAGCAATATTCCCGGAAAACGCGTGGTTAATCCGGGCTTCTCGCAGTCGCTTCTCACGAGATGGCGTACTCATGCGGTCAAGGCCAGAGATGCTGGCCAAACGGCGTTTTTCTCTGCGAATGCTGACTCAACGAGAATGAAAACTTTATCTTCGCAACATAATATCGCCTCTGGTTTGAAAGCACATTCTAGTCTAATAAAAGTGATACGTGTGTCCTGCTCTCTAGTTTCGTCCTGAGATCAAGTAGAGCTTAAAAAATAAATAATTTCGAAATTTCTTTACACATTTTTCGGGTCCTTACAGCTCTTCCAACCCTCACGTATTTCTCTTGGTTTCAGTTTCTCTGTTTCATCATCATATCATCATTGATTCTTTGATATTTTATAATTAACCTCTTTCATTATTCTTCATGAGTTATTTGGTTCATGGGGTATTTTCTCTTCCCCCACTTTAACCCCTTTTGCATACATTTCCTCTTTTGCGTACAGTCCTTTCGTCATTTCGGTGCCTCATTTTCTACGCCTTTTTATATGCGCTAGCGTGTTCTTAATCCTTGATAGGGCCACCATTTTATCATTGGTCTTTCTCAGTTTTCTTCATTCGTTTCATTCCTTTCCTCTTCCTGCCTCTTTTGTCTTTGAATATTTTTCCTTTAATGATTTCTTCTGTATTCTTCGATTACGATTGCCTTTTTGGTTCATTTTCTTTATTTGTTAGGTCTTAGCTATCTTATCCATCCTATCTCTTCTTTCTTTTCATTTATCCCTCATTTCATTGCCAGTCTTTTCCTTTGCCTCACTTTCAATTATTTTTGGTGAGCCTTTCCATAAGTCCTGGCCATCTTATCCTCTCTCTGTCTTCTTCTGCTTGATCCATTCACTATTGCGTCGTCGGGCTCAAGGGAAATGTCAGTCAGCAACGTCGCGTCGTTGAGTCAGAGACATTGGCTGACAATATCATCAGACTGCTATCTGGAGCATGCAAAAAGAAAGACACATCAGTGTAGACATCTGCGGTAATTGTAATCCCCTTCTGCATATACTCAATCCAAATAATGACCTCATCATTCCAAAAAAATGTCGCCGTCAGTTTCACTACAGATGCTTGCGCTTTTTTTTTGTTGGTGGATATCCTTTGTTGGGGGATCCAGTGGAACTCCCACGTTTCACCATTCGTTACAATTTTGGAAAAAAGTCATCCCCAAATTTTCATGCAAAATTGTCAAAACGGATGCTTCGCATATTCCTATTTCATTTATAATAAACGAAACTTTGATTCGTCGATGCATTAACACCATTTATTCAACTTTCATGATTATTTCTTGCCTTCATTGTTCGTCCACGTTTCGGGCCATCTCGAAAGGATTCTCTGCCTCATTTCAACGGCTTTGACCAGAATTTTATTTGAAAATATGATGGAGAATTTTCACCTGACACACCAGTTATACGTTCGCGTACGATTGTTATTTTAATATCATTTGAATTTTAAATCACTCATTTTCGCGCATTTACAGCTTCGCAAGAACCACAAAAATGACACAACTTGACAGATGCTCGACTAAAAGTTGCTGCCTAGGTAGATTTAGGCCCAGTTGTACAATTCCAGCTTAACCTTAATCCAAAGCTTAAACCCTTAACAACGATTACTTTAACAATTGTTGTCATGGGTTTAAGCTTCAGCTTAAGTTTAAACTGGCATTGTATAACTGGGCCTTAAAATGAAATCTACCTCTCATAGATGATTGTTATAATCTCGAGAAGGTTTTTGATAAAATAAACAAATGAATTTATAATAACAGCCTATACAAGGACACGGAAAACGGGAAAACTATGTAAGGATAAGGTATGACTTCGAAAAAGGAAAACTATGTAAGGATAAGGCTTCGAAAAAGTTTGAAGCAACCTAAGGTGTTAGGCAGGGGTGCATACTAAGTTTGATGTTATTGGCACTAGTGCTAGCGGTAAAGGAAGCCTAAAGAGATGCAAAATATCGGACGAGTTTGGTTCTTATTACTTACTAAAGATGGCAAAACATTAAACAAAAATCTGGAAATATACAGAAAAGCGTTGGAAAAAAGAACGTATGGATTAAACAAAATTAATGATCGTGGGAAGGACAAAGAAACAGCATAAAACAGAAATAGGAAGAGAAAGTACGGAACTGCAGTGCGACAAGTAGAGAAATGTAAGTACTTGGAAATGACTGTAATACGTGATGAAAAGCTGAATGAAAAATAAGAGAAATAATATTGTTCAGTTTGATAAAGTGGAAGAAGAAAAAACAGAAAGAAAAAATAAAAGTGATGGAAGTGAGGTATCTAAGACAGATGGAAAGTAAAACTCCAAAATAAGAAATGATAATTTTAGAAAGGAATTGGTTACTTAGCAAGTAGTGGAAGAAAGTGGCTTGGAAATGAAAGAATGAAGGAGAAGAGGATAACGAGAAGAAGACACGAGGCAAGACGGGAAAATAATGAAAAGATGCCTTGACGGTAGTCCCTGATAGGAGAAGTTGGAATGACTTTTAGAAGAAGAGAAACAGAACGACAAACATAACTCCACAAACTTCACATTCCGTAAGGGTAGAAAAGGCAATTATTCTTTTTGAAATCAGAACTTCCGATTCTTTTCTCTTCAATGTGAAGTTAACAGAAGTCTAATCTATTGCTGCTTTCCGATAATAAAGTAGCACTTTGCTGATTAATAAATAATAAATATGTAGTTTTCGTGTTTCACATTTCGTTCACATATGGCGTTAAGAAATGCGATCGCGTTGAAAGCAACTGCATCCTATTTGAAATGGTGAAGGCACGAAACGAAACCCCCAAACACGTGTTATTTCTCTTAATTAGTAATCCTCACGGCGAATTTAATTCGTTGCAATTACTTTCCAGTTTGGGAATGCATGTCCGTGAAATGCTTGGCTATTTTGAATAAATAGTCGCAGAAGTGTAATTATTCCCAACAATCCGACCAATTAAATACCCGCGTTAAAAACCGTACGTTTCTGAAATAAGCTGCTACATCATTCTGTAAATTAATGGGTCGATATGCAAATTTTTATTAAGCTGAGTTTCTCCCCTTTCTCAACTTGCACAAACAATAGATTCCGTTTAGATCGAAGCTTTTGTTAGTGCAAATTGGTTTTCGATAACTATATGAACATATCCCATATTATTTGAAAAATAAAATCTATTTAAATACTTACACTTGACGCTTCGCGAATTGGTTTGTTGAACAATCCAGTTCACGAATCGTCAATTATTTAATTTTAACGACATATATTTTCTCTTCACTCTTTTTTGAATATATTATGTACAACATAGAGCAATTCTAAATCAGACTTCCCTTCATCTTATGTATTGAAATTTCCTTTGTAAGTTCTCCCCGAACACTTTCGACTTGTATCCCCCCATACAAACTGCCTTAATTACAATCTGAATTTGCATTATAGATTAAGTGAGCATATTTCACTTCACATTAGAGGAATATACACTTTCTTAACTTTTACGTTCGATGCATGGCGGCGTATTTAATTTAACGCCAGAGCGAACCCCTTGCGAAACCCTAGCCCTCGACTTAGTGAAATACGTGGTGTACGAATTAATTTCGATAATGCATTATTGGCAGCATATTTTGATAGTGATAAATGGAACTATATCATGACAGGGTAGTTATAAGCCGCTTTTAGAGCGGAGCACAGCTTTTCATAAAGTTATTGGATTTGAGGAACGTAATTAACAACACACCCTTCTTCATTACTTGCACTTCTTATCGGTTATTATTATTATTGGAAATTGTGTTTGCCGGTCAAGGTCATTTTATTTAACAAATTACTTGAGGAAAACTATTAGGAAAAGCAATAATATTTCACTTTTGAACGTTAATGAAAGAGACACCTCTCATTTGAAGTGTTAAAAGTAGTTAATATAAAATTTGTTACTGAAGTAAGTGAAATTTGAATTAATTTAAATAATTTACATTTAGATATCCGTAGCGCAAACGTTCCGTTCAATTTAACTAAGAAAAAAAAAACTGGAGCGCCATTCGTAAGAATATGTAATTACCATATGCAAAAGCTGTGTTTTTGTTGCAAGAGGGCGCTGAACTCGGTCTTCCGCTTGCAAGCTTTGCGAGCTAAGTGCTCAGGAAAACGGAAGCGAGGATGTTTCTGAGTTATAAGTCTTCATTTTGCATGCACGTACTTAAAATTCACGTGCTAAGTAACTGTGGGATGTTCTCTATATTTTTTTCACGTTGACAACATGCTTTTCCTTACGAAATAATAAATAGGGTCCCAATTCCGTTATTCATCGAAGGATCGCCATTAGAGAAAGGGCAAGTTCTGCTCTAAAAATTAAAAGCGTAATGTTTACTTGCAATGCATTTTTCTAGCATGAATAAACAAGATGCGGCATACTCTCATTTAGAAACAATAATACTCTAGCAGTTGTAACTAATATATGGGCCTGTTCAGAACAATTTGTTTTTAAGTACAAAATCAATAAATTTTAGAATTATTAAACTGAGTCATATTTAAATGAATTTTGACAAAAAAGTATCTATTATAATAGAAATTATTTGACACGTGTCATTCTGAAAAGAAAAAAGGAAAACCCGTTCGATACAGAATGATTTTTTAGGCCCAAAATCAATAGTTTTTATAATCATTAAAATTAGTTATAATTAAACAAATTCTTGAAAATAAATATCTCTTGTAATAAAAATTATTTAACACATACAAATTTTCGGGATGTGTCATTCAGAAAGAAAAAAGGCAGGTAACTTTTTAGAATTACAAAAATTGTTAGATACAAGATGATTTTTAGATGTAAAATCTATCTCAAAATCTTCTAAGCGGACACTAAATCGCGCAACTACACTTTACGTTTCGCAGTCGTTCGACTGCTTCGTCAGAAGTGAAAATTATGTTGTCAAAATAAACAAGGTTGTCAACGGAAACTGAAAAAGTAACTTGATTTTTTTTTATGTATATTATATTTATTTTTTAATCTAAAAATAATTTGAACATTACAAATGTTAAAAAATTGACAGATCTATGTTCTATTTAAGGAATCGAGAAAACTACAAAATGTATCGTTTAAATTTGCAAAATCAGTACGTTTATTAATAGAATTCGACGACATTTTTATTTTACACATTTCAATAAAACGTCTTTTGAAAATATTAGACTCGTAATATAAAATGTTAGTATTTTCAAAATCAAAATTATGGTCATTTTCTAATGAATGTTCTACAAGCATTGAATGATTTTGATTATTTTTTTGGATATGATATTTATGTTGGTCTAGACGTTTTTAAATTTTGGCTTGTTTCTCCAATATAACATGAATTACAATTGAAACATTTAATTTCATAAACTACGTTTGGCTGTTTTAATTTTGGTGTTTTGGTTTTAAATTTGAGAAAATACTATTTAAATTATTTACAGATTTGCTAGCTAAAATTAAATTGTGTTTTGAATATGTGTTTAAATGTGTCATATAGTGGTTCAATGTAGGGTAATGATATGTATTTTTGTTTGAAGTTTGTTTATTGTTATTGTGGATTTTGAATTTTGTAAATATTTAACACGATTTTTATTACTGATTCTATAAGATTTATTGGATAAAATTTTGAACAAGAGTCTTTTTTATTAAATTTAAATTATCGTAAATGAAAAGTTTATCTGAAAGTAAAACAGCTCGATCTGTTAAAGAAATAATTGTTGCAATTTTATAGTTTTTAGAAGTATACGAATGAAAATTAATATATCTACCTGACCACGTAGGTTTATGAAACCAATTTGTTATTAATTTGTTATTACGTCTGATGATATTTACATCTAGAAAACTTAGTGAATTGTTAATTTCTTTTTCTACTGTAAATTGTAATCTATTATGAAAAGAGTTACAATTACAATTTACAGTAGAAAAAGAAATTAACAATTCACTAAGTTTTCTAGATGTAAATATCATCAGACGTAATAACAAATTAATAACAAATTGGTTTCATAAACCTACGTGGTCAGGTAGATATATTAATTTTCATTCGTATACTTCTAAAAACTATAAAATTGCAACAATTATTTCTTTAACAGATCGAGCTGTTTTACTTTCAGATAAACTTTTCATTTACGATAATTTAAATTTAATAAAAAAGACTCTTGTTCAAAATTCTTATCCAATAAATCTTATAGAATCAGTATAAAAATCGTGTTAAATATTTACAAAATTCAAAATCCACAATAATAAACAAACTTCAAACAAAAAATACATATCATTATCATTGAACCACTATATGACACATTTAAACACATATTAAAACACAATTTAATTTTAGCTAGCAAATCTGTAAATAATTTAAATAGTATTTTCTCAAATTTAAAACCAAAACACCAAACTTAAAACCGCAAAACGTAGTTTATGAAATTAATTGTTTCTATTGTAATTCATGTTATATTGGAGAAACAAGCCAAAATTTAAAATTACGTCTAGACCAACATAAATATCATATCCAAAAAAATAATCAAAATCATTCAATGCTTGTAGAACATTCATTAGAAAATGACCATAATTTTGATTTTGAAAATACTAACATTTTATATTACGAGTCTAATATTTTCAAAAGACGTTTTATTGAAATGTGTAAAATAAAAATGTCGTCGAATTCTATTAATAAACGTACTGATTTTGCAAATTTAAACGATACATTTTGTAGTTTTCTCGATTCCTTAAATAGAACATAGATCTGTCAATTTTTTTAACATTTGTAATGTTCAAATTATTTTTAGATTAAAAAATAAATATAATATACATAAAAAAAAAAATCAAGTTACTTTTTCAGTTTCCGTTGACAACCTTGTTTATTTTGACAACATAATTTTCACTTCTGACGAAGCAGTCGAACGACTGCGAAACGTAAAGTGTAGTTGCGCGATTTAGTGTCCGCTTAGAAGATTTTGTGATACAAATTTCATCGGACAAGAACCAACTGTAAATGTAAAATCTATCGATTCCATAATTATATAACTGTTTTTAAAGTATATTTAAAAAGTTACAATTTCAAGGCATTGCAGCCTGTTTGTATTAAAAAATTAATTAACTGAAAGGAGAACACACAGTTCACTAAAGTGTCCCAGAAAGGGACTAGTGCTCTGCGTATCAAAGTTATTTCATTACCAGCTAAATAATAAATTAGGTTCGTTTCTTTTCGATTTAGAGTTTAGAAAGGAAGTATTTAATAATGTAACAAACACAGACACAAAACAAACAGATGTCATTGTGAAAGACCAACAGAAAAAATGTAAAACTATAACATGGCGAATTCGTAACAAGTCAAGTTCTTCTTCTTCATCAAGATTTAATTCAAACTTCTCATTATTTACTTTATAATGAACTGTAGATACACCTTCCTCCTTTAAATTTATAGTTAGGTATATAATTAACAAACGCAGGCTTGCAATCTTCTCTGTATTTGAGACCAGCAACTATTCTGATTGCCTTCCTCTGAAGCCCAAATACACGTAGAATCGAACTAGGATGTCCTCAAGCTAATAATGCGTAAGTGATTCTGGATTGAATCAAGGCATGGTATACTGTGAGCAAAACCGTCTCCGAAGTAATTTGGGCAAGATTGCGAAGGAGGTATATATTTGACGCAATTTTACTTGCCAAGTAGTTTTTGGTGTTCGTCCCATGAAAGTTTAGGATCCAGATACAAGCCCAAAAATTTTATTTTCTCCGGATTTTGTGATTCCTCAATATTTCTCAGTGATATAAACATTAATTCTGATTTACTTTCATTGAGTTTCAGCTTATTAGCAATAAACCATGTTTCTAGATTCAATCGGGCAGTCTCTATTTTAGCAAAAAGTTCTTGTAAATCTTGATTTGTACATACTGCTGTTGTATCATCTGCGAAAAGAATCAGATCTACGTCAGGAACTCCACGTGGTAGATCATTAACGTAGAATAGGAACAATAACGTGCCCAGCACTGATTCTTGTGGGACTCCATATCGTATATCCATCATATGTGACTGCTCTCCGTTTAGTGTTACCACCTGTTTTCTGTCATGCAAGTAAGAAGTTATAAGTTTTAAGGAATTTTCTTTGAACCCATAAAAGTCTAATTTTCTTATCAGGATGTCGACGCAATCAAATGCACGTGTTAAGTCACAGTAGAGCGTTGCTGCGTGATGTCCCTTAGTGAAGGCATCGTTAACTAAGCTCATTGATTGCATCAGTTGTAGAGAAGCTTTTTCTGAAGCCACACTGGGTTGCAGTAAATACTTCCTGTTCTTCCAGATGGGTGCATATCATTTTCTTCAGCGCCTTTTCAAAAATTTTTGACCATATGGGAGTAATAGAAATCGGACGATAGTTTGTAGGTTCGTCAATAGATCCGCTTCTGTACACAGGTATGACACGAGTCACTTTCAGTGCTTCCGGATAGACTCCTTCATGTATGCATTGATTATAGAGTTTAGTCAATGGTGATATTATATATAATAATATATATCCTTCGAGTTCTTATTCTTTAATGCGAAAATTAAGTCCCTCAGTTCGTTAATAGTTACTTCCTCAAATTTAAGATTAGTTTCCACATGATTTAAAGTGGATAAGTAACTAATGCTGTTCTGTTTGCTATTTGGAAGACCTTCTATTATATTTCTGGCTACCCCGGCAAAGAATTCATTGAACTCATCAGAAGTTACATTGGGGTGATGTTCCGTCTTTTTTGTAGACTTATGTTCCGTAACTATCCTCCATAGAGCCTTGGGAGTACAATTTGAGCTGTTTATATACTCATCGTGCGCCTTTTTCTTTGCTTCCATTAATTTTTGACGATACATCTTGCGGTAATATCTCAATATATCGACCACTTCTTGTCCTTGTTTTAAAGCTTCATATAAAAAAGATGTACATTCTCTTAATTGCCGCAGTTCATTATTAAACCAATGTAACTTTAATCTTTCCTGATTTTTAGCAACTTTTGTTTTTTCTGGAAATGCGTTCTGCATGGCTAACTCAACAATATCAAATTTTTTATTAATGTCGATTGTAGTGTCACCGACGAAGGTCCAATCCACTTGTTGAATTAAGCTATGCAAAGTAAACATGCCATCGCTGGTAATTGGTCGAAAAGTAATTATTTTAGGAGGAGATGTCATTACAGAGGCATTGTAAGTCATTAATACAGCCCGATGGTCTGATAAGGATGTGTTCAAAATAGATGCGGAATAATTTCTTTTATCGGCATTGGTCAATATGTTATCAATACAGTAAATTCCAGTAAATTTGATATATTATTGCTTATTTGGTATATTATTGCTGCTTACGTCATTATCTTTAACATTTCCATCAGCATTGTTTTGAAATTCTGAATCTGGGTGGTATGCATAAAACGAAGTAGATGCTAATACTTCTCAAATTAGTATATTCTTCGAAGTATCTTCTATTACGTAAAGTACCTACTGCAGCTCTGAAGCAAATACTACGAAAGCAAAGTTTATACTATAGCACATAGTAAATACTACTGCAGTGTAGTATTTACTATGTGCTATAGTATAAACTTTGCTTTCGTAGTATATGCTTGAGAGCTGCAGTAGGTACTTTATGTAATAGAAGATACTTCGAAGAATATACTAATTTGAGAAGTATTAGCATCTACTAATAATCTAAGAATCTGAGGCTCTGAAGTAGATACTAGAAGCGAAGTAAAAACTTCTATGTGCTCTTGTGCTCTAGTATCTACTAGGTCGCATAGTAAACACTACGTTACTATAGTAGGTACTTCACTTCACTTTCGATGTAGGTGCTTGAAGTATTAACATGTACTTCGCTTTATGCATACCACCCACTATGTCTTCATCGGTATTTCCACCATCATTGTTTTGGAGACTATAAATATCATCCTCATTTTGTAATCTCTCTCTACAATTTCAAGTGGAAGATCTGAATCATTCAAGCCATTAATAAGTGGAGTGCCAAACATAGCTTTATACGGAGGCATCCAGGCCTCTGTGAGATGATCTATTTTTTTTTAATTTCATAAATCTTAACCCTTCCGGTTCCGACTATTTGGATGTGTGGTTTTCTCGTATTTTCTTGGATTCAAGTAACTAAAATATCCTGTACAACCTCAATCAAAAGTAATGAAACTTTTAAAACCGAAACGCTGTAGTCAGAGTGCAACGATGCTGAGTTAGAGAGAGTGCAACGTGTTGTGGGGTTCCGAAGGACTTCGGAAACATTCGTTTGCCGTAAGACTTCATCTCACTCGGTATCTTCTCTCTCTGACTACAGCATTTCGGTTTTGAGCGTTTCATTACTTTTGATTGAGGTTGTACATGTTGATTTGTTCTCTCAATTGATCCCTGGCTTTGTGAATGCCGTGGCTTACCGTGAATTATTTTCGCCTGAATCATATCGCTAAACACTATTTATTCATTGCTTCATTCACAAACTCCCTGTCCTTGTTACTATGAAGTAAGCAAGGTACCCCGACAATACAGAAAGTATCCATCAAGTTATAGGGAACTTCATCTGCCCTCTTAGTTTTTAGGGCTTTTAGGAACACAAATTTTGTTAGGTGACCTTGGTAATTCATGATAAATTTATAGGGCCCATCTGGTTCTGTTTGCATATCAATTAAATCAATTTGTCCCCTTATATTAAACCCTTTCTGTTCTTTTTTGTTTTTTTAATTGGCACATGGCCATTGCCATCTTAATAAAATACCAGGCCATCAGCTGCACTTGTTTTTTAAATGTGGCGTCACGGTAAAGGTGTTACTAACAAGTTAACTTAAAAGCTTTTATATTTATAAACGGAAGTGTTTCATAAACTATAAACTGTAAAGGTATTTTATAATTATTATTTAAAACAGGGCAAAACAGGGCAATAGTAATTATAGATTTTACACTTAAAAATAATTTTATATCTAACGATTTTTGTATTCTAAAAAGGTACCTACCTTTTTCTTTCTGAATCCCAAAAATTTGGATGTGTGAAATAATTTTTATTACAACAAATATTTATTTTCAAGAATTCGTTTAATTATGACTAATTTTAATGATTATAGAAACTACTGATTTTGGTCCTAAAAGGCATACTGTATCGAACGGGTTTTCCTTTTTCTTTTCAGGATGACACATCTCAACAATTGGACGTGTCAAATAATTTTTATTATAACAGATACTTTCATTTAAATAAGACTCGTGTTAATCGTTCTAAAATTTATTGACTTTGTACTAGGGATGCTCAAAACAGTTAAGTGAATCGATTCAATTGAATCGATTGTGTGGAATCGATTCAGACGAATCGATTCAATTTAAACACTTAGAATCGATTCGATTCAATATATATATTACCAATTTCTATTCTTGAAATTAAAACTTATGTCGCAGCATCATATTTTATGGTTCCATTGCAGTGTTTACAACGAACAGATTTGCTGTTATCAGAAATAAAATGCTTCCACACTTCACTTGTTTTAGGAGGCATTGTTTTACACTCACACTCAAATACAAAATATGTACTGTGAAAGGTATTACTGGAGTAATGGTCAAAGGAATTTCTGTAATTTGAAGTGTTTTGTTTTATGCCGCGGACTTTCCCTACCCACAATTTTATCATTTTGAGTTATTGGCTGCCGGTAACATATAGATGGCGTGATGATAAAAAATTGGTTGTATGTTCACACCTTTCCGATTCGATTCTTGAATCGATTCAACTATAAATCGATTCGATTCTGAACATCCCTACTTTGTACTTAAAAATCAAATTGTTCTGAACATAGTAACGTGTTGTATGTAAATTTGTAAACAAAAGAGAAACCATGCATAGTTATTTATTTTATTAGTTTGTACAATGAAACGCTATTACTTCCGTTTGATTCATTACAAGAAATGAAAGCAAGAAGTGAATTGTATTAAGTAAAATTAACAAACAATACATATTTTTTTATAGATATTATCGAGTTCTAAAATGATACTCTGGCACTCGTTCCTCTCGTTACACATTTCTATGCAGTGAACGTGTTACAATTACAATTTCATTGATGTATGTATAATATGAAAAGAAGTGGTCTCAAAGTTGTACTTTGTGGAATACCAAACACCACGCTTCTTATAATTTCATTGTAAGTTACGCGTGCGTTCCTTTAGTAAAGTAATCAGAGTGCGAGAGATAAATAGCGTAAAATGTTGTGTTATTATTAAGAAAATTGCACATTAATGACATAGCGGAAGTAAATACGAACGAAATTGCTATTCCGTTCACAGCTTTTCAAGGTCAGTCCAGGCATTCTTTTGTATTACTTTTAGTTTGCACCCCCGCGACGTGTGCTGGTCGCGTGTGTGTTGCAAGCAAGGGGAGGCGTCAGAATCACAAGTAGGCCGCACTGTAGCTTAGCCGCTTTCTTGGAGCAGTCGTTTCGCCATAACGCGGCGCTAGCGTCGCATTTCGGCGCCCCCAAGTGAATACAAGACGTCCGTGTCGCTGAAACGTTGCATTTCGGCACTTAATTTTGGCGTGTGTGCACAAGTATTTTTTTTATGAACGTGGTGAAGTTCGGACTTGAGCTTTTGCTTCGAAAAAAATTTTCTTCTGTCCATTATTTGACGTACCGTCATTTTTCTTTATTGTTGTTATTGTGCGCCGACCTATAATATGACTATTGTTGATGCAGAAATTTTTTTGCTGAACTTCGAATAGAAGTCGAAAGAAGGTGAGTTAATAATAATAATTATTATTATGCACAATTTTAGACATTTTGCTTATTAAAAAAACTGCAAATCTCGTATTTAATTAAAAATATTTTATATAATAAAATCGAACGATTTTTCACAAGTATATAAAGTACGCACGTTGTAAATTATTATTCTATTTCACTTCATAAAACAATGCAATAAACTTTGGCAAATTGTTGTAAAGTTATACACCTTCTTAGTATGTACGAGTATAGCAGTAAAAAAATTTGTTTTGAATGCAGGCCTTAATTTATTTACATTTTATGAAAACCGGTAGGATTTACAGTATTCCATTCTTATGGCAGGGCAATAGTGATTACTGTAACTTGCCCTGCCATAAAAACCAATTTAAAAGTGGAATACTGCATCCAAAAATGAAATTCTGTCTAATACGAACTTTTTAAATCACTGCTCTTCTTTATTTAATAAAACAATGATCTTCAACAAGCTTTTCCATATTGAAAGGTTCATCCTAATAAAATGCAAGAGTCCAAAATCACACTTTAGTTCGTATTATAGTGTGACCCTGTATGCATACCGATCGTTTCACTGAAACTTGAAAAACGACACAGATACATAGGACAGGATATATTAGGTTTGCTCCAGCAACAGTTCCTGACTAGTTCGAAACCGTCCAAGTATGCATCCATCAAAGTGGTACATTTGATGGCGCTCTTAAAATCGATCATTACTTCACTGAGCAACTGATTCTGGCGGTTCCGAACCAGTCAGAAACTGCTGCTAGAACAAAGCTATTATAAAACAAACCGTTCGCTTGATTTACTTCGCTGTATATTCTGAATACAAGGTTCATATAAAAATGAAAGGATTTAAGACAAGCAAAACACGCGCATAGGTTTTCAATTTAAAATGAAACATATGGTATGTATTCCGTATCACGTTCTCGCATGGAACTGCCTAGTGCCGTACTGTGAGAGAAAATATGTTTTGGGGCCAATTTAAGCATAAAATATGTATAACTAGATATAGGTATACAAGTCAACAATTCATTTACATATGTGACAAGATATACAGTGTCATTCAGAAAGTCCGTAATATATGGAAGACCTGAAGTTTGCTTACTACACCTATTATACTTATCGTACCTTTCTTAGAAAAGTCTTTGTGCTTCTACCGGGAAGAACGTGTCAAAATTAAATAAGTTTTTGATATTAATAACATTTTCATTTCAAGACACCTTCACGTGCTTTGCTTCTAATTGTATCCTGCACGAAGTAATAAACACACAGTGACAACAAACTCCAAGAGAATTTTCAATTAAGGAATGTATGTGTGTGTGTAATATTATACTAATTTCAATGTAAAGAAAGTTCAGCTGCGGACGTTCTCTTGAAACGTTTATTTCTGCCACGAATTTATGTTCAGTTGTTGAAATAATGTGCACATTTAGGTTAGTGGTGGAACTATTTAATTTTATGCATTTTTTGTTTGTTTGTTACTTTTTTCATAGTAATAATAAATGACAGGGGCGAAAACGCAGTTTTTTCCTTGAACATTCCTCTTGTGTACCGTGGTGCTCACTTAAAGCGATACTCTTGCAAATCTCGTCCTTAAAAGAGGGAGCAGCAAGCATTTAAAAATACTTACCTCGGATCTGGTCCGTTGTACTTTTAATGTTGTAGAAATTGATATTGATGAATAAATAATAAATATTCGCAAATAAAATAAATAATTTATACATATTTATACGTATTGATACATATTTTTAAATAATCGAACGATGTAAAACCACAAAATATATATTTACGTGTACGTTTATTATGTTTTTAATTTAAGAACTAGAAACGCGATTTATTTTTGGTGAAATGTTTAATCTTCATTGGTTTAACACAAGAACAAGAAAATTAGGGAAAACTGTAACTAAACACCATTAACGAGTGTTGTCAGTCGACAAAAGTCTGAACGTTCAGCTAAAATAATCACTTTAAAATGTCTCTGGCTAGAGGCAGACAATAATTCACTGAAAACGAATGCCGAAAAATCTATTGGATCTATTGGATTTGGCAACACTGGTTTTAGTATCAAAAGACCGTTAAAATAACAAAAGAAAACTACAGTGTTGCGCAGAGATACTTGGGTCCCCGATACTTTGCATCGTTGACTCATCCCTCTCTGTTGGGTTGGTTTGAGTGTCCGTGGTTCTCCTTCTCTTCAGGTTCTTCCTTATGATTGGTACCCACATGTCCTTAATTTCAAGGCTTGCTTCTTCCAATTTTCTGCGTATGGCCTTCTCTTCTTTTGATATCACCATAGCTTCATCCCATTTTATATTGTGATCTTCGCTCCAAACATGTTCAGCAATTTTAGACTTTGTTGTTTCTCCATTATGTATGCTGGTTTGATGTTCTTTCATCCTGATTCTTAAAGGTTTTTTGTTTCCCCAATGTACTCCCAACCACATTCACAAGGTAATGCGTATATGAAGTTTTTCGTTCTTTGGTCCTCATTGTTTGGTTTTGTTCTAGTTAACACTGATCTTATTGTGTCTGAGGATTTGAATGCGGTTCTTATATTGAGTCTGTTTCCTATTTTTCTGATTCTTCCAGAGATACATTTTACATATGGAATTGCCGTTGTACATAAGACTTCTGTATTGGTTGAGTTGGGTTGGTTTTCATTTAATTCATGTCCTGTGTTTGTTGGGTTAGTAGGGTTTGGTTGGTTTTCATTTGAACCATGTCCTAAGTTGCTTGTTTTATTTCTGGCTTTTTGTAATGTGTTATTGGGATAGCCATTTTTCCATTTCGCAATTTACCCCGTGGATACAACCAGCAACGCTGCTGCATGTACCTGATAGTGACAAATTTAGGGGGAAGAAAATTTCAACTCCACAATTTAAAAGATTTCTGTGTTTTCACGACTTCATAAGATTTAGGGCAAATTAAGTGTTACATGACATTTCAAATTTTGACGCAAAATTACTGACACGCAAAACTACAACGACAATGTGAAGTACCAACTAAAATATATCTGGGAATTTTGTTTTTTGACAACATAATTCAACAGGTTGTGGTTTTTTAATTTTGAAACAGACAATATGTTGCTAGGATCGGGGATAATGGTGAACCCATTATGCGCGTTCGCCAGAACCAAGCGCTCACGTAGCATTCGTCAGTAATTGGCTTATTTCAAAAAAATTCAAAAAATCCACCAATCACAGATGAATGCTACTTGAGCGATTGTTCTGATGAACGCGGCCATTGCCATACCAAATTCTTGTTTGTAGAATTTTTCTTCTACTTGGAAGTAAGCGGTGTTTATGCAGATGTCAACTAGCTCCACTGTGGTCTCTGTGTTTAATGTTGTTCTGTTAGATAGGGATTCATCATCAACAGTGTCAAATAACTGTCAGAGTCGGAGAACGGTGAAAGCTTTACGCACCTTTTATACACCAGAACCCCGAAGACGGTAACCGACAAGTTGTTACCGAAACGTCAGATAAGAACAATCCACGAAATGGTGGTAATAGCCCGTCAAACAATATTACTAAAATTTGTTTGAAATTTCAACAAAAAGTCACCAGATCTAGAGACAAGATCACTAAATTGGCATCAGTGCTATTAATAAGTGCCACGAAAAGTCATATAATATACTAGCGGATAATGACACTGAAAACCCCGCGTTTTCCGAAATACGCTAAGGTCGAGTTTTGCTTGCAATTGAACATTCCCCTCACTCCAACCAACCTGTTATATTGTCTGTGTAGTCTGTGGTCTAAGGTTTTACCCCTTGACCTCTTTCCAATTTATTGCTTCTAGTCTTCCACAAATCTGAGTCGTCATTTACAACCCGTGTGTGGACGGCCTTAATTGTAGTAGGTTGAAAACACATCGGCGATTTTTTTTTATTAATTTGCATTTTGTTCAAATTGAACTGCTACAAGGACCACGTGATTTTGGATGAGCATCACAGTACATACAACTCCGGGGACATTTTAAATCGCTTAAAAATCTTCAGTATCAGTGTGAATTGACTAATTTTTCAAGATTCAAAATCTTGAAGATATAAAAGGCGTTTGATAGAAATATGTAGGTATACAAAAATGAAATGTTTCTCTTGGGAATTATGTTTTTATTAATAAATATTGTAAAAGCTGCGAAACGTCGCGTCGCGTCGATTAGAGAGCGTTTTAAAAAGTTAAAGTTAATATTAAAAAGCAGACAGAGTAAATGCATAAGCGAAATTGAAATTAAAATTAGTGGAAAGTTTCACATACTTAATCGGTGCGCTCAACTCACTGCAGTATTCCCAGGTTATTAATTGTTTAAATAATATTGTCTAAATTGTAACTCTTTCTTCCTCGTAATAAAATGAATTTTTGTTTAGAGAAATGAGAAATTGTGCTTCGCATTATTCAAAAGGACTAAATATAAAATAAAAGACTAAACGCGTATCCATATCTAGAAATCAATTTGCCGGTTGTCCAGTTCAAGGATTAACATAATCCTTGGTTTCATTATGAACGTTTTCTCCAATAAAAATCAAGGACTCTGTAACAGCGTTCTATATTGCGTACGCCACAAATAAATTCGCTGTAAAACAGCGTTTACACGATTTGCTTTTCGAGGTTTCCTCAAATAATATAAAACTGTCAGGAGGAAATGTGTTGTTTGCGGACGAGAAAATTTATCATTAATTTTTTTAATTAATTAATTTATAATCTAATTGAACTATGTTAATGCCAATTTAAAATCGAAACAGATGTGACATGATTCAATCAAAAATTGTTAACTCGCAAAAGTATGACAAGTTCAAGCAAACTAGCGTAGCTAAGTTTAATAATAATTACTAAATGACGCCTACTGTACTAAAAACCAACACTCCTAATAAAAATAATTTTATTTCGGTTGCTTTAAGATGAAGGAAAAAAAAAAGGTAATTGACGAATCTGAACTTAATAACATAGGAGTAATGCGAAACCTCAGACTACTCGTACGGAAAACATTAAATGAACACTTAAATAGGACGAAACCATTTCACTGAATGAAGCCGGAACACGGCGCGCATAAATTAACCGGAAAATCGATCCTTTTTAAAAACGAATCGCAAACTATAAAAACAAAGCTGAAAACTTTTCAGCGCGAAAATATTGTTATAATAAAAACGGCTTATCGGTGGCTTAATTACGCACATATTTCTCCTGAATTATACGTGCATGCTCAAGAATTATGTCATGTATAAAGTGACCAAGGTCAAGAGCGTTAAAATCTCTATCCTTCAACAAATCCTTTGCGTTACTCTCACATAAAAATAACTGATTGCTAAACGTCAAATGGAAGAATTCAAATAAATTTCATATAATCGCCGGTGAGTGTAATAAAAACAACTATAAATTTATTGTGATATTGTTAAAGGCATTTTAATTTGCTTTGATTAAGTTTTTTAATTATTAATATTTTTTTTGGGGAAGAGTTGTGTGTTGCTTTAAACACAGGAACCCATTCTATAAAAAGAAGTTAAGTGCGCAGATAACACCAAGTGAACTAATTAAATTACACGCCATTAAACGTGCCTTTCATTTACAAGAGGAAGTTCCAAAATATATCTGTCACGGAATTATCAAGACGTGTAGTTAGAAGACGTCTTCGTTAGGCTGTAACGGCGTCTGCGTATTTATCACATTGCACTTGGTTATTTTAAGATGTCGAAAATCCAGAGAAATTTTTATTTTTAAACGGCTTTGTGCCGTTGCCTCAAATCGTTAACCTTTTCAGCATTTCGGAGACGACTACCGTCCACGTGTTTATAAACATCAAGCTTAAACTTAGAATTGAAAATAGAGCAAGAGCGCGATTTTGAATGCTCTCCAAATTACAGTTCAACAATCTTGTCTAGAAGCTGTAACAATATCAAGTCCTTCTGCTTGATCTTGGCATCAATACAAATTCAGTCTGAATGTCATATTAATAGTCAAAATATTTTGCAAGAAAATTAAACCTTTGTAAGATATAATTTCCACTGATTTTCTGTTTCCTAAGAAGCTCACTCAAGCTTACAAAAAAGCGAACAGGGAAGTAACATTTTTTTAAATAACTGGGTCGTAACGCCAGTTATTCTGCAATTTAGAAACTGTTAGTGCCTAGCTCAATTTAATTGGACACGCTTAATGAGTACTGATGTAAACACCATGTTTAAAACATGGATTATCGCAATCCTCTTGATTATAAGAGTACTAAGGAGAAATGTTTCATCGTGACTTGGTCTTCTAAGGTTCAAAAGATCCTCCTTCTTAAATAAGATTCTATGTCATGCCACTTAACGCCTTTTGGCAGGAATCCAGATTTACTTTGCCGACAAAAAATGGTGCTGTTCTTTCTTTCAAATTTGGAACAAAACCTCAGCATTCACGTGGAATATAAGTAGCACGAAAATGTTACAAGACAGAAGCTCTTGGGATTCAGATTCGAATTGAAGTTCCCAAAATATTCTTGTTCAAAATATAAGAAAATACTTCTGGTAACTCGATGGTCTCTGCAACAACTACATTCTTTTTTATTTTGCTTTCTAAATGGTACGTTTTCCTTCCGTTCCTTGGACGTCACGTATTTATTCAATAGTTTTGTAAATCTTCATTTGAATTAAGTTGCTTCTGTTACCCCCCTCTCCCCGATATTCTAGTGGGTACGAAAAGTTTCTGCTCGTACATAAAAATATGTAAGTACTAATGGGGAGTTAATTTATAAAATAGGTCTCGGATCAATAATTGGCGCGATTTACTAACGTTTATTTCCATTAATTTGCATTTCACTTAAAAACAAATAAATTACAGAAGTTATACTACTCTACCATCCGCATTAAAAAGAAAAAGTGAAACTCACTACCTAAACGTCTACTAATAATGAGGAAAAAGTGCCTTCACTTTCTTCTTATGTTTCGAAATTTATTTGGTAAACACATTTATTATTTAGATCACTTAAAAGCCTGAAGTTTTTTTTTTAATTATGCAGGAAACTCTCAACACATAAACAAGACGAATGGCACTTGTTTACAGAAGAGCGTAAAATATAGAATTTTAATAGCCGGGCTTTAGCATAAAAGCGCGTTAAAAATAACAAAATATACGAGTGTCGAAATTAATTACCAAAACAAAACTGAATGAATGCTTTTTGGAAGCCAAATGTTTATAGACGAAAAAATTTACGGCTCAATTACCTACGTGTGAACTAACTACATACTTTCATTTTGCAGGAAATATGGTGAAGTTTTAAGTTGGAAAATGAACGAATCGAAAACCAGATGAAGCAATGAAGCGAGCTTGAAATTCAACATGTGACACTTCGCTGAAGAATATTAGGATGAGGTCTCCAGGTGGGCGTGCGAGTCAACGGGCGGGCAGAAATTTTGAAGAGGAATTATCTCTTAAGTACTTATCTCCTGGGGCGTTTACGGTGTTAAATCCCCAAGAGTATGGAACACCACCTGATCCACCCTCAGCACCCACCCAATACAGGTAAAATTATACATTTTGAATTTGCACACACAAATCAAAATTAGCACCCCCCCCCTATCTTTAAGTAAACTGTAAGAAAAAATTGTCGACTTCACGTAAGCAGATGTTTATTGTAGAGGATTTAAATGGATTACTTTCGCCTCCATTTCGAAACTATGCCAAACACGAATTAAATTGCAAAAGTTTCTAACGAAACATTTCAAGCAAGTGAAATCTGCTTTATTAAGTTTTATTGCAGTTAAAGTGTTTTGAGACATTGGACGCTTGTCCGACTTCATCGCGTGTTCCACAACTTAATGCCAGACACGACTG
This sequence comes from Dorcus hopei, assembly GCA_033060865.1. Classification (NCBI taxonomy): domain Eukaryota; kingdom Metazoa; phylum Arthropoda; class Insecta; order Coleoptera; family Lucanidae; genus Dorcus; species Dorcus hopei. Next base: position 21,101,900 of record CM065420.1, read on the forward strand.
TGTGTTATTAGCACATCGATAGAATCGTTTCCTCCATACAACACCGAAATTCTTGTATAGGCACATTCGATTTACCATAAATCCAGAAATGTAGTTAATATGCTCACATATACGGCCAAGTACACCTACAACTAAAGATAATGTCATTGGGGGGGTTCAAGATTGTTTTTAAATAACATGTACAAGTGTTGAAAATTGTAAATGATTTGTAGGTTGACGCCAAATTCAAGGAGACGGCGTGCACAAGCGTTCTCAATCATAGCAGAAGCTTCAAGCAATCCCGGTTCAAGAAGTCCCTCGCCTTCAGGAAGAGTCAGTCCATTTAGAGGTAGAGGTTTCAACCCTACGGGATCACGTCATGCATCCCCTAATCCGTCACCTCCGCCCGACGATGTCCGTGTTACGCGCTTTAAAGCCAACGAATCACCAAGAAAATCCCAAATACCGCAGCCTTACCGAAGGGGTAGCGGTGGAGGTGTGTTTGGCGATAAACTCAACCAAGATGCTTCGCCGAAATTCAGACGAAAAAACGGCTCCAAATTAAGCCCACACTTGAGCAAGAGCCTAACGAATTTATCGCCGAAAAGCGTCGTCGGAAAACCACCCCCAAGTCCGGGGAAAAACAGCAGGAAATTTTCGAAGAGGCCCGCTTTCGAACAGCTATCGCCCATAACGGGCAGTTCACCGGAATCGGGGCCTAAAGAAAACAAAACTCAGTCTTCCGTATCGAAAATACCGCGTTCCAGTAGAAGTCAACCGGTCAGTAGAAGAACTTCACCTTCCAGGGCCAATTCGAAAAGTAACAGTAGAGACCCCAGCCCGATGAAACCCCACACGAAGATTCCCGTTAATAAAAATACGTACAGGGAAGTTTCGGCGAAAGTGAACAGTTTCAGTAAGCCTAAACCAAAAGTGCCTCCTAAACCGCAAGACGTTCAAAGTGACAAAAACACTAAACCGAAATTAAGTAGAAAAGATAGTATCGGAAAATTTACTACAAGTAGCAACTCAAAGGAAGAAGGAAGAAAAAGTGCAAGCAGAAGGGAGACCAAGCGTCGCGACAATAATAATTTAATCGACATGGATAAGATCGAAGAAGTTAAAAGTATTAGCAGCATGAACGAAACTGATTCGCCAAAGGGTGAGATGAAGCACGTCGAAAGCGCGGGAAAATTGAGTGATATAACAACTGCGAGCACAGTTGTTTCGTCAACGACGAGCACGGCAGCGCAGCCTTTAAAAATCGACGCGAATTTGGAGAATATTTTGAAAGAGGAGTTCAGTAAGCCCAAAGAACACTCTCTGTACTCGGCGGCTGGAAGAGTGTTAAGTGCAACCAGTGTATCAAGCGCAATCAATAGGATGAACGACACGGTTCTAAACTCACAGACTTTAATGAAGGACCACAACTTCACCAAATTATCACCAGCTGCCAGTGCTATCATTTCCCTGTCCAACGAATCCAGCCGAGGAAATAAGGCTCTGGATACAAAAGCTGCGATCACAGCCTTGCCAACCATCGAAACGATCACCCAGAAAAAGGATGGTATTGGGCAAAACGGGGATTCGAACAATGTGTTCAGTATTGAAACGATTGATGGGACGGTAAAGAATTACAATAGTATCATCACCCCCGAACGTAAGTTGGGGGTGGGCGGTACTGTGGTACAGAAAAGTGCAAATGAAAGGATTAGGGAAGCGAGGACTATGGTTGCTGCTGATGTGAAACCCATTAAAATTTTAGTGAAGGAAAAACCCTCGGACGTTGAAGTGCAAAGTGGGAATGTCAGACTTCCTGTTAGTGCCACTAACGGATTAAATGCTACACCTGGGTAAGAATTTATATTTTCTTTAATCATATTCTATTCACGATTTAATTAATTAAGAATAAAGTCTTAAATACTTTCGAAATACCAAGCGATTATAAATGATTGAGATTTATTTTATTATATTGGCAGCTTTAGGGATGAATTAATTGATTCTTTCACGGACTTGAAGAAGATTCGCGACAAAATCCCGCAGTCAAAAATAAAAATGTCGGAACTCATGGCGAACTGGCCTTTTTTCCTCGAAGCAGTAATATTTAAAACATTTCTTGTCAAGTTTTGTAAGAGGTGGCTATCGTGGTGACGTCAGGCAATTAAATTTGAATATTTCTGCCCTGCGCGATGCTTCTAAACGAGAAGTAGCTACCGACAGATGGCAGATGTAATTTTCACTATTTTTCCCAGTTCATACACGCAAGCTGAACTAAACTCGCCTCCATTTGTTTGAGTACGCGAAAATAATCTAAGGCCCATTTGTACAATGCCAGTTTAAATTTAAGCTGAAGCTTAAACCCATAATGAAGATTATTTCAACAATTTTTGTTAAGGGTTTAAGCTTTGGCTGAAGTTAAGCTGGAATTGTAAACCCGCCAACAAAAGTAAAGCCAAGGTTAATGGCGCTGGTAACTGTTTTGCATCCGTATTGGACAACCCTTAAAATTCTGCATTGATATGGGGGTTTACGCCGTTGCTTTCGCAGGTAACTGACCCTAAGTAATGAAATTTACTTCGAGAATGAATGAATTTATCTATATTGTTTTGCCTTGATGCGGGCATTACTTTTGTCGGCGGGCTTACAACTGGGCCTAATTGTTCAACTAAACGGTTTCATAGCGGCGCCGGTCGTGATAAGAGCGGAAATTTTCTGTGAACTTCTACGCTTCAAACAAGGCTTCACACGATCTTAAGTCAGGATTTGAATTGATCAAGTAACATAATACTGTGCAATCCAATATTTTTTAGATAAGGGGACGCTATGAAAAATGAAATCAGATCTGATTCAAAATTTTTAGTCTAACTCCTGTCAAATCTGTTAGTTGTTTAAACGTTCTCGAACACTTCCGCGATATTTGAAATTGGTCGTTATCATATTAAAGAGTTTTAACAAATCCTTGTGTATTTGATTAAAAGATTTGACGTATCAGTTTTGACAGACGATCAATAGGTTAATTGTATCATTTAAGCTAAGACTCTGATTTTATTTTTATAGCCTCCCCTTATCTAAAAAATATTAGATCGCACAGTATTTCCGTTTCGTTTTAAATGGAAAAAATTGCTAAGTTTCTTACAGATGACTAAAGTGTAGTAACACCCTGTATACAGAAAAAATTAAACTTATGCCATTTCTGTTACATTTTAATTATTATGCATGAAGTGGTGTTTTTTGTTATTTAATAACGTTTAGTAGTTTATTATTGGACTCTTAATCATATTAGAAATGTAAAAGCACTAATAACTAAGTTCTTATTAAAAAGAAAATTATTATTATCAACAAAGGACGATCATTTAAAATATGACTCGAGTTATAAACAGGAATTAATGACTTAGGAAGAATTTAAAAAAACTTTGATAAATAGCTTTTATCCAAAGAATATAATTAAAACTATAGAAGCAATTAAATTTCTCATAAAGAAAAAAGACAATCGTTTAAAATATAATTCCTGGGATAAATAAGAATAAAAGATAAATATGTAATTATGAAAATAAAATAAAATAAAAATATGTAATTACTATTAAAAATATAGAAATAATTAATTTTCTCGTAGAAAAAACTATTTTAAGTTAAATGTTAAAATAGAGATGTAGAATAAAATACTCTTTTTAATTTTTTTATGTAACTGCTATCAACTGAGATTTACTTAAACAAAAAAAAAGATGACTCTCTAAATTTAAATAAAATATTCCGACATTAAAATAACATAATGTTACGACTTCGGGGTTCACAAATTGTAATCGTTGTTTATTTTAAAAACATTTTAAGCTCTATGATCATTTAATACAATGAAAGCACAATAATATCGAGCTGTACACTTGTGTAACAAAATAAGACTTAATCATTATATTAATTCACTTGCTACACATATCGTTTTCTAAATAAAACTGATTTAATTATCCTGCTGCCTCAGGGTTACACAGGGTGTTCAGAAATTAGGGGACCCGGAGGTCATAGCGCTGTTCCTTGCATGATTCTAAGAAGAAAATCTTAATACAAAAATGTATTTTATCTTACTTTTATTTTATTGATTTTATTAGTTTTAATTCGTTGAAGACATGTTAAAACACCTTAAAATGAGGACAAACTGCAGGGATAACAAAAGCTTCTATACAGGCTGATCTATGATGTCAGGGAAAAACTTCACCGGTTGATTCCTATGAGTAATTCAAACAAAAAACTTCTAATAAACATGTGTCCGAAAATGCTTTTTAACGGAAGTGTAACTCTTCAACGTTTGTAACATGAAGCGTCAATCAATCAAAGCAATAGCAGTAGTCTTATTTTTTGTTTCATTTGTTACCTATGAAAACAAAAATTAGTATCTCAACATCGTTTTGAAGCTGTAAACATTCAACATGTAATAAACTTTGAAGGGTTACACTTCCGTTGAAAAGCTTTATCGGACACATGTTTATTACTCATAGGAATCAACCGGTGAAGTTTTTCCCCGACGTCATAGATCAGCCTGTATAATTATAATATGAACAAATTTTGGTCAGTTAAATGCACTTAAAACGCATTTTTCATTCCTCATGTCTTCAACTTTGAGGACCTCGCATATAAACAGGAGGGCTCGGACAAAGTTTTTGTATTAAGATTTTCTTCTTAGAATCATGCAAGGAACAGCGTTGCGACCACCGAGTCCCCTAATTTCTTTGCATAGCAAGTCACACTATTCTAGAATAGCGACGAACAAAGATAGAACATTCGAACAAATTCTATGACCATTCAGAGCGAGTCTGGAATACACTAGAATCTTGTCTGCATCATAGGTGGTGCGACCAGTCTAAAAATAGAATTTACTTCATGGCATGTAACACTGCCCCCTCCTTAATTCTGTTCCAAACGGTCTATGTACGGATCACTTTCATCTTCCCATGGGGTAGCTTCCGTATTCTGTACAACACGTCATTAATTCTCTTAATTACTTCGTAGAGTCCGTCCCAAGGCGCCTGCAATTTGGGACACGCGTCCTTCTGGGGTTGTACAGCCATACCTCGTTCTCTGGTTTGAATGTATGATTGACTCGTCTATCGTACCGGGTCTTCATTTTGTCGGTGACCAATTTGATGTTTCGTCGCACATATTGGTGAGTGCTCGCCAATCGATTCTTGAGGTCCTGCAGATAACGTACTGAATATTTGTGGCTTCTATATTACTTTTGATTTTTAGTCCAAATTTAATTAGAATTCTTCTAGGATGAGATGGATTAGGATTGGTTTCTTATTGTTTAGTTATTTATTATCAGAATGTAAAGTCATTTAATGCAGGGATGCTTACGACTTTAACTAATCGTTTAGGGGATGTTGCTTTTTTAATGAGTATTGCTTGAATATTGAATTATGTGTTTTTCTTTGATTTTATGTTTTCAAGGGTCGAAATAGATATTATTATATTTTTAATATTGTTTGCGGGAATGACAAAGAGAGCTCAAATTCCTTTTTCTTCGTGGCTACCCACTGCAATGGCAGCTCCTACCCCAGTTTCTTCTTTAGTCCACTCTTCTACACTTGTAACAGCCGGGGTCCATTTATTAATCCGTTTTAATTTTTGTATGGGTGAAAGAGTGAAGATTATTTTATTGTTTATTGCAAGTCTAACGATATTTATGGCCGGTTTGGGGGCTAGGTATGAGTTTGATTTGAAAAAAATTATTGCTTTATCAACATTAAGTCAATTAGGTTTGATGATAAGAATTTTAGCTATAGGGGGATATGTATTGGCTTTTTATCATCTTTTGACTCATGCTTTGTTTAAGGCCTTATTGTTTATATGTGCAGGAGCTATGCTTCATGGACTTGGTAATTGTCAAGATATTCGGTTTATGGGGGGAATGATTAATCAAATACCTTTAACTTGCGTATTTTTTATCATCTGTAGTATGTCTTTATGTGGCTTACCCTTTTTATCTGGGTTTTATTCGAAGGATTTGATTTTAGAATTTATTTCAATAGAAAATTTAGGAGTGTATATTTACATACTTTATTTTGTGTCTACTGGGTTGACAGTGGCATATACTTGTCGGTTGATTTATATGGTTTTAAGGGAGGATTATAATTATTATTCATTTCATATGATTAGGGATTTAGGTTTAGTAATATTGAAGGGGATAGTTGGGATTATTTTTTTCGTTGTATTTATGGGTAGGGCTTTAAGGTGAATTCTACTCCTTATTTTATTTGTTTATCTTTTTTTTTCAAAGATGATGACCTTGATTGTGGTGGTGTTTGGGGGGTTTCTAGGATATGAATTAGCTCAATTGGCTTTGAGGCCAGTTTACAGAAAATTTAATTGCAATCAAATTTTAATGACGTTGTTAATTTGACAGTTCGCAATGTAATTCTTATGGCAACTTAATTGTGATTAGTTTAATTCGAAATTAAATATTTGATTTGCTTTCTGTAAACCCACCCTAAGTCTTTAAAGTTGAATATAAGTTCAATATTTTTTGGGTCAATATGGAATATACCCTATGTTTCTACTTTTGGAATTAATTTTTACCCCCTTCAGCAAGGAAGCTTAATTTATGAGGCTATTGATCAAGGGTGGTCGGAATATTTGGGAAGGCAAAATTTTTACTCATCTTTATCTGAATTGTAAGTTTCTTCAGATTTTTCATAGTAATAATTTGAAAATCCTTTTATCTTTAACGGTGTTGCATTCTTAGTTTTTATAACTTTTTACTTAGATAGCTTAATTTGTAGAGCAAGATATTGAAGATATCTCGGTGATTTTAAAGTCTAAGTATTTATAAGGTTCGGCCTAATTTTACAATGAAAGTGTAATGTTTTTTTTTAAACTATATAAACTGAAGAGTTAATGGAATTACACCACTAAGTTGTTGAGTTAGAAGCTCAGAACTAAATATTCCACTTCTTTAATTGGAAAAAAATTCATTATTATCATTAACAGTGATAAACCTCTATTTTGGTTTCAATTAAAAATAAGGATGTTTTCCATCAGGGTTTTAGGTGGAAACTAAATACAATAATTCGTTTCTTATTTAAGATAAATTGATGATCAATACTTTTTAAGTGCAAATTAAACGTTATAGTTAACTATTATCCTAAACTGCCCATTCAAGGGCTCCCTGGTTTCACTCATGATAAAGACCAAGTAGGAGAATGAAGATAAAGAAGAAGGCTACGTATCAGAAATAGTAGATTTTTGAGATTTTTAGAATTGAGATTAAGGGGATTAGGAGGATGATTTCTACATCGAAAATTAAGAAGATTACAGCGATTAAGAAGAATTGCAATCTAAAGGGTAAGCGGGGGGACCTTTTTGGGTCAAAACCACACTCGAATGATGAGCTTTTTTCCCGATCAATAAAGGTTAACGCAGGTAACGGCTGAATTTTTAAAAGACGCTTTCTTCGAAATTTCTATCTTGATCGGAATGAAGCTCCATTGGCGCCTCAAATCTTGTTATCCAGTTCTCTATGAGGGCAGTGGCGGCAGTTGTTGCTTCTTGATTGGGCAACGCGTAACCTTCTGGCCATTTAGTGAAGTAATCGGTTACCACCGCAAACGGTTTTTGGAAACGAGCCGGCTATGTCAATGGTAGTTCTCTCGAAGGGTGTACCGACAGATGTAGTTTTCCTCGAGTCTTCTTCGCAGATCCAGACACTGCCTTGCAGCCTTTATATCTGAAACACAAATTCTCTACATTTGTTCTACATTTCATCCAATAGAACCTTTCTCGGACTTCTGCCAATGTCTTATTGATGTCCAAGTGTCCACCTGACGTACCTCCATGAATTTCTTCCAAAATTTGGCCAATCCTGGCTTTAGGAAGGACTAACTGCTCTTTAATTTCACTGCCATCAGGTGACTTCAATTCCTTTATCTAACTTTAAAGAATACCAGTAGCTCTTGAAAATTGGGCTTTTGTCCGATATTTCAGGCCAAGTTGGACGTTGTCCTTTTTCTTTCCAAGAGATGTCTTCCTCTTGGCGTTGTTCTTGGCTTATAATCACTGGTTGTTTGTGACACGTGTTCTTTCGATGGGAATTATTCCTCCTTTGTCCTCCAGTTTCAAGCAAGGCCGACAATTTTCAGGACACGGTCTTCTGGAGAGTGCAAAATAAAAGACGGCCGCCTAAAATTTTAAATTTTAAACACCAATGAGTGACGTTAAAGTAAAATGTACCAAATAGGCGAGCAAAGTTAAATGATAAAATAATTCTGGCCCGCAATTTCCGATTAAAAAAAAATCTAAAATTTTTACAAAATTAAACTTCTGTCATAAGAAAAAGTTAAACAAATGACGATCGTTTAAAATATGTTTATCTGAAGTTTTCAACGTTATTTTTACAAATATTTTTTACGATGTCGATTAGTACTGTAATTACTACCAACTTTAGATTGGCTTCAAACATTTATAGTCATTTGGAGTATGGGTTTAATTAATTACACACGAAGTGTGTAGAACAATATTGTTTTACCTATTCTCATGTTAAAAACGTATTCATTTTTAATTTTATATTTAACGGCATAAATGTACATAATAATTACCTCATACAGGGCAATTTATTGCCGGATTGCATCTTACAAACATAAAACAAACTATTTCTGCACAAAAATGGAACTGCGTGTGTATGTGGCGAATACGATATGGCAAAAATGTAAACAGACCACCAAATAACACGTTACCACCACATCACCCCCATACCGACACATGCAGCAACATGCGAGCGCAATCCGCTTTACATGCAAAGTTTTAAATGCGAAAAGTATTTGTCACCCGACAATATTTTCAATTGAAATAATTCATAGCACCGGCGCGACGTATGAAAAAAAAATGTATTAACATAGCCATGAATTTTAAACGACTCAAACTACTTATACTTTGATTTGCTATTTATGTTTCCTTGATGCAGCGTTTCGTTCTGGTTAACTAACCCATTTTCTCCTTCTAAAAATAAGCGCCGTTTCTTCGACGACCAATTTGTCGCGTTCTCGGCGCAAAAACAATGATTCGGTTATTTCTGAATAAATAAATACATATAAAAATCTATGAGTCCAAAACCTCTAGACTTCGTGGAGGTCACGTGAGTGGTCAGTGATTGTTGTGATACTGCCAAGGGTCACGCAACCCCCTCGTAGGGGTGGCCAGCATCCTATAGAATAAAGTTATCGACGGACATGGGAATGGGAACGGTGGGAAATTTGCATGATAAATTACACCGCGAAAAGAATACACGATTTTCTATATCGCACGATAATGCAATCTTCGTTTAATATTCCCCTACTATCAGACGGTTCATTTATCGTAGGCCAAAAGGAACGGTTTTAATCTGAAAAATTTGCATGATATATTGCATCTACGAATTGAATATACAATTTTATGTAATACACGCCAATGTAGAGTTAGGCGATTTTTATTTAGATAGTTTTTCTGCCATGGCGTGTCGACCTTTTATTCATAATAATCAATTCAATTCAATTTAACGATTAGAACAATGTCTTAATTTGAATTAGAATTAAAACGTAATGTCCCAGTTTACAGAAACTTTAATTGCAATCAAATTTTAATGACATTGTTGATTTGACATTTCGGAATGTAATTCTTATGGCAACTTAATCGTAAATAGTTTAATTCGCAATTAAATATTTTATTTGCTTTCTGTAAATCCACCCAATATGTCACATATTGTTAGGTAAACGTCTATTCTATGTACGAACTTTAATGTTATCATGTTATCAAAAACTTTATGATATATAAAAAATTAAAAATAGAAAGCTAACACATAAGTGTTATCACGTAACGTACGTAAGTCGTAATTTTTTTTTATTGCCTTTGTTGAACCGTGCATAATTACATTCTAATTTATTCTCTTGTCGTAGCAATGATTTTTAATTATTTCCTTATCAAATTTATTATTATTTTGTACTAGGAACTACATAAATTAAATTGTTGACTACAAATTTGTATGTACCTATGTTTAAATAAAAACCAAGAAAAATAAACAAACTCATTTACTATTTATTATAAATTAGAAGCTCTCAAAACAAACTCGTTTTTATTGATACTAAAAAATAGTTTTGATTAAGGCTGCGTTTAGTTGATAGACGAACGCAGCCAAAGTCTCAACGTAAAAATAAAATATTATTAAAAACTAGCAAAAGAACATAAGTAGAAAATTGTTTGTGTTTTAAATTAAACAAACATATGCAAAGAATAATTATAAATAACTAGACGTAACGGCATAGTACAACTCAAAATAAATAGTAAACATGATAAACAATCATAAGTGACGTTAGAAACTAATTACATAAATGCTATCAGTTAAATAATTTCATAGTAATACTAATAAAAATTGCGTAGTTTTTCGTAGCATAGATTTATGTAAGATAGTGAGCGATAGCAAAGTTTCGATACGAAAGCAAAAATACATAATGATTCGTATTTTTAGTCGATATTTCAGTGCAAACGTATTTAACAAACAGCTATAACGTAGTAGTCGCCATTTAGGGGTGTACAAAGTTCGCCACAACGCCCGGCATGTAAAGCATTAACATAAAGGAAAAGGAAAAATGAAGAGAATGCATAAACGATATTGATTAGCACTCACTTAACTATTCTTACTATCAAATGAATATTTTTTTTATAATAAACGACTTCTTTCAAAATACGCAAATGATTATAATTACGATGAAGCAATGACCTATACGTTATAGGAATAATTAATTAAGACCTTTTTGTATTTGTTCAATACTCAGATGTCATAACAAAAAATTTGAGTATTAAAAATTATTTTCCTCGAGAATGTTTGTGTGAGGAGACCGAAACGATTGTAAAATTAAAATGTAACAGAATTGTCTGTAAAAAGGTTATCCAAAAGCGTTTGGTGTGGCAAAGTTAATGAAACGATTTCTTCATTAACATTCACGTTTTAGGGAAAGCTGCTTTTAATTTACTTGATGAATAAATTAACATACGTCAAGGAAGCAATTGGAAAGGATTAGGGTGGCATCCGACTAAGGGGAGCTTTCTTTCTGTGGGGGTTACCGCAGTAGGACTAATACGTAGAAATATGCGTCGCACGAAATTTGGAATTAATGATACTGAGGACAGGTGACCCGAATAATTGTTAATTTTAATTAATTTCCGAGCACACATCAGAGGGAAATAAACGCAATTAGCAGAATTAGATGATCAAGTATTCGACATTCGATGTATAATTTGCTAATATTAAGAATTCATCCGCGCACAACAAAAATTGACGTTCATTCAGAGAACAATTCCATGTACTATGGTGCTCACTTAAAACACTACTTCCTGCATGCAAACCTCATCCTTACAACATTCAGTGAAGAAGCGGCAAGCATTTAAAACCGTATTTATTATTGAAACAAAATTATGTGCAAATAACCCAAGAGTTATGAAAACCCTAGTATACACTCTCAATCTAAGTTTTATGATAAGCGTTTGTTCTGATATACAAAGCAGGCGCTAGATACAATCCTAGTAATTATTTATAGATCAATAGAGCTCATTTCAAATTTTGCAAAAATTTTTGAAAAGATATTGCATAACTCTTTTTGATAAATACTGCATTAGTTGAAAGTTCTAGCAGGATAGCAGTGTTGACTGCTATGACTTTTGGGTCCTTCGTATATATGTATTTTTTCCATGCTTGTTTTTTGTATTGTATTGCTTTAACTTCCTTTGTCAATCATCTAGTTCTTTTCCTTCCCTTGTTAATCTTTCCCTTCCCACAGGCTTCCTTTGCCGAGCTGATTAGTATTTGTTTTAGTACGTGCCATCTGTTTTCGAAAGTCCAAGTTTTGTTTTCTAATTCCATCTTGTTTATTTTTATCTCTATTATCTTCCTATATTTGTTTTTGTTTTCTTCTTTTGTTAAATTGTGTATATTTATTCTAGTATATTGTTTTGTCTTTTCTAAAGTTGGTTTGGTATTTTTCAGTTTTCCCATTACCAATCTGTGTTGTGCACCCAATTCCGCTTCTGGTTCCACTTTTATTTCTTTTATATCTTCCTTCATTTCTGTTGTGTAGACAATGTAATCCATGACACTACTTGCTTGTCTTACTTGCTCGAGGAAGGTGAATCTGTCTTCTTGTTTTTGTTCCCAGAAAATATTCCCAATTTTTAGTTCATTTTAGTTCTACGCAGAATTGTGGCATTTTATTCCGTTCCTATTTATTTCATTTTCCCCATATGGTCCTCTGCAGTCTAGTCCCTTATGTACGTATGTCTATTCCTTCTGGAATTCTTATAATTTCATTGTGTTCCTCTCTGGCTTTATCTAATGTGTTCTGTAGTTTTGCATATAATTCTGACATTATGTTTTCGTCTGTTCCTTCTACTGGGCTGTAGATTTGTATTTCATATATCAAAAAATCAATATGGTTTTCGAAAGGGAATGGGAACTAAAGATGCTCTTGCTAGAGTGACTGAAATTCTTTACAATAACTTAGATCAGAATCAGACTGTTGCAGCAGTTCTTTTGAACCTTGCTAAGGCATTTGACACAGTCACAATGCGTAAGTTATTGATACAATAACTTGAAAATGTTAGCATCAGAGGTCTAACTTTGAAATGTTCGAAAACATTCATAGTTTTCTTTTCTAATGTTTCAAATGGTGTAGTATCAATGCTTCGCTGATACGTACTATTCAGACTATGTTATACTCGGTCAATATACTTATACTATGTGTTTTTTTATAAATGCCATAAGGGGTGGCTCTGGAAAAGAAAATTCATGTCTTAGCTCCATTCATGTACTTTAAATTGTCAGTTTTGGCATATGTTAGATGCCAACCTACGACATGAGTTTTAATTTTCATGGCTAACCTTTATGGCATTTAAAAAAAATACATCGTACCATTTATTAAGATCTGTCATTGTTAGTTTGGTCAATACTGGCATTATAATTCCATTAATTCATTCGACTTGTCCATCAGCCCGTGGCAGTCCAGTAGTAATCTTGCTGCGTTCTATCTTTTCCTGATTACAATACTCTTCGATTTTTTTTTATGTGAATGCGCTTCCTCTATTCGATATTATGTGACTGGGGTTACCAAAAGTTTTCTTCTGTAGATTCAAACAAACAATCACCTCCATGGCATTTGTAGTTTTTGTTGGGTAAATCCATACAAATTTCGTAAATCCATCTCCTACTATGAGCAAATATTTGTAGAGCCTGCTCGTAGTCGCCAGAGGTCCTAAATGGTCAACGTGGTAAGCCTGTAACGGTATGTCACTTTTTGATAGGGGTCTTAAAAACCCTTCCTTCTTGCCTCGCTTCTTTTCTGTTAAAATACAAGTTACACAACAACTAAGAAATTCTTCCATTTTTTTGTAGAACTCTTCTTTAATATGCTCAGTCATCTTTTGCACGCCGAAATGTCCGTTTTCATGAATCTTCCGTATAATATTAGTTTGCATAAGAATTGGCAATACTATTGCTGTTCGATTTCCTATCCGTTTCTTCAGAATATTACTCTCTAAAATTTAATCTTCATACGCTCCCGTTTGAAGTAGGTGCTTGATGATATTTAACTTTTCTTCTTCGTCTTGTTTCTTTCTTATGATCACAATGAGCTTATCGTCAACGCTGGAAAACGACTGAATGCATCAACGTGTCTCGTTCTGCTGCCGGAACGATGCTCCTTGTCATATTCGAATTCTTCCATTGGAAGTGTCATACGAGCAACTTTTGGTGATAGGTCTTTCTTATTTAGAGTTTTCTCAAGAGGGGCGCAATCTGTTAATAATTTGCATTTTATAGCCAATAGATACACCTGAAATTTCTGCAACGCCTTAACGACTGCTAGAACTTCTGATTCGTAAGAAAGCTTCTTCTTTTCTGCATCTGATGTTTCATGAAATGAACTGGATGAAAATTCTTTTCACCTGGAAACTTCTGATTGCATCTGGATTATAAATTCGCAGAGAAGGTTCATTTATTAAAGCTCTCTTCAATTCATTTAAAACATGATGTTCTTCATCACCAAAATAAAAAGTTGTACTTTCTTTTGTTACATCGTATAATGGACGAGCTAATAAAGCATAATTCTTAACAAATTTTCTAAAAAATCCTGTCAGACCGAGAAAACTCTCTACATGCTTTTGTTTGCGGGACAGGAAAAGCTCTTACAGCTTTTATCTTCCCTGGAGATGAAGATGCATATCTATTTTCAATGACGTGGCCTAAGAATTCTATTTTCCTCTGTAGGAAGCAACATTTTTCCAGTTAATTTCTAATCCATGCGCGCTGCAATTTTCTACGTCTTGGTTAACTTTTGAAATGCATCTTCTTCATTGATTCCTGGCACAATCACATCATCCACATAAGTAGAAACAACTTTTTCTTTGATTAGTTCTTTGAAAATTTCATTGATGAATCTAAGAAAACTTGCTGGACTGTTACACAATCCGAATGGAGTTTTCAAAAACTCATGTTGTTCATCTGGCGTAACAAATAATGAATATTTACGACTGCTTTCTGCCATAGGTACATGTAAGAATCCATTTTTTAGGTCACTTGAGGAAAATACTCTAGCATAACTCAACGCGTCAATATAATCTTCGTTATTAAAGGCATTGGGAATCGATTACGTACTACTCTGTTCAATTTTCTATAATCCACACATACCCGATAAGAATCGTATTTCTTTGGAACCATAACTGTGCTGGAATAATCGCTGTTGCTTGCTTGAATTATGGCAGCTTCCAACCATACATCAACTTTCTGATCTTAAATTTTCTTTTCCTTCGGTGATAATCTTCGGGGTCGTTGACTGATTGATATATTACACTGGAGGGTAACTTTAATTTCTATCGTTGTTTTGACTTCTTTATTTGGCTTATATTCATTAACTAGGTTCTCAGTTAGACTTTTGTAAGGTTCACATAAATCTAACTCCTCAGTAACGACATAATTAATACTCAGTTCATCTTCTACGCTTTGCAAAGTATCTTCAGATAACGTTGTTGAACGATCCTCTTCGTTCGTTTCTTTCATCAGCACACTTGACGAATTCTTCGAATCTCCTCTCATAACAGATACAATTCCGTTTCTATATTATAATTGATATTTCGAGATAGTTCAATAATCCGTGTCCAATTATTACTTTAAAATTGATAGAATCTAATGATACAAGGTACATTTCTGTGACATAATTCATTGTCAATAGTAGGTCTGTTCGTAGTGCAGTTTGTAACTAGTTTGGAACCGTCAGAACGAGTCGCCCATCGAAGTAATTATCAATTTGTCAGTTACGTTAAATGCAAAACATTAATTGGTGCATATTTCCAACGGTTGCAAACTAATCAGAACTGCACTACGAACAGACCTATTAACTGTAGCAGAGAATACTCCAACTGGCTTTGTCTCCATATTTCTTAACCCGATTACAATTCTCGTAGTGTCTCGTAATTTTGGACATCCTATTTTTTCATAAGTTTGTTTTGTCATTAAATTTACATCACTTCCAGTGTCTATCCACATTACAGTAGTTCATTATTGTTAATGTTCATGAATTTCT